>CM063511.1:35959840-35969840 GCA_032207245.1 Pardosa pseudoannulata | reverse complement strand
TTTTGGAAAATTTTAGACAAATAAAATCTAGTTTCTACATCTGTCGATCCGTAACCACAGAATGGGAAGGTTGATTAAAAAAATCAATTTCGATTTAAAATTAACTTTTTATTTATCCTTGCGAAAATTATATATATATATATATATATATATATATATATATATATATATATATATATATATATATATATATATATATATATTTGTTTATTTGTATTTTGTTTATATATTTCAATATAAAATACGAAAAGTCAATTAAAAAATTAAATTATTTTTTATCTTTTGTGATTTAACTGAATAACTAAAATAACGTGCAAAACGGCAGCTCCCGTTACAGTTCCGCTGCGAAATGTACCTGCACACAATGTGTTAATTTAAAATAATTAATGTTAGATAAAATTTTAAATGTGTTAATTCAGCATCATTTATTCCTATTAAACATACATAATACTGAACATACAAATACTGAACAAAAATACCAAAAGTAAATTAAATAAATTTCATATGCTTTGCACTTCATAAAATAGGCTTTAAAACAACACAATGTGTGACAGTTCTGAAATGTTCTAGTTCCTAAAATTATGCGCACAGAGTATCTTAAACATTTTAACCTATTTACTATATCCCTTATCTGATATGAGTTATTTGTTAGGCGGCCAAGTTAAGGTTATTATCTACTACAATTCCATACATCTGGAAACTCAATCTTTAGATTACGCAAACATGAGAGAAGAAGACGCGCTTTTATGTAGCAAATTATATTCTTACGTCACACTTCTTTATTACAATTTTATCTTCAGTTTCTATGGAATTCTGTCAGAACAAATTGTTGAGGATTTCTATATAAAAGAATAGCTGTAGAAGAAGGGAGACAATATAGAAAATGTTCGCAGTATAAAGAAAATAGTTCAGGAACCTGAAAGTGGTAGCTAATTATATAAGATTAATAAATAGTAGTTAATAGAAATAATAGATAATACATAATAAACAATACAAATTTATTATTGCACTTCTGTTTATGAAAGAAAATATACTAATATAAGTATTTATGCATGTACGTGTGTGTTTAATGATTCTCAAATTCACAGAAAAAAATCACATACACACACGTGTATATATATATATATATATATATATATATATATATATATATATATATATATATATATATATATATATATATATATATATATATATATATATATATATATATATATATATATATATATATATATATATATATATATATATATATATATATATACTCAAGAACCAAAACACTATGACCACCCCTACATTTTGCAATAAACTCGCTTGGATGACGTGGAAGGCACGTGATCAGGTGGAAGTGGAATTTGACTGCTGCTGGAGAGTCTGAAAAATCATTCTTTCACTTATTTCAGCTGACAACCCAGTACAATGCACTATATATGAGCACACTTTTCATCGGACACTGTAGGATAAAGGTCCCACACGCGTTCCTTTGCTGACCAAGCGTCATCGCCAACTCTGCCTACGCTGGGCCCGGGAAGATCGCGACTGGTCCATGGATCAGTGGGAGAGAGTTGCTTGGTCAGCTGAATCATGGTTTGTCATTCATCACGCCAATGACCGTATCAGGATACGCCGTCTTCCAGGCGAACAGTTGATCCCTCAATGTACACTAAATCATACACAGGCCGATTGTGACGGTATTATGGTTTGGGGGATGTTCTCTTGGGCGTCTCTGGGACACCATTTTGTTGTAGAGCAGACAATGAATGCTACAGGGTATCTGAACATCATTGGGGACCAGTTGCACTCTTATATGGCCTTTGTTTTTCCAGCTGGAAATGGAATGTTCCAACAGGACAATGCCCCGTGTCAGAAGGCTAAAATTGTGTTGGAGTGGTTCCAAGAATATGATGCTGAATTTCATTTAATGTCTTGGTTGCATAACACACCAGATCTCAATTTGATAGAACACATTTGGGATGTCATGGGATGGCAGCTCAGAGTTACAAGACCACCAATTCGAAATACCTCGCACTTGCCTAACCGTTGCTTAAACATCTGGTACAATCTGTCTCCAGCCATCTACCAAGGACTTGTGGCATCCATGCCAAGGCAGGTTGAAACTGTGTTACGCGCCAAAGGTGGGCCAATTCGTTATTAACAGGTGGTCATAATATTTTGGCTCTTGAGTATATATATACATATATATATATATATATATATATATATATATATATATATATATATATATATATATATATATATATATATATATATATATATATATATATAACAAAGTTGGCAGGGTATAAACTAGTTCTTATGGAATCCCACTTTAAAATGCTTCAAAACGATTAAAAAGACAAAATTATAAGGGGATATGTAATTTTTTTTATAAAAGATTTAACTAAGCACAAACGGATATCAAAGTGTAATTACATTTTGAGAACTAAGTTTAAACTACTGTTTAAATCAACACAACTGAGAAAATTTTATAACAATATTTGCAAATCCTCCAAGATATATGCAGCGGTTTCCAGGAGTCTTCCTATTTACAATTTTTCTACGTTGACATGAGTTATTTCGTAGCTGCTCCGTCGAGGTTATTATCTACTAAAATTCAAGATATCTAGAACCCGATCTTTAGATTAAAGAAGGAGGAGGAAGTTCGCGCTTAGAAGGAATCTCATTCTTTTCTTACGTCACATATCCTCATTAGCATTTTCGTTTGGAGTTTCTATGGAATTCTGAAAATACAAGTTGGAGTTGATTTCCGAATAAAAGAATGCTAGTAGGAAAGAAGAGTCGTATGGTTAGAATACTTTACTAAAAGTTAGAATTTCTGTCAATTATTTCATAAAAGTAGCAGCTACTAATATGCATATATCTAATGATCAATTTTATATTTCAGTCTATTATTAATATTCAAGAAATATATTTTAACACTTAATTCTATAATTTATATATGTATATATGTAATATATATATGTGTATAGATAAATGATTGTATGTGTATATATATATATATATATATATATATATATATACAATCATATATATATATATATATATACACATATATATACTCATATATATATATATATATATACATATAGACACACATATATATATACACATATATATGCACACACGCATATACATGCATTTTGTACATACATGTACATACATACACATACGCACACACACACACATATATATATATATATATATATGTGTGTGTGTGTGTGTGCGTGTGTGTATATATATGTGTATATATATTATATATGTGTGTGTGTGTATATATATATATATATATATATATGTGTGTGTGTGTATATATATATATATATATATAGTTGTATATATATATATATATATATATATATATATATATATATATATATATATATATATATATATATATATATATAGATTATATATATATATATATTATATATATACATATATATACATATATAGACATATATAGACATATATAGACATATATAGACATATATATATATATACATATATAGATACATATATATACACCCACCCACATATAAATGCATGTATTAGTGGATATATGTAATTCTACGTCATGATATGCTTTTGGCATTTAAATTTGTACTGAAAAATAGTAAAAATATATTTTTTAAAGTAAAAATATTTCTAAAAAAGCCGTGATGTCTGAAATGTTCAGGCGAGCGACATACATCAACATTTCTAGATAAAATATTCCTTTTAGTGCTGTATTTCGAAAGGAGACAAAATCTTTTAAAGTATTTTGCATATAAAGAATTTTGCATAAGCTTTGACTGTCGGTTGCAATTTTCGTGGAGCGTGAAATATATGAAATGAAAAAAGCAACTGATAAAGAATTTTATGAAGTTTGTTCTTAAATTCCTTTAGTTTAATTGGGACCACGCACTTTGCTAAAGAGATTTTTTTGTCGTTCTGTTTACGTCTTATTCTGTTCGAATTTCAGAATACGGAAAGTGGATTTCAAATGCTGGTATTATATTTGTGTATGCTGGAAAGTAGAAGAACAGTGTTGTTTTAATTCGATTACAAACTCTTTTATTCGGTGTATTGTAACTTTAAGTAGGAAGAGTTATTTTATTTAAACGTCACGTTTTGAAATTTCTAAAGTTAATTTTAGAGTTGCAATAATGTTATACAAGCACTCTAAATTGGTTTAGAAAATTTAAAGAATTTTAAAAATAAAAATTAATAACATAAATAAAAATGTAAACGAAATTCGGTTAAAATTCACCCTCTTTCATACCTTTGTTTTCTTATACGGTAGCTAGTGACTGCTACTTGTGTCACGTTGGCTTCAAGCATGTGACTTTGGATTTTTGCGCGCGTTGTTATACAAGTCGTTGGCTCCACATCCTGCTTTTAGAAACTCCAAATTCTCTATTTAGAATGTTGTTTGGTTGAAACAACGAAATAGCGGTTTCCTTATTAAGTTTGTTCTTAACTTCCTGTAGATTAATTGGGACCACGCACTTTGCTAAAAAGATTTTTGTCGTTCTGTTTACTTCTTATTCTGTTCGAATTTCAGAATACGAAAAGTGGATTTCAAATGCTGGTATAATATTTGTATATGCTGGAAAGTGGAAGAACATTCTTGTTTTAATTCTGTTAAAACCTTCTCTTATTCGGCGTATTGTAACTTTAAGAAGTAAAAGTTATTTACTTTAATTAAACGTCACGTTTTGAAATTTCTAAAGTTGATTTTAGGATTGCAATAATGTTATACAAATTCTCTGAATAGGTTTAGGAAATTTATTTAAATAATTTTAAAAATAAAAATAATCAACATAAATAAAAATGTAAAGGAAATTCTGTTAAATTTTCCCCCGTGTTTCATCCCTTTGTTTTCAAAAGTGGCACGTTAGCTTCACTAATGTGACCTTGGATTTTTGGGCGCGTGGTTGTACAAGTCGTTGGATCCTCAGTCTGTTTTTAGAAACCCCAAATTCTCTAGTATTTAGAATGTTATTTGGTGGGAGCAACGAAACAGCTATTTCCTTATTCTCTTTCTTTCTCCTTACTCCTTACGTTATCTGTATATTTTGTAGTATGTAAGATTGAAGTGTTGAAACACATTAACCGGCAAAAGTATATCATTTAATAATGCATATCTTAATTATAGAATTATTGCAATTTTAGTAAGGATGTCTGGTTTAAAATACACTAGAAATAAAACAAATTTTTTAATTGAATGCTTTTCTTAACAATTTTCACCAATAATGAAAGCCTTGCAGTTAATTTATATGTTGTTGTTTTTGTTTATCAAAAGTATATCATTAAATAATGCATATCTTAATTATAGAACTATAGTATTTTTTGTAACGATGTCACTGGTTTAGAAATACACTACAAATAAAAGAAATTTTTCAACTGTATGCTTTTCTTCAGAATTTCCTCCAATAATGAAGGCCTTGCAGTTAATTTATAAGTTGTTGTTGTTTTTGTTTATGTTGTCTTATGTGTTTGGTCAAAACAAGCACGATCATCCAGAGGCTACTTGTATTAAGGCCAAGGAGTAAGCCTTATGTTTGTAATGAGCATGACAAGTTTGAAAGTACGACTTATGCTCAAGTGGGTCTCGTAATTTTGAAGCAGGAACCAAGCGGAAAACCCATAATTTTGGCTTGCCACCGCCAGAGGTATTGATTCAAAACTTGGCGGACAGTGGGACCACGAACATATTTTACATGCTCCAGTCACCTTTTCCAAAAACCCGGATCTTAGACCGTCTCTGGCTCCGAACCCGCAACCTCTCATTTACGAGGGCTTTGTCGACTGAGTTACAGCTGCTCTGTTAATTTATAACTTCAATGCTCTGGTATTACATTTGTATATGCTGGAAAGTAGAAGAACATTATTTTTTTTAATTCTGTTACAAACTATTTTAATAGGTGTGTTGTAACTTTAAGAAGTAAAAGTTATTTTATATAAACGTCACGTTTTGAAATTTCTAAAGTTCATTTTAGGATTAAATTAATGTTATACAAGCACACTCAATTGGTTTAGGAAATTTATTTAAATAATTTTAAAAATAAAAATAAATAACATTGATAATAACTTAAATTCAGTTAAATTTATCCTCTTTCATCCGTTTGTTTTCATGCGCGGTCACTAGTGACAGCCACTTGTGTTACGCTGGCTTCAGAGTATATGACCTTGGATTTTTGGGCTCGTGTTTCTACAAGTCTTTGGTTCCTCAGTCTGCTTTTAGCTATCCCAAATTCTGTCGTATTTAGAATGTTATTTGGTAAAAGCAACGAAACTGCTATTTCCTTGTTCTCTTTCTTGTCTCCTTACTTACGTTATCTGTATATTTTGTACTACAGAAAATTTAAGTGTTGAAACACATCATCTGGCAAAAGTATATCATTTAATAATGCATATTTTAACACTTGCCTGTTTTGCAGGTACACCGTAAGGGTGAGGTTGACTTGGTTTTAATGATTTGCCCGTATGGCGTACGGGCAATCTGATTTCTTTGTCATTCTCAGTGTTTTGGCCATATCTTTTGTATTTTTAATATTAAATTAGTCGTATAGATGCTCAAAATATGTCAGCTTTCGAAGTGTATTCTGTTTGGTTCAAAATCGTTAGTTTCTGATAGGTTCTGTATTACTCGCAAGTTTTTATCTTTGAGTTTTTGGGGGCCTGACCGACAGAGACGTTTTAGAGGTAAGTCCTCGTACAGTTAAAAAACTAAAACCTGCAAACTAGTTCTATGTGTGTTCATTGAAGAAAAATTACAGCTGCAAAACAATTAGAAAAAAGAGACTATGTATATTGTTCCGGACTGTGACAATGGACTATGCCTCTTGCCC
Source organism: Pardosa pseudoannulata (assembly GCA_032207245.1). Taxonomy (NCBI): domain Eukaryota; kingdom Metazoa; phylum Arthropoda; class Arachnida; order Araneae; family Lycosidae; genus Pardosa; species Pardosa pseudoannulata. The sequence continues at coordinate 35,962,986 of CM063511.1, read as the reverse complement.
TGTTTTAAGATTTATCGGACTAAATCTGATTTTTCAAAAAACAGGTTAAGTAAATATAGTTGTAATATTTGCATTCGAAAATAATTTTGTTGTAATCGTAATCAAAAATATTTGCATTTTTTCTATGCACAACTATAAACGTAACTTTCCTGTCTGGCGTACATGAGAGAGAAAAGACGATTTCCAAGGAAAACAACATTATGTATAATGCTTAAAGTAATTATAGATATTACTTTTAATAACAGTTTTTATCTTACAAATGTAAAATGAGCAAAAATATGCAGTAAAAAAATGTGACATCGTTTTGATCAAATACGTGAAAAAAAATGAAGCTGTGAAGGGGTTAGTTATAGAATTATAGTAATTTTTGTAAGGATGTCCTTGGTTTAGAAATGCGCTACAAATTAAAGAAAATTTTTCAACTAAATGAGTTTCTCAATGATATTCTCCAATAATGAAGGCCTTGCAATTAATTTATGAGTTTTTGTCGCTGTATTTGTTGTCTTATGCCACTTGGTCAAACCAAGCACGATAAACCAGAGGCTACTCGTATTAAGGCCAAGGGATGCGCTTTCGTTTGTAATTAGCATGACAAGTATGAAAGTACGACTTATGCTCAAGTGGGTCCTCGTAATTTTGAAGCAGGGACCAAGCAGAAAACCCATAAGCTTGGCCTGCCACCCCCAGAGGTATTGATTGAGAACTTGGATGGCACTGGACCACGAATATATTTTACGTGCCCCAGTCACCTTTTCCAAAGACCCGGATCTCAGGCCGTCTCAGGCTCCGAACCCATAACCTCTCACTTCCGAGGTCGTTGCCTTTGTCGACTGAGGTACCGCTGCTCTGTTAATTTGTCAGAGTTCTGGTTTTATATTTGTATATGCTGGAAAGTAGCTAGAAAGAAATTCTTATTTTAATTCTGTTAGAAAATCTTTTAATCGGTGTATTGTAAATTTAAGAAGTAAAAGTTATTTTATTTAAACGTCATGTTTTGAAATTTCTAAAGTTGATTTTAGGGTTGCAATAATGTTATACAAACACACTAAATTGTTTTTAGGAAATTTACTTAAATAATTTTAAAAATAAAAATAAATAGCATAAATAAAAATTTAAAGGAAATTAGGTTAAATATTCCCTCTTTCATCCGTTTGTTTTTTTTGCGCGGTCTCTAGTCACAACCACTTGTGTTACGTTGGCTTCAAAGCATGTGACCTTAGATTTTTGGGTACGTGGTTATACAAGGCGTTGGTTCCTCAGTCTGCTTTTAGGTACCCCAAATTCTCTCTTATTCAGAATGTTGTTGTGTCGAAGCAACGAAAGAGCAATTTCCTTATTATCTTTGTTTTCTCCTTACTTACTTTATTTGTATATTTTATGCTACACAATATTTTACTGTTGAAACACATTATCTGGTAAAAGTATATCATTTACTAATACATATCTTAATTATTAAATTATAGTAATATTAGTAAGTTTAGTAAAAGTAAGTTTTATTTAAACGTCAGGTTTTAAAATTTCTAAAGTTGATTTTAGGGTTGCAATAATGTTATACACACACTCTAAATTAGTTTAGTAAATTTATTTAAATAATTTTAAAAATAAAAATGAATAACATTAATAACTTAAAGTAAATTCCGTTAAATTTTCCCTCTTTCATCCGTTTGTTTTCTTGCGCAGTCTCTAGGGGCAGCCACTTGTGTCACGTTGGCTTCATGGGATGTGACCTTGGATTTTTGAGAGAGTAGTTATACAATTCTTTGGTTCCTCAGTCTGCTTTTAGAAACCGCATGTTATCCGGTATTTTAGAATGCTGTTTGGTCAAAGCAACTAAACAACTAATTTCTTATTATCTTTCTGTTCTCCTTACTTACATTATCTGTATATTTTGTACTACAAAAGATTTAAGTCTTAAACCATTATTTTGAATATTATCTTAGATAATCGATATTATTCAATTACATATTCCATTTTTTTAAATTTCAGATTCCTGTATAATATTATAGAACTAACAATCTCAATAATTACATGTCTTGAAAATAACTTCACCGTTATAATTTATCTACATATTTCATATCCGGATTTTAAATGCCAGGTTCGGAAAGACATCAATAAAATATTTTCATCCGAAATTAAAATATTTGCTACCTAACTACATACACATAATCTAACTTTTATGTGTAAATCCACATATATTCCTTGATTAACTTCAGTATTCTTCTTCTCAAAACAAAATACCGCATTTTTCACTAGAAACGCGGAATGAGTCATTTTGAATCCAAATAATTTCTGTTTCTGCATTTCTCGAAAAGATACTAATGAAATTTAAAAAAAAATTTCTTCACTTATTTCTTATTATTATTTTGACACCTTGACAATCACAAGCACGAATTTGTTAAATTGAAAGTTTCCTGGAATCGGAAATATTATTTATTGTTTTCTTTCCATTGTCCGTATGTGAACAGAACAAATTGATTTGATTAACTAAATAAAGCTTGATTTCTATTATTTTCAAAAGGTTTTTTTTCACAAATAAATAAAAATATAAAAATATTGTTTGTAATAAGTTATTTTTTTTAATTATTTCATAGAAATAAATTTAACAATTTAAGTAATTGTTACTAAACCTACATTTTTTTTTCTTTCATATAAGTATTTTTCTTTTCTACTTACCTATACTTACCTTATTAAATACTAAACTATTTTGAATTTTAAAATATATTTATTAAAAAACAAAATTTAAATATTATATACAGAAACACATCATTGCCTTTCTATATGAGTAATATATGCATTTAAAATCCATTTACCTTTAAATGTGATGTTTGTATTTTGCAAAAATTAGGTTAATTTTCATTTCTGAACAAATTTAATATCTATGTTTATTCATGTCAGTTATTTTCCATGCCATGAAAGATAAATAAAAAACTGCTTTCATAAAAATTACGATGCTTTCTCTTATGTAAAATTTTTAAGCCCATGTGCCCTGTAAACCTTAAAAACATTAAAATTTAACCTTATTAATATTTTGTCTATTCTTTGCATGATTTTCCCATCTCTGGGGCTTTTACGAAACTAAAATGACGAATAAGAATTCCATCTTGATCTAAAAAAAAATACCTACAGCATTTCATATCTCGAAATTG
>CM063511.1:35907340-35954840 GCA_032207245.1 Pardosa pseudoannulata | reverse complement strand
GGTCACTTCGCTCCTCTAGACACAAAATATTTTTCCTTTCCCGTAGAGCGATAAACTTGATTAATGTACATCACCAGAAATGATTGTTTCGGTGACAACAGAAATATTATCCGGTATAAAAGGAAGTTCTTGTGTTTTTCATGACTTCTCATTTATTATATTACTCCATTGGGATTTGAAATTTATACTGGGAGATTTGTTAAAATCAAAATTCATTTATAACTCTTATGAATAATATCTCTAAATAATGTTTCAGATAAAATTCTGTGTATATTTAAAAAAAAAATTCTCGTTCCTTTGAACTTTTCTGGAGGCTTTGCTTATTCTTTGTTTTATAAATTTTAAAATAAAAATATATTTTAATTGTTTTACTGCATGTTGTTCATCTTGTACTTAATCTACACTAAAGTTACTATACTTTAAGTAAGAATACTTTTGGAAAATTTTGCAAAAATTGAAAATTATATTACTTTTTCTTTAATATGATTTCAAGTACATTAAACTTAAGAAAAAGTACAAATAGTCTTTATAAGATATGCTTCGAAACTAGAATACATATCTTTATTATGCATGCATAACAGAAAAGAATGTTGATAAATAAATATTATTTAAAGTTTGGTACTGACCATATCAAATTTCTCTAAAATTTTTAATTACGTGCTACAATGAATTCAATGAAATCCTCCCAACATAAATTTTAATAAATGTTGAATACATCGTGGAGAAGTATTCGCTTTATCATATATGTGTAACATAAGTGTTTTAATGGAGTAAGGATAGGCAAGGTAGTCAATGATACATGCTGGACATTTATTTACTCTGGTTTGGTTTGGTTTGGTTTGGTTTGGAGTGCTACGGTCTACTTTTTGCAACACGAGGGCTAATGAGACCGGGACCTACAGTTTAAAGCCGATTCCGAACAGCTACGAACATCCATGCCACTGCGGGATTCGAACCCACGAACTCCGGTACCGAAGGCCAGCACCCTAACCAATCGGCCATCGTTCGGCCTATTTACTCTAGATTAAATACTTTGTGTATGGGAATAATCCTGTACAGCTATGTACAGGTTTCCGTAAATTCCAATTTTTCTGAGATCTCGTCCTGGGATAAAAGTTAATACAAATAAACACGTGGGTACAGTGAAGCTAGACTTTCTCGAACACAGGAACAGTTCGCTAATAAGTGCTGGTACGGGACGCGGACACTATAACTTCCGGGTTAATGATCAGTACAGTCGACTTCCACACAGAGGCTCGAAACGTTCAGAGTGCGTATCTCCCTGGAGTTCGTTGAGAAAACTAAGGTTGCAGGACGATTCAAAAGTAAAGTAAGTGTCACTCTCTGCTTCTAACCTACTTCTGAGCACGAAGTAGATGGTTGGTTGGTTGGGAGCACTACGGTCTACTTTTTGCTACACGAGGGCTAATGAGACCGGGACCTACTGTTTAAAGCCGATTCCGAACGGCTACGAACATCCATGCCTCTGTGGGACTCGAACCCACGAACTCCGGTTCCGAAGGTCAGTGCCCTAACCATTCGGCCATCGTTCGGCGAGCACGAAGTAGAAAAAAATATTAAAGATAACGGGAATGAGATTCCAAAGTCGAAAGTCGATTTCTTAGCAGAAAGCAGAGACACTCTCGGTCTCTAAAGAAAAGCAAGTTCCGGAAATCGGAGAGACAAGTGGACCCCTCTCAAGCTCCACAAAAACAAACTCCTCCAAAACAACTCTAAAAAGAAGCCCTCATCTTGGCTTAGCCAATCTTCTTTTATAGGGGTCCGCTAGCGTGGTTCTTTCGGAACCTTCCAGAACCAGGATGCAATCTTGTGGTCTACCGACCTAACTGGATCACCTGATCCGTTTCCAGATGTGGCCGAAAAGTCGTCTTTAAGTCAACCGACCAAAAACTTATTCATTAGCAGCACCGGTAACTAGTCCCATATGTGGATTCCACCTTCACTCGATTTATAATTATTATCCCAGTCTTTTGACGGTAGTAGATATCATAAAGACGTAGATACACAGGCTCCGGCTTAATGACAGTTCTTAATTTACTTCCAGGTCTCGGCTTTGTGCCGGAGACATAGTACTCAAACGATTTTGTCCGGACCACGCATGTCTACTTATCGCTAACCATAATTGTCCACTGCGAAAGGTCATCTTCCGTTCTTCTTTCGCTCGGGTCATGTATCAGATCTTTACAATGAATCCAAAGTACCCCAATATTGGGGGAAAATGTCCAAAACAATCAAGTCTCTAATAAAGTGCAAACGTATTTCAAATAAAAAAAAATTATTTCCAAAAAGTTTATCCTTTTTAATTTCTAATAAACCACTACTTAATTCTATCAAATGCATATGCCATTCCTCTAATTCACATAATGCAAAACTCGTACATCAAACAATCAATATATAAAGAAACTTCATTAATCGTGATATGCAATACTTTTATTTCCCCCCACATTCATAACTTCCAAACTCACCATTGGTTTTTAAAAATATCAGTTCAAAAGCAGCGGTATAAAATTTAAGACATTCAGCGTTCCACTTTCGTAGAGATTTCTTAGTGTGTGACTAATGAAACTATTGATTCTTAACATCCGAACTCGAATATAAAGAAATGAAAATCTAATAATAAATTTTTGAAGTTCCGCTCTCTGGAATGCTGCCAAACGTGATATTACTTCGAAAGAAAAAAAATAAGGGTTTTCTTAAAATAATGATCTTATATTATCGATTCGATTATCCATCTTTGTTTGTTTACATCCCTGCACTTTCTTTTCGCCCTTTTGAGTATCGAGTAGAAGAGGTAGGGAGAGTTACATGAAAGCGAATGTCGGTTTCGAAATTGCGATCTATAAATGTAGCAGTAACCTGCTTTGGCTCTAGATTTTTTTCGTGGTATATATATAAAAAGAATAATCGTATTTTCAACTCCAGTTGCACAATTCTATAGAGATAGAATTTCCTTTCGGAAAAGTTTATCAAATAATTTCTTTTTATACAGTGTAGCTGCATAAATAGAAATATATACATGGTAAAATGATTTAGATCTCTTTTTGTTAAATAAATAATTGTAATAAATAAATGAAAAACAGCTTTCTTTATAGACGGTAGTAAATATTTTTATTATTATCTAACGAAAAATAAATTTAAATAATAAAATAATTATTATTACACTAAAATATTTTTTTTCAATTTTTTTGTAGTATTGGATATATTATATATATTTATATATATATATATATATATATATATATATATATATATATATATATATATATATACAGAGAGAGATATATATATATTAAATATATATATATATATATATATATATATATATATATAATATATATATATATATATATACAGAGAGAGATATATATATATATATATATATATATATATATATATATATATATCACCCTTTTGAGTATCGAGTAGAAGATGTAGAGAGAGATTTTATATTCTATAGAGATAGAATTTCCTTCCGGAAAAGTTTATCAAATAATTTCTTTTTATTCAGTGTAGCTGCATAAATAGAAATTTATACATTGTAAAATTATTCGGACCCCTTTTTGTTAAATAACTAATCATAATAAATAAATGCAATACAGCTTTCATTATAGACGGTAGTAAATATTTTTATTATTGTCTAACGAAAAATAAATTTAAATGTTAAAATAATTACTATTCTATTTAAAATCATTTGTAAAAAAAAATAAAGATATTTTTGAAAAATTTGGAATTAAAAAAAATTTTTTTTTCGTTTTGCTAAACTAAACATAATACACTTTCAAGCAGTATATTTCTTTATTATTCAATAGACATATTTTCATATTGAACAACATTCAATATCATTAACATTATATAGAAGTTATTCAATAAATATTGTAATTTGTTTTTGTCTTTGAATGATACTAAAAACACATACCTCAAAGTTTGTTAATGTTCATTTCGTTTAACTTTAAAAAAAATTAAGAGTTATCTATTTGATAAACCTATCTATTTAATTAGCTGTGTTTATTTAGAGTAAGTACTTAATTACTTACTCCCATCCCACATCTAGCGCCTATAGGAACATTTACTGATGGAAATGTTAAAGTGGGAGGAAAAATACACTTCCACTGTCTAGAATGACCCATAGAAAACAGATATAGAAATATATACATTTTAAAATTATTCGTTCTATATAATCTATAATACCATTAAAAGTATAAAAAATTACCACCACTAATTTATTTTATTATTTTAAGTGTGAAAGTAGATGAAGAGACTTTGTATAATCATCAGGGTAACAATATCGAGTATTTTATTAGATCGAAATTATTGTTCTACCATTTTATAAATGTAAAATTAGAATCATAAGTTTTCAATATTTTAGAAGCTATTGCCCTAAATGTTTTAAATTATGGTGTTTTCTTTACCAAGCATAAATATAAAATGATTTTTCCCATATTGTTTTTTCTTCCTTTTCCATGCATTAAAATAATAAGGCTTTTTTTTAATTTCATTTGAGTATATATTAGTTATATATGCTATTAGTTAAAAATAACTATTGTATTTCATTTTAATGTACATAATGTACAATTATCTACCGTAAACGATCCCTTTTCTTTGATTTCAACTGTGTCAGATAATATTTTTCACAACATATAATTTAAATATTAGTGTGTATAATCTTATTCAGAAGGTTTTATAAGTCACAAAAGTCTTCTTTTCATCAAAAGTGTTAATTATAAATTATACAAGTTTTTTTTTATTTTATAATTTGAATGTGTAATATTATTATTATACCTTCTGCTGAAAATGAATTTATTTTTATTAATATATTTTCATTGTATTCTACAATACAAAATCATATAAAGTTTACTGCACTGTTTAATTAAAACAAAAATTATGTTGAGTAGCTACTGGAAAGTGAATATACGGTGAGAAGGAATTATTGCAGTTAGGGGATGTCATATACCATATTATGGAACATCTGCTTGTAGTTCTTCCTCTTGGATAGACAATCATGAGTCACGATACAATGCGTTCAATAAAGCTTGTTTTAGTCTGATTCCATACCGTATGCATGCATTGTATTCCTTTTTCAGCCGCTTTTGTCATCCTTTACGTACATAATACTCTCCCTCATTTCGGAATTTCATGTCACTCAGATGATTTATCTTGATGAGCAAAAAAAACCACCTGTTGCTTAAGTTGTGTACACCTGTGTACAAACAAGAGGTTCGGACATTTAAAATTATGAGTATTCATGGATAATTTTTATGTTGTTGGATTCTAGGAATACCTATCTATTTAATTAGCTGTGTTTATTCAGAGTAAGTACTTAATTACTTACTCCCATCCCACATCTAGCGCCTATAGGAACATTTACTGATGGAAATGTTAAAGTGGGAGGAAAAATACACTTCCACTGTCTAGAATGACCCATAGAAAACAGATATAGAAATATATACATTTTAAAATTATTCGTTCTATATAATCTATAATACCATTAAAAGTATAAAAAATTACCACCACTAATTTATTTTATTATTTTAAGTGTGAAAGTAGATGAAGAGACTTTGTATAATCATCAGGGTAACAATATCGAGTATTTTATTAGATCGAAATTATTGTTCTACCATTTTATAAATGTAAAATTAGAATCATAAGTTTTCAATATTTTAGAAGCTATTGCCCTAAATGTTTTAAATTATGGTGTTTTCTTTACCAAGCATAAATATAAAATGATTTTTCCCATATTGTTTTTTCTTCCTTTTCCATGCATTAAAATAATAAGGTTTTTTTTAAATTTCATTTGAGTATATATTAGTTATATATGCTCTTAGTTAAAAATAACTATTGTATTTCATTTTAATGTACATAATGTACAATTATCTACCGTAAACGATCCCTTTTCTTTGATTTCAACTGTGTCAGATAATATTTTTCACAACATATAATTTAAATATTAGTGTGTATAATCTTATTCAGAAGGTTTTATAAGTCACAAAAGTCTTCTTTTCATCAAAAGTGTTAATTATAAATTATACAAGTTTTTTTTTATTTTATAATTTGAATGTGTAATATTATTATTATACCTTCTGCTGAAAATGAATTTATTTTTATTAATATATTTTCATTGTATTCTACAATACAAAATCATATAAAGTTTACTGCACTGTTTAATTAAAACAAAAATTATGTTGAGTAGCTACTGGAAAGTGAATATACGGTGAGAAGGAATTATTGCAGTTAGGGGATGTCATATACCATATTATGGAACATCTGCTTGTAGTTCTTCCTCTTGGATAGACAATCATGAGTCACGATACAATGCGTTCAATAAAGCTTGTTTTAGTCTGATTCCATACCGTATGCATGCATTGTATTCCATTTTCAGCCGCTTTTGTCATCCTTTACGTACATAATACTTTCCCTCATTTCGGAATTTCATGTCACTCAGATGATTTATCTTGATGAGCAAAAAACCCACCTGTTGCTTAAGTTGTGCACGACTGTGTACAACAAGAGATTCGGGCATTTAAAATATGAGTATTCTTGGATAATTTTTATGTTGTTGGATTCTAGGAGTATTAGATCCCTATAGCTTCAAGATAACAAATGGGATTTTTTTTGCACTTGAAGGAATTGTTAATAAATATTCATGTTACACATATATGATAACACTAATATATATATATATATATATATATATATATATATATATATATATATATATATATACACTGTGTGTGTATGTGTACAGAACCGGTACTAATATGTGTGGAGTGCAATAATGCTCAAAAATAGCCAAAATTTTAGGGGGTGGGGGTTATTGATTGCTTGAACTGAAGCTTTGTTTTTTAAGAAAATAATTTTTTTAGTAAGGAATGCTTTTTTTTCTTTTTGTCTCTGCTTTTCTGCTTTTGCTTTTTCTGTAAATAAAAAAAATGTCTTATATGTTTGATAATGTTTAATAATTAACTTTCACAATTTTTTTTACTTAAAAAGAAACTGATTTGTAAAATATTAAATCATTTGTTTTTAAAAGATCTTATAATTAAAATTTATATACAATGTGTTTAGATATATCTAATAAGTGATAAAATTTAACTTTTGATAATCTTCCTTATTATATTGTACTATTTTCTCCTATGCTCCCTGGATAGTTCGAAATGAGTGACAACCACAGGAGCATACCTCATTTAGGTATGTACATTTAGGTGTCACAAGCAGGAGGTGCTTAGGGAAACTTTCTGTCTCCGTTCTTTCTGGTAGACTCGAGCTTTTCTCTGTACAGATTGCTCCTTTTTGGGTTGATCAATATTACAATCGGCCCATGCCTTACCACTCATTTTATATGTTCCTGTATATCTATAAATTTTAAACAATTTTCATTAAGATGTTTCTTTTTCATTCTTCTTAAATCTTGAATCATATCTTAAGTGATTAAATTAATAACAAATTTTGGTTATGTGTCTAATAAATGTATCCGATGTATAAAATTTATTTGATAAAGTTAAATATAATTTTTCTTTCTGAAACAAAGTTTTTCAAAATAATTGCTTTATTATTTGATCTAAAAATACAAACTGAAAAATCAATTTTTTTTGTATGCATCTTTTCTTTTGTATAAAGACAGCTTAATTAATATACCTTAAATTTTTTAAAGTTAAACGAAATAAACTGTTTAAGCAAACTTTGAGGCATATGTTTTTTTTCCATTCCAAGACAAATACAAATTGCAATGTTTATTGAATAACTTTAAAGTAAAATAGTACTTGAAAGTGTATTATGTCTCGTTTAGCATAACAAAACAAAAAAGTTGAAAAAATTGGAAAATATTCAAAATTTTCTTTATAGTTTAATTTTTTTACAAATGATTTTAAATAGTTAGTAATTATTTAATTATTTAAACTTTTTTTGTTAGATAATAATAAAAATATCTACTTCCGTATATAAAGAAAGCCTTTTAAGATTAAATACTTTATGTAAAAAATCTATAAACTAGATATGCATACCTTGAATAGAGAGAATGTAATTTGTAACAATATATCCTATATCCATTTGTATAATTAATAGAATGTTTTCTTGTAATTATAAAAAAAGTTGATACGTCAATAGTTTTCCTTTTATATATTTAATTATTATTTACAGACACTTGAGTTTTGGGTTAGAACACTCCTATATGATCAGATATTCGTTTAAAAGGTTTTAAGAACTAGTTCGAGCAGTGGCAGCTCTTTCTGAAAAGGCAACGCTCTCGTAACTGAAAGGTTTTGAGTTCGGAGAACGACCCGGCATAAGATCCGACGTGTTTTTAAAGGTAACTGGGTCACTTAAAATAGGTTCGTGGTCACAATGTCCTCAAAGTTCTCAATCAGTACTTCTGTGGGTGGCAGGCCAAGACTGTGGGTCATATGCTTGGTGCCTGCTTCAAAATTACGAGGACACACTTGAGATTAATTCGTACTTTCACCGTTCAAAAGCTCGTCGAAACGAAAGGCATACACCTTCGCCTTAATACTAGTAGCCTCCGGCTCAATCGTGCTTGGTTAGATCAAGTGGCATATACAACAACAAACACAAGAACTAGTGCCATAATTTTATTTTATAATTCTTTTTACGTCATCACATAATACCTAACAGGTGGCGTACCGTGAACAACATAAAGTGTTTCTAAATACTTGTGTCGGGGTCCCTATGTAACTCTCAAATCCACACTCGTGTTCGAAAAATAACCGATATTCTATACTTGCCATTACTGGCTTAGCAATGCAGCTTCATTGCAGTCATATCATGAAAGTCCACTGAATTAGTCTTTGAGATTTAGCAAAATACTTAAACGCTGTATTTTTATCCTAACTGGAGGTAATTGTCTCAACTCATTTGAGGCCATTGTAAAGACACCTTTAAGGTCTTTACTTGTGGGCATGTAAGTGTTGATAAAGCAGCAGATTTTGTTTAGGATTTCTTTTGCAATGAGTTGCGGTAGCTCAGTCGGCAAAAGCACCGACCTCATAACTGAAAAGATGCAGGTTCGGGTCTAGAGCCGGCTTAAGATCAGCCGTGTTCTCTAAAGGTGACTGGCCACGTAAAATATGTTCGTGGTCACAAAGTCCTCCAAGTTCTCAAACGATACCTCTGGGGTGGCAGGACAAGCCTGGGGGGTCTTTTGCTTGGTAACTGCTTCTAAATTAAGAGCACCCAGCGGGGGTAATGTTACTACCCGACTGTAGCATACCTTAAGGTACACGTGTTTTTTGGTGGTACTAAATGAGTAACAGGTTCTCAGCTGTGTTAAAGCTTTAGGATAATGTCTGTATGGCCTGCTGTATAGAAAAAAAATATTTTGCTGTTGAAAGGATCGTGTAATCCTGATTGTGTATAATTTTTAATCTAATAAAGGTCTTATACAAGGCAACTAATATAAATAAGTGGAAAAATGCTTTTTGGAACACATGAAATCTTCCCATTCTTCACCAGAAAAGGGTAAATTAACAAGTACTTGTTGACATGTGATAAGACATTTAAACAGAGAAGAGATAAATGTGTATCTCATGGTTTGTGAAAATGCCATTTTGAGGAGTGGGAAATAAAGAGAATAATTTCATATGAAAATATTACTTTAGTCAACGTCTCATTAGTGTCTTTAAAAATTAATGTACCAGTAAATTTGCAATAATCTGTATATTTAAAGATCTATAGTTTAGTCCTCGGAGAAATGACATTTTGTTCAGAGAGTGTGCGAAAGGACTGCACGGTAGCAATTATTAAATTCGACTTCAACTTAGAGAAGTGTGAAAGAAATGCAATATCAGTGAATCACATACTTGATTTTAAATTGTTTAGACGGGGGAAAACTTAGATTAAAAAAATAAAACTTTTAATCAGTATTAACAGAAAAGTTTTTAATATATTACTTTATATATAGTTCCAGAAATTTTTGAAACCAAAAAAGTATTTGAACCAAATTTGACAAGAAAATATTTCTGGCAGAACTGCTCGTTTATTTTAAATTTTATTTCTTTAATTAATTTCCCTTATACTAACAGCAAAGTTAAAGATGCATTTAACTACTGCATATATTTTTCACAACGTAACTATTTTTTTCTAGGATAAAGAATAGAAGAATATGTTGAAAAAAAATTATTCGAAATTCCGCCACCGGAATCTAGGATTTCAGAAAATGTTCTTTGTCCGCCAAAGAAATGACATTAAGTGATTTTGAATAACTTATCGTGATGGAAATTTTGCGTGATACGTAGAAACGTTCTTACCGATATAGATTCTGAAAAATAAATAAGATTATGTAAAATTTCCTGCTGAACCAACGATTCTGCGTCTTTGAGATTCAGACATATTTCTTTTTTGATAGGTTTTAACTCTTTCACATAATGTCATTGACAAAACGGGTATTTTCTTGCGTTTTATGTTTCGTTTTTACAGACTGGAGATGAAGCTTTTCTTTGGGGTTTATATTCATAGGAAAAATATATTCGCTTATTATTCATAAGTTTGTCCTGGTGTGCCTTACAAGGTGTTAGGTTAAACGGTAGAGTGACTTTGAGCGACGTCAAGTAGCATTTCTATAGACGATACATTTATATTCATAGAACATTGAGGCATATATTTAATAATAAATGGGGCACCTGTACTATCGGAAAAAGGAATATATAAAAAAATTATATAAAAAAAATATAATTTTTTTATTTATAAATACAAGTTGTATATTAATATGAGTTGTTAAGTAAAACAAGAAAAGTAATATAAGACATTAAACAAATTAGAATATTTTTTGATTAAAATGAGAGACTAGCTGATAAAAGAAGAATCATCTAACAATATTTCTTAAAAATTCAAGGAATGATAAACAATTGTTTTTATTCTTTTTATTTTAAATTTACAATTTATATAGAAATATCTCTTGATATAAATATTACTGGTCAATAAATATATTAAATTAGAGAGATATTTCAATTCAGTACAAAATATATGTTCATTCAAATACATCGGAAAATGATGGTTTATAACAATAAATAGAGCCAACGTATCTAATATTTTAGGGTACAAGGAACGTTCAATCTCAGTTTTTAAATTTTTAAAGGTATGCTTATAATAAAAAAATATAATTTTGTTACATGAAATAGACAAGACATTAAAATCAATTGCAATATTTTTTCATTAAAATGTGATACTACCTGATAAAAGAAGAACCATCTAATAATATTTCTTAAAAATGCACGGAATGCTAAACTTATGCTTTTATTCTTTTTTTAAACCCTAAAAGCACAGGTTTGTTTTAAAAGGCCGGCCAAAATAATCAATTCTTTAATGTAAAAAACACAATTTAGAACGTTATCTTGCCAAAAAAATTTACAAAAATAGAAAAATAATCAAATTTATATTGCAATTTTGGATTTTGATGAAATTGCAGAAAATAGTCGAATATTGTAATATTACACACACGTCAACGTTTTTTATCTTTCTTTTCGAATTCCCATTCAGAATAAACATTATTATCAGTAAAAAATATCTCGAAATATCTCGAGTGTGCACAGTTTGACCAGTTTAGCGAGTTCGAGTTAACTCGAACGTGCACGTTAATGGGTTAAATTTACAATTTATATAGAAATATCACTGTTTACCGATATCCAAGTACTTTAAATTGTATTTATATAACACAGTTGATTCAAGTTATACAATAATATAACAACTATTTATTTCTCTTTTCATGGTATTAAATCTTCTGTAATTCGTGAACATATCCAGTACATATGCAGTTTTTGGACTATTACATTAATAGATAATATCCAAACTTTCTTATAAGAAATAAATGAAACTAGTGAAACTAAAACATTTTGAAATTATAGATTAAATACAAAATTACCCAAACAGAAAAGCATTAAGTTTAAAATAATGATTTATGGTAAAAAAGAGTAATTCAATGCAGTAAAATGATTATGTAATTTGAAAACCCCTAAAACACAAAAACCCATAAATGTTTGCCGTTCTCAAGTACATTCATTTTGCATGCAGTGCAGAATGGTTTACAAATTCTACAAACATTTCTCTCATAGTTACTGTGAATTTTGAAGTTTGCACTTTTCTCAAACAGTTCAGAAGTCTTTTTTTGTATCATACAATTTTATTTTAACCATGGTGTAAGTCCTACATCGAAATCAGGACAGAAATTTCGGATTATCTTTCCATTCTCATTTCTTTACGAACAGCTCATTGCACATTGTCTTGCAGGTCTCAGTTTCTTATCAGTGAGAGTAATTATTTCCCAAAAAAAGTCTGTCACTCTCAGAGGTTTAGTCCCGAATGATATTCTTCGATTATACGGTCAACTAAATCAAGTCTAAATTCTAGTTACGTGCTTTTTCCTTCGTTTTTACGGTAAACGACATATGAGTTCCATACAGCAATGTCGAAAAATATTAATACTAAATATTCTTTTTACAATTATAAAAAATGCGGGAAAACCAGTAAAGGAAAGGAAAAAATATCGATGTCCGTAAGCCGTAGGGGCAACCCAGTTGAGGCCAAATTTAGATAGCACGTGCACTGTACAGGCAAACCGCTAAATTAGTTAAATTTAAACCAACTTATTACTATATTACACTGTTGCCAGACTGTCAAATTTAAACCCCACTGTTACTATATCACACTGCTGCTTTTTGGAGCAAATTTATTTTTTCCGAGTAAAAAAAATTCTTCGTAATAAATCGCTAAAGGAGTTAATTTATACCTACTTATTACACTGTTACTATATCACACTGTTACTTTATTGAGCAAATTTATTTTCTCTGAGTTAGAAAAATTCTTCGTAACAAACCAAATCTCAACAACCGACATAAGAGCAAACCAGTTGAAGCCAAATTTAGGTAGCACCTACACTATACAGACAAACCGCTAAAGGAGTTAAATTTAACTTATTACTATATCACACTTTTACTTATATCACACTGTTGCTTTTTGGAGCAAATTTATTTTCTCCGAGCAAAAAAAAAATTCTTCGTAATAAACCGCTAAAGGAGTTAATTTAAACCTACTTATTACGCTGTTACTATATCAAACTGTTACTTTATTGAGCAAATTTATTTTCTCCGAGTTAGAAAAATTTTTCTAATAAACCAACTCTCAACAACCGCCTTACGGACAAACCAGTTGAAGCCAAATTTAGGTAGCACGTACACTGTACGGGCAAACCGCTTAAAGAGTTAAATTACAACCTACTTATTACACTGTTACTATATCACACTGTTGCTTTGTTGAGCAATTTTTTTTTTTAGAAAAATAATTCTTCGTAGCAAACCAAATCTCAACAAGCCTAGTGTTTATACATGTGCATAAAATACTCATACCCTTTACACGAAGTTAAATGTTCTAGAGATTACGTTATATCTAGCCTCGGATAAATTTTTGTTTTGAAACCACTTTGAACATATATAGCTTTTATTTTATGAAATTTATTATAATTTATCACTAAATCTATATTCTTGAAGTGGGAATTTTTTATGCATTATATATCTTAAAATGCTTTGCTTTGTGAAATTTTTTATTTTAGTTCTTGCATTCTAAATCACAATGAGTTATTTACTTTATAATATATTATATATATATATAATTATATATATATATATATAATATATATACCTGGCCATAATTAAACTGACAGTGTTAATCAGTGACAACTCACAGTTAGCGAATATTTGGCGTGGTGTTATAGAAAATAATGTTAACAAATGGAAAATAATACGGAATAAAATTTTCCTTTCATTATGCACATTTTGATTTAGTTCAAGTGCAATATGGCAACACTTTTAAAAAAGCATAAAATCTACAGAAATACCGATAAATTCTCGTGATCTGCGTATCACGTACGCTGAGCAAAGTTCTTTATTCAAATTTCACGTTACATCCATTGACACAATTAAGAAACTAATTTCCGCATTGATTTGCATTTGTTAACACTATTTTCTATTACACAGCTCCACATATTCACCTAGCGGTGAATTTTAGATTTGTTTTTTCACCGAATCCTTCCTCACCCGTCTTGTTTAATCTTCATCCAAAATGTGACGTCATTCTAAGGAATAGATTGCGCTACAGAACACTATGAGCACTGTCAGTTTAATGATGGCCGGCCGACCGACCCCCCCCCCCACATTATATATATATATATATATATATATATATATATATATATATATATATATATATATATATATATATATATATATATATATATATATATATATATATATGTAATATATCAAAATTATTCAACTTTAATATTTCCTTAAAAACCTACTCTCTCCCATTCTAATTCCTTAAAAAAATTTCCAGGTTCTAAATGTCTTAATCAAAGAAGTGTCCTCGACTTAAAATTCTTTCTATACATTTCCCAATGCTTTCTGTCGTATAGATATAAATTTTCTCTTTAATTAACACGTTTTCCAGCTTTCGTCTGCAAATGAATTCCTGATCTTAACAGTTTGATTCGCTGACTAAGTTTCTTGGGTACACCTCTGTTTGAGCAAACTGATTTTTGTGTCTTTCTTTTGTCTGTCTTTGATTAGTAAAGATGTCCGTTTTTAGCAGCTCTAAAATAAGCTTTAAATTAGACTTGTGCTGTTTTTTGCAATGTGGCTAGACTCAATCTTAAGTTATTTCTCTTAGCTGATTAGGGTTAAAAAAATAAATGGGTCTAAACAATTATTGTAACCGGCAATTATTATTAGGCTGGATTTTACTGTCACACATACAATGCTTTGATTGAAAAGAAATGAAATAATGTTGTAGTCTAAATATATAGTTCAACTTTCATATTTTCACATCGAGTAGAAAAGTAAAAATACCACAACTATTAAAGCTTTTCAGATACACTATCATTTTTAACAAGGCTGGTATTAATGAAATTGTAGATTTTTGAAATATAAGAAACATGTTCAAGTAAGTTTTATAAGTTTTAAAATTATCTGATCAGTCTAGACTTTTCTACACTTTGTTTTGTAACTGAAAATGTCAAAGTATCTGAGCAAAATGTCAACGATAGATTTTATTTTAAAAGTACTATGCTTTTTAAGAATGTAAGAAACAGTTTTTGGTGCTTAAATAATATATATATATATATATATATATATATATATATATATATATATATATATATATATATTCAATATATCAAAATTATTACACTTAAAATATCTGTTTAAGATTCTCATTTTCCCATTCTTATTCTCATATATATTTTCCTAGCCACAAAACATCTTATCTAAATGAGTGTTCGATGATCCGATCTTTTTACACTTCTCTCAAAAGTAACTCTGAAATGAATGCTAATTTTCTGTCCACTCGATACAGTTCTCATCTTTTCCAGGTACACTGTTCACTTTTTCAACTACAAGTGTGTCAGATATAACGACTGATTTTCAGGAAGTAATGACTTTTTAAAATTAGTTCATACAACGAAATTTTTACACCAGAATAAACCTTGTAATATAATAAACCGATATATTTCATTTTTATTAAAAATATATTATTCCAATAAAACTGGAAATTCAATTTCCAGTTACTTATTACTTGCAAAACGTTAGCACTCACAGCATTATTATAAACTACTCTTCACTATTTATTTCTCCTACAATTATGTAAATAAATGACACCTATAATTTAGAGGGCCAAATGTTGTGCTACGAGACATTACCACATTTAAAGGAAAATAAACGTTGCAGATATTCTTGACACTGCAATTTTTAAAGATTTCCTTTCGGAGAAAGCAGGTCAGAGTGGCTTTGAAAACTCTCATTCTACCCTTTTATTTTATCCGGTCCAGTCAGATTTGAAAGACAGGTTGGATCTCCTGAGATTCTTTTCCGGATATCAAGGCTCGAATCAGTTTAATGTAGGAGTAAATATAAATGGGAATAGATACACTAAGAGAAAATTTATTTTTAATGTCCAGGTAAGAGTTTATATTGAGAAAGGCATGCATCCTTCATTCATGTGTAATGCTAAATTAAAGTTACTTTTTGCTCAGTGTAATAAATGGTATTGCTGTATTTTATTAAATTAATTGCACATATATACAGAAAAGGTAGGATTTATCTTCCATTAATATATTTCCTTGTTTCAAATCTTACTATAGCCGAACGATGACCGATTGGTTAGGGTGCTTTCCTTCGGTACCGGAGTTCGTGGGTTCGAATCCGACTGTGGCATTGATGCTCTTAGCCGTTCGGAATCAGCTTTAAGCTGTAGGTCTCTGTCCCAATAACCCTCGTGTTGCAAAGAAGTAGACCGTAGCACTCCCCACAAAACCAAATCTTACTACAACATACTTTTCTAAATACGGCAAACAGTGATTATAAAATACTGACTACGTAAAATATCTAAATTCCCTAAATATGAAAACATAGGTTGAGAAACAAGCGATGTCTAAGTGTAAGGGGAAAAAGGGACGTAATATTTATTTTGTCGTTTACTACTTACCAAAAAATATGAGTAATACTTTCATTGCATCTGTTATTGGGATGTTATTTAAAAGCGATTTTTCCTATCTAATTTCCAAGTACTCAATGAATACCTTTGGGGGTGACAAGCCTATGGGTTTTAAAATTTGATTACAAATTTATATTATATATATTTATTATAAATATTTATAGCATAATAAAAATTTATATTATATTATTAATTCAGTAATCTTTTTTCCTGGGCAGTAATTATAACTGGACACGTGTGTCAATTACAACGACTGATTTTCAGGAAGTAATAACTTTTTTAAAGTAATTCATTTGACGAAATTTTTACAACAGAATAAATCTTGTAATATAATAAACCGATATATTTAAATTTTATTAACAATAAATTATTCCAATAAAATCTAGAAATTTTACAGTTAGTTATTACTGGCAAAACGTTAGCGTTCACAGCATTTTTATAAACTACCTTTCACTATTTTTCCTACAAATATGTGAATAAACCGCACCTATAATTTAAAGGGGCAAATGTTGTGCTACGAGACATTGCCACATTTAACAGAAAATAAACATTGCAGATATTTTTGACACTGCAATCTTTAAAGATTTTCTTTAGGAGAAATTAGGTGAGAGTGGCTTTGAAAACTCTCATTCTACCTTTTTATTTTATCCGATCCAGTCAGATTTGAAAGACAGGTTGGATTTCCTGAGATTCTTTTCCGGATATCAAGGCTTGAATCAGTTTAATGTAGGAGTAAATATAAATGGGAATATATACACGAAAAGAAAAGTTGCTTTTAATATCCAGGTAAGAGTTTGTATTGAGAAAGGCATCCATCCTTCATTCATGTGTAATGTTAAATTAAAGTCGCTTTTTGCGTAGTGTAATAAATGTTATTGCTTCATTTCAGCAACCAATTGCACATATGTGCTATAGGGGTAGAATTTATCTTTCATTATTTTACTTCCTTGTTTCAAATCTTACCAGAGCCGAAAGATGGCCGATTGGTTAGGGTGCTTCCCTTCGGTACCAGATTTCGTGGGTTCGAATCCGATTGTGGCATCGATGCTTGTAGCAGTTCGGAATCGGCTTAAAGCTGTAGGTCTCTGTCTCGTTAGCCCTCGTGTTGCAAAGAAGAAGACCGTAGCACTCCAAACCAAATCTTACTACAACATACTTTTCTAAATACGTAAAACAGTGATTATGACGTACTGACTACATAAAATACCAAAATTTCCTAAATAGGAAAACATAGGTTTAGAAACAAGCGCTGTCTATGTGTAAGGGGGAAAAGGGACTTGTAGGGGATTGCTGTTGAGGTTGCGTGTAGATTTTACCTACTAAGTAACTGACTCCATTTAAGATAAAAACATTTATTCAAAGCGTACGTACTTCGTACTGAAAAGCGCTCTCTGTGGTTACATTTTCCCTCGGCTTTTATACCTGCCGAGAAGAGAGAAGAAAAACATGCAAATTATATCTCTGGCTGGATGCCAGGCACGCGTGCAAGTGCAGATGTCCTTGAGAGTCACTTGTGTTGCCATGAAGTAACTTCAGACTTAAGATTTATTATTTCGTTTACTACTTATCAAAAAATAGGAGTAATGCTTTCATTGGTTCTGTTATTGGGATATTATTTATAAGTGATTTTTCTTATCTAATTTCCAAGTACGCAATGAATATCATTAGGAGTGAAAAGCTTATGTTTTTTAAAATTTAAATTAAAAATTTATATTGTTATAAATATTTATATTATAATAAAAAATGTATATTATATTATTAACTCAGCAATCTCTTTCTCTGGGCAATAATTATAACTGGACACGTTTGTCAATTATAAAGACTGATTTTCTGGAAATAAAGACTTTTTAAAAGTAATTCATATGACGAAATTTTTACACTAGAATAAACCTTGTAATATTATAAACCGATATATTTAATTTTTAATTAACAATACATTATTCCAATAAAATCTAGAATTTGATTTTACAGTTAGTTATTACTGACAAAACGTTAGCGTTCACAGCATTTTATAAACTACCTTTCACTATTTATTTTTCCTACAATTATTTGAATAAAAGGAACCTATAATTTAGAGGGACAAATGTTGTGTTACTTGACATTGCCACATTTAACAGAAAATAAACGTTGCAGATATTCTTGACACTGCAATTTTTAAAGATTTCCTTTCGGAGAAAGCAGGTCAGAGTGGCTTTGAACACTCTCATTCTACCCTTTTATTTTATCCGGTCCAGTCAGATTTGAAAGACAGGTTGGATCTCCTGAGATTCTTTTCCGGATATCAAGGCTCGAATCAGTTTAATGTAGGAGTAAATATAAATGGGAATAGATACATTAAGAGAAAATTTGCTTTTAATTTCCAGGAAAGTTTGTATTGAGAAAGGCATCCATCCTTCATTCATGTGTAATGTTAAATTAAAGTCACTTTTTCCGCAGTGTTATATAAATGGTATTGCTTCATTTTAGCAATGAATTGCACATATATACAGAAGGGGTAAGATTTATCTTTCATTATTATACTTCCTTGTACAGCAGAACGATGTGCCGATCGGTTAGGGTGCTTGCCTTCGGTACCGGAGTACGTGGGTTCGAATCCCACTATGGCATGGATGTTCAAAGCCTTTCGGAATCGGTTTTAAGCTGTAGGTCTCTGTCACATTATCCCCCAGTGCTGGAAGAAAGGAGACCCTAGCATTCCACACCAAATAAAATCTTACTACAACATACTTTTCTAAATACGGCAAACAGTGATTGTAAAATACTGACTACATAAAATACCAAAATTTTCTAAATAAGATAACATAGGTTTAAAACCAAGCAATGTCTATGTGTAACGGGAAAAGGAACTTAAGATTTATTTTTTTCGTTTATTACTTACCAAAAAATATGAGAAATACTTTCACTGGTTCTGTTATTGGGATATTATTTAAAAGTGATTTTTATTTTCTATTTTCCAATTTCTCAATGAATACCTTTGAAGAGTGAAAACCTATGGTTTTAAAATTTAGATTAAAAATTTATATTATAAATATTTATTATAAATATTTATATTATAATAAAAATTTATATTATATTATTAATTCAGCCATCTTTTTCCCTGGGCAATATCTATAACTGGGACACGTGTGTCAGTTTTTAAAACAACTGATTTTCGGAAATAAAGACTTTAAAATTGGTACGACGAAATTTTTACACAAAAAAAAAACCTTGTAATAAAATACACCGATATATTTCATTTTTATTAACAATATATTATTCCAATAATAAAACTGGAAATTCTATCTCCAGTTATTACTGGCAAAACGTTAGCCTTCACAGCATTTTATAAACTACCTTTCCCTATTTATATTCCTACAATCATGTGATTAAACGGCAACTATGATTTAATGGGGCAAATGCTGTGCTATAAGACATTGCCACATTTAACAGAAAATAAACGTTGCAGATATTCTTGACACTGCAATTTTTAAAGATTTCCTTTCGGAGAAAGCAGGTCAGAGTGGCTTTGAACACTCTCATTCTACCCTTTTATTTTATCCGGTCCAGTCAGATTTTAAAGACAGGTTGGAATCTCCTGAGATTCTTTTTCCGGATATCGAGGCTTGAATCAGTTTAATGTAGGGTAAATATAAATGGGAACAGATACACTAAGAGAAAATTTATTTTTTAATGTCCAGGTAAGAGTTTATATTGAGAAAGGCATGCATCCTTCATTATCCATGTGTAATGCTAAATTAAAGTTACTTTTTGAGCAGTGTAATAAATGGTATTGCTGTATTTTTAGGCAATTAATTGCACATATATTCAGTAGGGTAGTATTTATCTTTCATTATTATACTTCCTTTTTCAAATCTTACTATAGCCGAACGATGACCGATTGGTTAGAGTGCTATCCTTCGGTACCGGAGTTCGTGGGTCGAATCCCACTGTGGCATTGAGGCTCGTAGCTGTTTTGGAATCAGCTTTAAGCTGCAGGTCTCTGTCCCAATTAGCCCTCGTGTTGCAAAAAAGTAGACCTTAGCACTCACAAAACAAAATCTTACTACAACATACTTTTCGAAATTACGGAAAACAGTGATTATAAATACTGACTACATAAAATACCAAAATTTCCTAAATAGGAAAACATAGGTTTAGAAGCAAGCGCTGTCTATGTGTAAGTAGGAAAAGGGACTTGTAGGTGATTGCTGTTGGGGTTGCGTGTAGATTTTACCTACTAAGTAACTGACACCATTTAAGATAAAAATATTTATTCAAAGCGTACGTACTTCGTACTGAAAAGCGCTCCTTTCTTCCTACAATTATCTGTGAATAAACGGCACCTATAATTTAAAGGGCCAAATGCTGTGCTACGAGACATTGCCACATTTAAACAGAAAATAAACGTTGCAGATATTCTTGATTGCAATTTTTAAAGTTTTCCTTTCGGAGAAAGAAGGTCAGAGTGGCTTATTGAAAACTCTCATTCTACCCTTTTATTTTATCCGGTCCAGTCAGATTTGAAAGACAGGTTAGGATCTCCTGAGATTCTTTTCCGGATATCGAGGCTTGAATCAGTTTAAATGTAGGGGTAATATAATAAATGGGAAATAGATACAATAAGAGAAAATTTTATTTTTAATGTCCAGGTAAGAGTTTATATTGAGAAAGGCATGCATCCTTCATCCCATGTGTAATGTTAAATTTAAAGTCACTTTTTTGCTCAGTGTAATAAATGGTATTGCTTCATTTTAGCAATGAATTGCACATATATACAGAAGGGGTAAGATTTATCTTTCATTATTATACTTCCTTGTTTCATTATTATACTTCCTTGTACAGCAGAACGATGTGCCGATCGGTTAGGGTGCTTGCCTTCGGTACCGGAGTACGTGGGTTCGAATCCCACTATGGCATGGATGTTCAAAGCCTTTCGGAATCGGTTTTAAGCTGTAGGTCTCTGTCACATTATCCCCCAGTGCTGGAAGAAAGGAGACCCTAGCATTCCACACCAAATAAAATCTTACTACAACATACTTTTCTAAATACGGCAAACAGTGATTGTAAAATACTGACTACATAAAATACCAAAATTTTCTAAATAAGATAACATAGGTTTAAAACCAAGCAATGTCTATGTGTAACGGGAAAAGGAACTTAAGATTTATTTTTTTCGTTTATTACTTACCAAAAAATATGAGAAATACTTTCACTGGTTCTGTTATTGGGATATTATTTAAAAGTGATTTTTATTTTCTATTTTCCAATTTCTCAATGAATACCTTTGAAGAGTGAAAACCTATGGTTTTAAAATTTAGATTAAAAATTTATATTATAAATATTTATTATAAATATTTATATTATAATAAAAATTTATATTATATTATTAATTCAGCAATCTTTTTCCCTGGGCAATATCTATAACTGGACACGTGTGTCAGTTTTAACAACTGATTTTCGGGAAATAAAGAATTTAAAATTGGTACGACAAAATTTTTACACAAAAAAAACCTTGTAATAAAATAAACCGATATATTTCATTTTTATTAACAATATATTATTCCAATAAAAACTTTCAATTCAATTTCCAGTTATTACTGGCAAAACGTTAGCCTTTACAGCATTTTATAAACTACTTTTCACTATTTATTTTTCCTACAATTATGTGAATAAACAGCACCTATAATTTAAAGTGGCAAATGTTGTGCTACGAGACATTGCCACATTTAACAGAAAATAAACGTTGCAGATATTCTTGACACTGCAATTTTTAAAGATTTCCTTTCGGAGAAAGCAGGTCAGAGTGGCTTTGAAAACTCTCATTTTACCCTTTTATTTTATCCGGTCCAGTCAGATTTGAAAGACAGGTTGGATCTCCTGAGATTCTTTTTCGGATATCAAGGCTTGAATCAGTTTAATGTAGGGGTAAATATAAATGGGAATAGATACACTAAGAGAAAATTTATTTTTAATGTCCAGGTAAGAGTTTATATTGAGAAAGGCATCTATAATTCAATCACGTGAAATTTTAAATTAAAGTCACTTTTTGCGCAGCGTAATAAATGGTATTGCTTCATTTTAGCAATTAATTGCACATATGTACAGAAGGGGTAGTACTTACCTTTAACCCTTAATATGGGCTAAGTCCGCTACAACGAAAAATGAAATAAATAAAATCTGCCGGGTTTATGAAAAATCTATAAGGCCTAAATATCTAACAAAAACTTTAAAATATATTTCTATTAAGGTAAAAAAATTAATATAAACTGAATGGGAAATAACATAATATAATATTACAAGGGAAAATAATAGAAATTAAAAAATATTTGAAAAAAACCTCTTTGAAAAATTAAAGTTAAGTATTATAGTTCTTTGTTTCAAATTTTACTACAACATACTTTCCTAAATAAGGCAACCGTGATTATAAAATACTGACTACTACATAAAATACCAAAATTTGATAAATAGATTTATATTCAAGAATGAGAAATAATAACGCTATAATATTTTTTATTAATGTCCAGGCCACTAGTCTCTGTTAAGTGCTTATAAAGAGCTATTTAAAAATATTCTTAATATTAAGGATACTTAACATTAAGGGTACAGTTTATAATAGATATAAACTTTTTGTTGCTAAATTTACAACATAACAGTAAAAGGAAATTAATGAAGTAAAACTAAATTTATTAATTGAAATTTTAAATTGAGAATTTCACTGATGATTACCTATTAAAACACAAGCATTATAATTTTTTAAAAATGATTTTGTGTATTCTACAATTATCACCATGACATCCGTTGTACAGCAGAATCTGAGGAGATGTGTGGAGAATTCTTATCAGTTTTCGAATACTGCCTTTTTGTGGCATATTATTTCTACTTCATACTATTCATAATATTCTCCAAATCCCTTTCATAAATCAACAACATAATTTTATACACATAATATGCAATAAGAAACATAGGTTTATGAAACATAGGTTTAGAAACAAGCGATGTTTGTGTGTAAGGGGACTTAAGATTTCTTTTGTCGTTTACTACTTTCCAAAACATATGAGAAATATTTTCATAGGTTTTGTTATTGGGATATTATTTAAAAAGGATTTTTACTTTCTAATTTTCAAGTTCTCAATGAATACCTTTGAGGGTGGTAAGCCTATGAGTTTTAAAATTTAGATTAATAATTTATATTATAATACACTGATTGTATCTCAAGAAGATAAGTAGGTAGTACTCCTGTAATAAGATTAATGTAATCTCATACTGTCAGAAATGTGCTGTATTATTTTAAGAAGTGACTGGTAATTCCCCCAAAAGTCCATTTTAATTTAGCATTATATAGGAAGAAATTGCACTAAAGTAAACTAACATTATATTATGTAGTATTTTTTACAAATTTTTAACAAAATGAAATAGTAATATACAATATCAATTACTCGAAGTAGCGGTAGCTCAGTCGGCAAAGGCAACGTTCTCGTAACTGGAGAGTTGTGAAATTGAGATTGGACATTCTTTGTACTCTGAAACCTTGGATTCTTTGACTTTGTTGCTATAAACCATCATTATTCGTAGAATATGAATGGCACTATCTTTTCTACTGTAATTTAATGTTTCTTTATAATTTAATCTGTTTCATAATTTAACTTCATTTATTAATATCCAATTTGAGCCGCGGCAGCTCAGTCGGCAAAGGCAACGCTCTGATCGTAACTGGGAGTTGTGGATTCGGAGCTCGAGCCTGCCTAAGATCCACCATGTTCGTTAAAGGTGACCAGGGTACGTAAATTATGTTCATGGTCACAATGTCATCCAAAGTCTTAATCAATAAATCTGGGGGTGCAGCCAAACCTATGGGTATTCTGCTTGGTCTCTGATTCAAAACTACGAGGACCCACTTGAGCAAGAAGTCGTACTTTCACCCTTAAAGTGCTCATTAAAACGAAAGGCTCACCGCTTTGCCTTAATATGAGTAGCCTCCGGCTCAATCGTGCTTGGTTTGAGCAAGTGGAAAAGAAATTATACTTCATAGAAAAAAATTATAGTTTAAATCAGAAATAAAATAGTGCATTGAACTAATATTCAATAAAATTCTGATGCTATATTAATTAATACTAAAATGATCTTATTACTATAAAAATATTTAATTTAATATAAATCATTATTCAAATTTAATGATTTTATAGAATAAGATATAAAATGCTGTATGCATAGTGTAGAATAAAATATTTTCTTAAAATATACTTTTCCCAATAAAATTTAACCATTATATTCATTCGCAGGACTAAATTCTAAAGTTTATTCCCAAAGAACAATAGTTACCTGGAAGTAAAATTAGTACTTTAGTTTAAATTAAAATTTCAATAGACCAAACACTATCGCTACCTACCACGCTTGAACAGAGTTTATAGTAATGTTTTCTGTTAAAGAATTTATTCACTTTTAACTTCGGCTTTGGAATTCTACAACTTTTGTACACTTACTACTAATTGGAAATTAGAAAGTCATAAAATTCGTCAAAGGTAATTAGAATCTTTATTCAAAAGTTGCCATGCCAAGAGTTTTGAAACTGCGTTTGTTAAAAATCTTATTTGTTACGGTTATAGTAACTTTAATGTAACTCCCTTTTATATGTAACCTCATTTTATTTTCCCGCATCATCAATTATTGGTAACTGGGATCTTTTATTTTTAAATTTTATGTGTGAGAATTATATTGTAATAGTGACTTAAAGGCATTTTAATGCTACAAAATGTTTCTAAAAATTTATATTAAATTAGATTTGATAGTCTTACCTTTATATATAAAATTCTTTTATCCTTATGTAACAGAATTCCTCCGAAATGGTTGGACCGATTTGGATGAAATGTGTATGTAATTAATCTGATTCGAGAATAATTCAGATTCACAATTTGATCCGATAGAAAATGTTTTTTTATTAAAAATTCAGAATTGGGTGCTTATTGAGATTATTATGCCGCTTGAAACCCTTCTCTGCCAACGCGTCTGTGTCGCATTGGTCAGCTCAACAGGCTTCAGTACGAGAAGTCCTAGAATCGAACCCTGTGCAGACGATGTGGGAATTTCAATTTAATAGAGTTACGTTTGTGATGGCTGGACGCCTGGTGATGTCAATTATTTTTAACACATGGTATGCGGGAAACATACTAGTACGTTTTCTGACGATTGATATTTGAGCGGGTCACGTACTAGTACGCGTTAGAGTAACAACATGGTTTGTTTGTGGGTACAAAAATAACGGTATATACAGGAAAACGAAGCCGAATGTTCTTGTCTTTCATTTTATATAACATAGCTTTTATATAACATAGTTCGAAAAACTTAAATCTATATACTACTATATTTTGTTTTTCATATTTACGATACTATTAGAAATTATCCACTAAAAAATATATTTTTGCTTACAAAAATCTTGTGGTCGTTATTTATATATTTCTATTTATATATTTGTTTATATATTTCAATATGAAATACAAAAAGTTGGTTAAAAATTAAATAATTTTCGATCTATTGAAATTTAACTGAATAACTAAATTTACACGCAAAACCCCAGGTCCTGGTACATTTCCGAAATGTACCCGCACACAATGTGTTAAAATATTTTTTTCTTACTTTTTCATCAAAACGATCAAATTTATAATTTATTTAAAAACGTTTTACAATTTCAGGATTTACAGAGTTAAAACAGGACAACATCTATCGGGTCATCTTTTATCTAATAAATTTTAACTTTATTAAATTAAATAAGTTTCCCATAATTGAAAAGTATGATTTTTTTATCAACTGATATTAAATCAATATAACTAGTTAAAAATTACTCCTTCTGAAAATCAATATTTATTCAATAAAAATAGAGTACTTGGTTATTTAGTTTGGAGAACTCCAGTCTACATTTTTGCTACATGAGTGCTAATAAGAGAAGACCTAATACTTACAAAATATCCCAATCAGCTGCATAAATTCGTACTAGCGCTGTAATTCGGAACTACGAACTGTGGTACCTACTTCTCCGACGTTTCATATATTCGTATTTGTTATACCCTGAAGAGCTTAAAACATTTTAGCAGTGCCCTACCCATTCCGGCATTTGCGTACATATTGGAATATTGTTTGGAGTAGAATATTTATAGCAAATTCCCTCTTTTGTGAAAGTAGTTAAATATTGTATAATCAATACTACAGATGTAGGAGAATATGTGACTTCTTTTTACAGTTGTAAAATATGTGGGTATTTTACAAAACATCAAACTTCTCACATTAATTTCCTTAAATAATTATATCGATTATGCATTTGTAGTATAGAATACTGTGTTGACATATAACAGCACATTAATCTTAACTAAAAATTTATCTATATTTCTGACTGTGATGATTAATATAGCAGTACATCCACGAATACCGCCTGTACCTTAAAAATTATCAAGAGTTTCATAAATTTAATGTTTTTGAAGTCTCAAAAGTTTAAAAAATATGGTTTTAAGTTATCCATTAAAATACAATTAACAAATTATTCAGGCATTTGTGGTGTATGTATAGTCAAAGTATGTATAATCTTTAGTATAGAGTACTGTGTTGACGGTTAAGAGCACATTAATTGTATATAAAAATTAATCTATATTATCGACTGTGATGATTACAATAACAGTACATCCATAAATAACGGCTGTACCCAACACAGTATTAAGAATTTCATAGTTTTCTTATTTTTCAAGCATCAAAAGTCTGAAAAATATCGATTTAAGATATCCATTAAAATTTAATTAACATAAATTATTCAGGCATTAATGCTGTATGTTAAAATTAAAAGTTTAAAATTTTAATCCAGGATTTCAAATCAAAGAGTTTCAAGAAGTCATTGGAAGAGAAAGATAAAAATAACTTTCAGGATTCAAGATATTTATTACTTCAAGATTCAAGGCATTTTTCATAAGCGTTCACAGAACAGGAAATTTCAAGCAACAGCTGAAAAACTTTTTCCCTAGCAGCACTGAAAGTTGCTCTCTCACTAGAAGCGCTATGGGCAAGAGAAAGTTCTCCCAAACGAATGGTTAATATTTAAGATGGAAGAAGTTGAAAACTTTCAAGTTTAATACATATTTATTTTCTATTTGGCAGCAATTTCAATAAATAATGTATACATTATATGATTGTTGTGAGAATTTTAGAACTCTGAATCTTTTACAGCAATATTGTTTTAATCCTAAATAGTTTCTTTCTGCTTAGCAGTTATAAACAGAAGTCAAAATTGTTGAAAGCAATCTATTTCTTTCTGATTGACAATATTTATTTGAAGCATTGTCAGTCCCATATGACATTTAATGCAAAGTGGCAAGCATTGTAAGTGAAGAAAGCAAACATTTAAAAAACATACAGTTTATTTAACATGAATTAAAATAAAAAATAGCATTATAAATTTGCTCCACGAGCAATTAAATAATAAAACTATCGTAACATTCAGGAGGATCAAAATAATCGTCGGAGTCAGCACACAGAAACTACAATTGCTGTTTATATACTACTGGTCTGCCCAGATACATGGGTAAATTTGCATAAAGTTGAAAACAAAAATACAAGCAAAATACCAAAATACACACATTAAATAATTAAAGGAAATAACATAAATAATAACTAGTACAATTAAAAAAAAACTGTATACCATTTCAAAACGTCGAAAATTGGATACAAACTAACAAACCAACACTTAACCACTGTTTACGTCCAGATAATCCTAACAAACATTAATTAAAATTTCCGTTTGTAAGACCAACAGAAAGGAAATATAATATATTCATTAACATTAGAAAAGAAAATTATCCAAATATTTTTGCTAAATAATAAATCATGTAATAAAAATTTAATTTAAAGGATATTTTTATTCACCAATATGTATAAGTGATTACCTTTAAATGAAAGCTTTCATGACAAAATTGTAGGTAGTGTGGAAATAATTAAGCGTAACAATCGAAATAAAACCAAATCAAAATTTCTTGAATTTGCTGTAACAGAATGGGCTGGATAATAACTTTACTATCTACTTTCTGAAACATGGTGCATAATTTATTTTAAAGTAAAAGTTTTCTGACAACTACTTTATCCATTCAAATGTAGGTATTCGAATGCAGACTGAGGTTCTGAAATTCACCTTCTACCTATTCTGCCAATATTCGCGTCTCACAATAAACGAAAATTTTAAGAAATGTAAAGAAATGTATTTTTTTATTGCAATAGTAACAAAACCCAACAATTAGACCTTGTTTAATTCTTATTAATTTAGTATTTATTTAACAAACAGTACAGAATACAGAAGAAGTTTAAAGGAGAAGTGATATTGATAGAGATAGATAGAGAAGAGAGAAAATTTCATCTACTGGTGTCCACAAGAGTGTTCATTTGAACTAAAAGTTGTATGCCAATATTCATTTGTATTCAAGTTCAAAATCTCCAGCATATTTATCGGAATAAAACTAAACAGTATTACCTCGCCTGTTCTCACAAAACTAATTAGTTGGAATCTTTATACTGATTTCTTAGCTATACGAGAATCCATTAAACATATGGCACGAAACCTTGTTATAACAGCTACGGTTATGCAAGCCAACTGTATTCAAGCTTTTGAAATACTGTATTAGAAGACACCACATTACGTGTACACAGATTATTGGTTTAATGAAAGCAATACTGTCAACATGTAGTCACGTAAAATCTAGTTAAAAGCCAGGTTATTGTTTAAATCCGTCTTTGAATGAAAAAAAATTCCATATGAACAGTGTAAACTCATTAGGTGTAGGAATTAAAAGGGAGCTCCCAACCTGATTATACAACCTAATTTTCTTATGAAATTGGAGACATGTT
Source organism: Pardosa pseudoannulata (assembly GCA_032207245.1). NCBI lineage: Eukaryota > Metazoa > Arthropoda > Arachnida > Araneae > Lycosidae > Pardosa > Pardosa pseudoannulata. The sequence goes on along the minus strand of CM063511.1, from coordinate 35,925,485 downwards.
CAACAACTTATTTCTTTTGTACTTATACAAAAAAAAATCTTTCAATACATATTGGCGAGTACTTTTAAAATATGTTTATTATAACAACTATGAAGTTACAGTGAGAATATAAGAAAAATCCAGTATGGATAATACAAAATATTTAATAAGGTATTAAAATATGTATGCTAAACCGATGTCGCGTTGAATTTGCAATGTGGATACAAGTGCAGAGATGCATAGGTTGATATGTTTTGGTAGTAAATTTGCTACTATTTATACTGAAATGGAAGTTTGCTTTTGGCTAGAAAAATTATACTTACCCTCAAGTTAACTTTTATGGAGCAAGTGGATTAAGATATTATGCATCGAATATTTCGTGATATAAACAAAATTCAAATAAAACTTTGCTTGTAATTTCATTCTTAAGACTATTTTGACATAAATTTGATTCACACACACAAGGAAAAACAAACTAAGTTTACAAAGGAAATTTTTTTTATAGAAACCTCAAATATGCATACAAATTGTTATTTATATGCTCTTTAGTTCTTATAGAATAACCATTCCGAAATCATATATAATGTCAGTTAACGAAATGGTACTTACGGTGCATGTGTACGGTGCATTTCTTATAATTTACTTCAACTAATCCTAGAAAAGATAAATTGTAGAAAAACAAAAAAAATTCATTCTGAAATGCCACAGTTTATGAGAAACAAAATTTAATACTCATTTAAAAAAAAGTCTATAAAAGGTATTAGGATACTTCTAAGTAGTTATATTCTCAATTGGTTTAAACGTTGGAAAGGAAAAGTACATTAAATTTTACTATGAATAACTTATTAAAGGACTTATTTCTGGATCATACAGACAAAAAAAATTAAATAAACTAAGTTTGAGAAGGAAATATTGTTCTAATGAAAATTTCAACCATACATAAAAAATTATTTCTTACTTTACTTCTAATAGACCTAAACATTTCAAAATGTTACTTACGGTACATTTGTACTGAATTCCTACAATAACATCACAACTTATTGCTACTATTCCTAGAAAAACTAACTTTTAGGAAAATAGAAACATTCCTATTCATTGTAAAATGTAATGGTTAATGATATTCAAAATTTGATATGCATTAAAAAATGTCTAAAAGGTATCAGGGATCATTTTAAGTACTTATATTTTCCAACTCCTTACTTTTGACTTTATATTAAATTCTTGATATACATTAAAAATGTCTAAAAGATATAGATTATTTTAAGTAGTTATATTTTCTAACTTCTTGCTTTTGACTTTATATTAAATTCTCGATATACATTAAAAAATGTCTAAAAGATATCAGGGATCATTTTAAGTAGTTTTAATTTCTCACTCTTTGCTTTTGACTTTATATTAAATTCTTGATATACATTAAAAAATGTCTAAAAGATATCGGGGATCATTTTAAGTAGTTATATTTTCTAATTCCTTTTTTTTGACTTTATACTAATTTCTTGATATACATTGAAAAATGTCTAAAACATATCATGGATCATTTTAAGTAGTTATATTTTCTATCTCCTTGCTTTTGACTTTATATTAAATTCTTCATATACATTAAAAGTGTCTAAAAGATGTCAGGGATGATTTAAAGTAGTTATATTTTCTAAATCCTTGCTTTTGACTTTATATTAATTTCTTGATATACATCGAAAAATGTCTAAAACATGTCATGGATCATTTTAAGTAGTTATATTTTCTAACTCCTTCCTTTTGACTTTATATTAAATTCTCGATATACATTAAAAATGTCTAAAAGTTACCAGGGATCATTTTAAGTAGTTATATTTTCTAAAGCCTTGCTTTTGCCTTTTTATATTAAATTCTTGATATACATTAAAAAATGTCTAAAAGGTATCAGGGATCATTTTAAATACTTATATTTTCTAACACGTTGCTTTTGAATTTATATTAAATTCTAAAGAAAAAAAATATTAAAATTTACTACGGAAGTCTTATTAAAAAAATTGCCTAATTTCCTCGCCTACTGATAACCCAAAGCTTTAAATCAAACTTTAGAGAATTTAGCCTCGAGTTACATTCCAACGAACTGCATTTGAAAAATGTGAATAAACTGATGAAGCATTTACCATATTTATGATCAAAGGATAACAAACTTATTTCCGCAAAGAATTACGCATTCTTTGCCTGAAGCATTCAGTTCTTGAATTAGCCCCGATGACAGTTGGAAATACGTAATGAATTTTTCATCGCTTCCCAAGTCATAATTCTCTCCACCAATCCAATTAAAGAAGCTTTTCTCAATGAATTTCTAAATCTTTATGTGTATTTGGATGATAAACGTTATTAAACATGTCTTCTGGCGATTGCAGGCATTATAAACTCTGTTTCTGTGACCTGCATTGAAATCGCTGAATGGCGATTAAATATTGCTCTTCGCATATGACACTTTCAATGTATTAGGGAATAAGAGTATGGAAATATTTGGTAAAAATAATGTTTTTCACAATTAAGGAATTATGTCGTGAAGGAAACAAAACATAAGTAGCATCACAGTAAACATGTGATCAATATGTCATGTATCATTATTGGTGGTTATTTTATATCATTCATTATCAGTGTTTGTAATATTTGTTTCCGTATACTACAAGACTGGATATCTGAGGAAAGCAGTAATAAATATTGTTGAATTTTAATAGTAGTGTTATTCATGGAGGATTTAAGATAATAGTGACACTTCTCCGTTAAGCCGTATTGAACCTTTCACAGTGTGAAGACCCCCCCCCTCTCCTTTGTCCAGAACTAACGGACGAAATCAGCTGATCGGGAACGTCCTGTTTCAACCCGTCGACAATAGCATGGCGACGTCGTGTCTGGGATGTTGACAGTTCGGTTGAATAGGCGTCACACCCCTAATCGGTTGCGGTAATAAGCCGAGAGGATTGCATCGAGATTCCAACCAGCGAATAAGAACAACCAGCGAATAAGAATTCATCTAAAAAATCTAACTGTAACCTTAGTTGGAGTTCTCAGGTAACTGGAATCGTAACTGACCAAAATACAGTTGACGGGACCGTAACTCACCCCCAGGTATAAAAAGCCTAGAATTGTTCGACTCGGGGATTTTCGACATTTTTATTACGGAGGTGCTATCACCTCGTGGAGGCATCCACGATTTTTCACCGGAGCCAGCTTTTTAGTGATTGCTTTATAGAGACTCGTAAAGTACGCTCACATAAGAAACGGGAGATAGATTGGATTTACATTTCACCCTGGAAAAACCTCCCCATTTGTGAGATTATTTAATCTTTTTTCCCGACTGATATCGTCATGATAATTCAATGCCAGCTAAAATCCCTCTACATTTCGACTTGTTTGGGGAGAATTAGAATCCATTTGTATATACTGTATATATTTCGTATTTACTCCAGAAAAAAAATAAAAGTGATTTCCAATTCTATTGTGACTGTAATCCTTCTTCACGTTACTTCTCACTCAAGAACATTGAAATCGTCACAACCGGTACTTTAGTGGATATATATAAGGAGGCAGACACAATTCATAGATTTCAAATGGTAGCTTACCGTCGATATTAAGACAGCGGTAAATGAAAATTGGAAGATTAAAAAAAGCGTCCCATTCCTTAGCTTAAAGGAACATTTTTTTCTCACTTGCTGACTTTGTCTAAAAATAGTCTTTCCTCTACATCACGCCCAAAACAAAATGGCTAAAAAAGGGGATAATTTATCTCGAAAAATGCTGGTGACCTCTCTACAAATTTTGGCCAAATGATGGCTACTTAACACCGCGAATTGCTAAGTCAGTGGAAAAATCCCGCTAAAGGGAACCCAAGACGATCGAAAAAAGGAAGGAAGAACAACCTGAAAATTTATGGCGCCAAGCAACTCTCAAGCTGGACAAATGGTGGAAAACGGGAAGAGCAAAACGACAACCCACTGATGGTCAAGTTTGTTTTGGTTTGAAGTGCAGCAAGAGGGCTAATGAGACCGGGACCTACAGCTTAAAGCCGATTCCGAAAGGCTACGAACATCTATGCCACTGTGGGATTCGAACCCACGAACTCCAGTACCGAAGGCCAGCACCCTAACCAATCGACCATCGTCCGGCCACTGATGGCCAGGGATGGAAGATTGAAGATGACTTAAACATGGACAAGCCCCATTCCATAAAATAAGAGGCCAGGAAGCCGGCAATTCCTGACATTCTCCTTTAAATAGAATGTGGCTATACCACATATATCTTGGCCAATGGCTTTCTATATCTATTTGTATTTCTAGAATCTGATTACTATAAAGGAGACTGAGTCATTTTAACCCGTTTGGATGATAGATTCCCTGTAGTTACGCGAGAACGCGAGCCTGGCCTCGAAGCCCAGTGCAAATGTTTTTTACAAAATACCAACAAAATCACTTTTGATGATGAATAGGACATTTATATTGACAAATATACTTAAATAAAATTTAAAATATATTTCCGATTATTTGAAATATTAATTTTAAAAAGTATTTTGGACTGTAGATCTTTTAATTAATACTCCGAAATCACAAACATAAGACACACGCAAATTAAAAACTTAAATAACATCTATATATTTCACCATTTTAATCATATAAAGATGTATTTTTGACAACATCTCTCTTCCGACCACAAACACTAAATAAAAATACAAAAGTGCATGAGCGTACACTGGGGCTCTGGAGCTCGAATAAATTAAAAATATCTCATAGAAATATGAGAAATTCGCTGTAATGCATGCTATTGGGATCTAGAAGATCTAAAAGACAGCTCCTGAAAATTTAGGAAGCTTATTTCTATTGGGTGATTTTGTGTGAAATGTTTTTATAACACTCGGGCCTGAGGTACTGCTCGAGTCCTCGCAGATTAAAAATAAAATCAGGTGTTAAATGATTGGTATGAAAAAATGGTAATTATGTTATTAAATAGTACCTAATCTATCATTTGAAACATGTTACATTATATTCATAATTTTAACCATTCTTTACAATTTGACAAAAAGTGACAGAAAGGTCTTTTTCTATACTTGTCAGTGCTTTGTTGCATTGCTGTAGAAAATATTTGATTGTATAATACAGAAGCCTACTTCAGATCACAGCGTAAATGAGTTAACCTTATGGGATTGGTTTGGTTTGATTTGGAGTGATACGATTTAATTTTAGCAACACGAGGGCTAATGAGACCTGGACCTACAGCTTAAAGCCGATTCCGAACGGCTACGAACACCCATGCCACTGTCGGATTCGAACCCACGAACTCCGGAACCGAAGGCCAGTACCTAAACCAATCGACCATCATTCGGCTTAACATTATGGGAAAGTATATGCTGTATTTATTGTGAACATATGAAATGGATATTTAATAATCACGTAATTCTGAACCAAATGATATGGTAAGTGATGCTTTATTTGATATTAAGTGTACAAATAAGTTTTGTAAATCATTTTGTATATGAAAGTATGTATTACTTACCTTTCTCATATTTCAAATATTTTTGACTAGCAAAATTTGACTAGCAAACGTAACAATAGTAACATCTATTTAAAAAACTGCTATAAGTTAAAAACTAACAACTAAATTATTTAAAAGTATCAGTAGAGCAGAGTAATGATACTTTCCTAAATATTGATACTTTTAGTGATACACCCTTGCTGTGAAATTCGTAGAATAAATCAGATTTCCTCTAAGCTGATGATACTCCTGCAAATGTGTTCAAGAGATCTAAAATATAAATCCCCCCAAAAAATAACTTTGAAAATATCAAATAGGTTTATGACAAGATAATTTAAATTATTGAGATCATCTAATACCGATCCTGTGAACCAGTATATTATATTGAAAGAATTATACATTAAATCTAGTATTTTTCTACTCCTTTTAAACATATTTGGAAACATGTTGTAGAATCCAGTACCATCTTTTATTGTAAGTAAAACATTCTGCGGTAAATTGAAACAATGATGACACTTTCTTAAAATGTAGTTTTCTTTATTTTTCCGATAATTTTCTATTAAGAGATATTATTTTGCGCTATCTAGTATTAACAGATATACGTTAAATACTGTGTATAAAATAATGCAATATATACAGGTCACTAAACTAACGCAGATTCCAACTTCAATAAGCTGCCTACTGCAGTTCTCGCATAGATACGCTAGAGCTTGATTTCTTTCAGATCTGTAACAATTAATTTCCTTTGTGATAAGTTGTTTCTATTCTTAAAGATGTTTTGATGAAATTTGATTATATCTTTTATTTGAACCACCTATTATCTATTTAGTATAAACTTATTGTGTATTAAAGCTATATGGAACTTGAATCATCGCAACTTATTTGAATTCGCTATAGAGAGAGTTAAACATTTAAGTAAAAAAATGCATTTGAATAATTTTCATACGCTTAATTCATTATTTGTATATTATATTTCAGTCATAAATATAACCTTAAACTAATTATACACACTAAGAAATTTTTCTCAAATTATATGCATTTAAAGCTAAGTTTGCGAGTAATTCTTTCTTCAAACTAAAATAAATCATTTGGGAAAGTATCAGTAAACCATAAATTGAATCTTACTGCAAAAATAAATCATACCAGAAATCCAATCTCAAAAATTTCATTCCGAGACTTATGTTAAGCTAATTTTAAATACTAAATTTATCTGCTATCAAATTTGTCATACAATAATTTACATTAAAGGGATTATGTATCAATTATAATACATTTATTGTAACTTCTAATCAGAAATTAAAAGACATTTTCAAAATATGCTTTGGATTGTAGTATTAGATTGTTACTGTAATTGAAATACCCTGAGGGAACTTTAAATCATACGAAGGGCATCTTTGAAGCACTTTATCAATTTTCTTAAAGATTTCTTGATTAGGTACATTGATATTAAGAGTTAATGTGCACTAGTGTTTAATTAATAAACATATGTACATATGTTAAATGGTATTTAAGGCGATTAATCGATTAGTATAAGCAGATTTAGAAAGCATATTGGAATTAGTCTTATTTTCACTTTGATAAGTCTTATAATGCATTAGTCGATAATAACGGTTAACAAGAGAATCATTCAATACATTTTAACATTTTCCACGATTACTAACATAAAATTATAAATAATGTGCAATTTTATAGCAATTTAAAAGTCAGTTTTTAATGTCAAACAATGGCAATGTCATCTCAGCTGGAAAAGAGTTCCTTTCTATTATAATTAGTAAATAGTAAGTTACTAATCATTTTCCAGCGTAAGGTTATGACTAAGTACCATACACATATATCTCCGAGTATCAGAAGGTTGTACAACCGGACTGGATGTACAACCCGACATCACAGCATGCATCCAGTTCAAGTGAACTGGATGCATGCTGTGAAGTCGCTACACCCCATTGCCTTCACACAGAGGTTTTGTTAAAGCCCAGGCGACTTTCTGTCTGGGTTTTTGACACTATACTACAAAGGGTTTTCGCTTCCACCACGCCTTGAGATGTCTGAGGTGATTGGAAGATCGGATACGACCCCGAAATGTCAAACTGTGAGGTGCCAAAGAAGGAACCAATCAGAGGAAACCAGGACGGCGACGCGGGAATGAAAAGCCAATGGTAAGAGGGAAAAGGCAACGTTAGGCGGCACGAGTTTTCCGCCGGAGGAAATCCCCAGAACAGAACAAACGGAGGTTCGACTTGTGGTGGGGGTAATTTTTTTATTTTTATTTTTTTTAGAGTTTTTCTCTAGTTTTTTGTGGTACTCAAGGAGACCCAGTTGTACCCCTGTACAACGGTATACCGCAGATTGTATTTTTAGGTTCGACTTCAACCTGGGACATTTAGGTCCACACCAGCTCAACTGAGCAATGTGATTTCCATTCGGAAAATTTGTACATCACTCCATTTTAATCAAAAATAAACGTTTTTATGGTTTTAAGCTGTACGTTGTGTCATAATCACTTCGACACTCACACCGTTACCCGAATATTCTGACGTAAACCTCCAACCGTGTCAAACGTGTTAGCAGAGACTGACACTGCTACAATTTTAAGTCACAAGCAAACATTACCCCATGCAATTTATCATTTTCATGACAGATGATATTATATTCATACTGCACTTACCTAGAAGTTTGCCCAAATTTAAACATCATATTTCTAATCTTTAAAAACAGTCAGTTGTAAGGAAGCATTACAACTTGTATAACAAAAAATGGCGTAACGCAAAATTATACGGGTGATTAAAGCAAGCCATATTGAAATGTTCTTTACAAATATATTATGTATAACTTTCCTTATATTTCTGAAAAATATTAATATTTGTTTCGGATGATACTTTTCTGATAATCCTGTATAATTATAGATAATTTTAATAACATATTGGGATAATATGAGCCAAGGCTGGTCAGGCGGAGAAGTCATCAATCCCATAACATGATGGTTGCGAATTCGAGTCTCTAGAAGACCCAAGATCCATTATGGTCATTAACCCTCTGACTGTTAAATTTGTGGACCACAATCGTTCAAAAAATGTATATTTTTTTTGCATATTTTAAATCTATATATATTGGAGAATTGAAATATTCTTTTTTCTTTCTAGAAAAGACTTTTTATATACATTTTTATTAGGAGACACTAAGCTGTTAGAAAAAACAATTCCATATGTTATCACAAAACAATTCCTTTTAAATAAATTTCATACTAATTAAAGTTAATTTCTATTTATTACATAGTATAACTATAATTATTTTAAGCAATATAATTATAGTTCTATTCATGTAATTCTATTTATTACATAATTATACGTCTAATATTGTATAGAATTTATTTCACTGGTTAGACGGTGGATAGGCAGGAAACACATACCCGTGAAAATCGCGGGATGAGCAGATTTTGCTACATTTGATTTGCCCGTAGAAATCGCGGTATGAGCAGTCAGAGCATTAATGGTGGTTGAGACACGTAGAATAGTATAGTGGTCGCAGATTAGCAAACAACTCTCTACGATTTTTTATCCTAGCCTAAAGGTTTTATGCTTTGTCCTGTTTCTAAAAGTACGGCAAACATCACTACAAAAGTTATATTGGCTGAGTTGAAAACAAGTGACCAGAAAAAGAAAACACAAAAATACTGCGAGTTTATTTTCGTATATCGACTGATGCGAAATACACTTATATAACAATATATTATATAGTTAATAATAATAGTTATATAATAATATATAATAATAGTTAAAGATGTACGCCAGCCAATCAGCGCTTTAACAATTAGAGATGTGATTTTTCCTTTTGTTGCCAATTTATGTTCCTTTCTCTTGTTACTTTTAAATGCGTATGTTATTCAAGATGTTTATAAGGCTCATTAGTACATATTAGCACAAATTCAAATATCTATACGGTAAAGTGTTTGTTTTCATATTACTTCCGGGGCTGGAACCATGCTTGAAGACCCCCCTTTCTCCAAGTTTAATTATGTAAATGCAAGTTGTTCCTAATATTATCTTGGAGCCCAATTGGTATCGCCTAACTTAAGGCTTCGTTTTAGTTTTGGTTTACTTTTTGAACCTTTTTTTTTTTGCTAGTTTTAACCTTTTTCTCTTACTTTAACATTAACGGCAAGTATAATACTACCTTCTTCCAGGAATTCGTTTTAGTTTTTTAAACTATGGACATTTTTAAATGATAACTCACGACTATATTCTCTCTTTTTTTTCTTTGTTTTACTGTTGCGCAGTGAACTGTTTCGTGGTAAACATTTAAAAGCCTAATTCTTAGATAAGGCTGTTTACCACCGAGGGTTTAAAAAAAAAATTAGTCATGTGATAATGCGGAATGAAGCAAAACTAAGCTATATGAGGTGTGATGATGCAAACAGGAATGAATTTTGGGTATATGCACTGTAGTCAGTTTTGCAATTTAAGGACAGACTCTTCCGAAATTTATTTTAAAACAATTATAATTAAGTTGGTAAGATTTAGGATAAAACATATGTCAGGTTTAAAAATGGGGGTTAACAATTAAGCGATTTAAAATTAAAAATAGTTAGAACTCATGTAATGTTAGAACGACAATGTAATATGAGAAAAATATCTTTGAGCGGAACTATACAGAGTAAAAAAGCTAACCTGGAAGTACACATTGGAATTTTGCTTAGGTAGCAACGCCAAAACAGCGGGAACTCGGGCTGATAATATCCTCCATGCTTGTCGTGCAAATTATGAAAACAATGGATATTTAAATGGCATAGCCATAAACAGAAAGATTACTTTTAAAGAAAATTTTATCTATGAAATTAAATGTGTCTCCCATGCCTTAATCACTTGTCCATGTCATATGTATGTGTGTTTGTATATGTATATGTATGTGTGTGTGTGTATATTTATATGTATATGTATGTGTGTGTGTGTATATTTATGTGTATATGTATGTGTGTGTGTGTATATGTATGTGTGTGTGTGTATATGTATATGTATGTGTGTATATGTATAGTATATGTATGTGTGTGTGTTTTGTATATGTATGTGGTGTTGTATATGTATATGTATGTGTTGTATATGTTATGTATGTGTGTGTATATGTATATATGTGTGTATTTGTATATGTGTGTGTAAATGTATATATGTGTGTTTGTATATGTATATGTATGTATGTGTATATGTATATGTATGTGTTTGTATATGTATGTGTGTTGTATATGTATGTGTGTTTGTATATGTGTGTTTGTATTTGTATCTGTGTTTGTATAAGTGTATGTGTGTTTGTATATGTATTGTGTTTGTATATGTATGTGTGTTTGTATATGTATCTGTGTTTGTATATGTATGTGTGTTTGTATATGTATGTGTGTTTGTATATGTATGTGTGTTTGTATATGTATTGTGGTGTTTGTATATGTATCTGTGTTTGATGTATGTATATGTATGTGTGTTTGTATATGTGTATATGTATGTGTGTTATGTATATGTATCTGTATGTGTGTATATGTATATGTATGTGTGTTTGTATATGTATTTGTATGTGTGTTTTTATGTGTGTGTGTTTGTATGTGTAAGTGTATATGTTTGTATATATGTACTAATATACATACATATACATACATACACTAACACACATATATATATATATATATATGATAATAGTAAAAACAAAAAATATATAATTCAGCGCGAAGCTCCAAATTTTCCTTTATTTAACCCTGACTTGAAAAAAAATACAAACAAGAAAAGTCAAGAATAAAGAATCCCTACGCGGCAACGATCCTTGATCTCTATTTTCCCCCGATATTAACTGTCAAAATATTCTTTTGATATGTGAGCCAAGGAATAACGAGAATATGGTTAATGTGGCTAGTATAATATCCAGATATTTGACAGTATTTTTCATCCTCGCATCGTTTCAGCAGACACACACACACACACGCACCTGTTTTATACGGTTCAATAAACACCCATGAATTCCCTTCCTATATAAAGGTAGGAAGCGAAAATGTTACGGTATCGACGCAAAGTAATTCATCGTACCAGCTTTTATTGAATTGTATTCGGAAACAATATGTGTCAAACCAGCTTAAGAATAATGCAGAAAATGGTGTTAAGACCATATTTTTTACTCCTCGATTTTATTTTATCGCTAGAGGAAATAATACACATATATAAAAATTTCCTTTGCTTATGTATAATATCTCAGAAATTTCCTGGATACTATTCATTATATTAATTTTGACATTCAAACGTTAAGAAAAATAATTTATGTATAAAAAATATATATAAACAACTTTCTTCCATAAACAAATATCTATAGTCAATAAAGGAAATATTCTATAAAAATATCAAACAATTTTACATAAATATAATGTTATTTTACATTCTTTAAATATGTTAGAATATTTTATTTAAACATAGTACTTTTTGTGAACGGAAGAACTACTCATAAGAAAACAATTTGTTCTGTTTCAAGTAATTTTCTGTTACATTCATTGCAAGAATCTAATTTTTTTTAAATATTTAGATTCCTTGCATGCAGGAATAATTTAACATATAAAAACTAGCATATAACCCGTCATATGACGGAATCTGTAAAATGTTTAATTTTCCAGAATTGTACAGTACATTATGAGGCTGGTAAAACAAAGGTTTGTTTTATGGCTGAGAATTATTTGCGACTTACACGCCAATAATTCGTTTATATCCATACTCCTCTAAATTCTCCTGATACTGTGAATGCAGTATCAGGAGCATGTATATGTGCATAATTTAACATATAAAAACTAGCATATAACCCGTCATATGACGGAATCTGTAAAATTTTTAATTTTCCAGAATTGGAAAGTACCCTATGAGGCTGATAAAAATGTTGTTTGTTTTTTGGCTGAGAATTATCTCGTTCACGCTCAATAATTCGTTTATCTTCATACTCCTCTAATGTCTCATGATACTGTGAATGCAGTTTAGAATCCCGTTGAATTCATTTTCAAAGATAATTCAAGGTTTTCTTAGCTACGTCGAAATTATCGTTAAATTCTTCCCAATTGTTTTTGCCACAATAATTAATGGAAGTAAAGGAATGAAACTATCATTTCCACTATACCCTGGAGGTGGATATAATTTATTGTTAATACCGGTGATAAAATTTTCATTGCCACAAAAAATAATCGATGATTAAATTTAAAATTATCACATATGTTCCTAATCTATTATTTAAGCCAAATGTAAAGATAATTATTTACGCAATATCGAAATTCAGTGATAAAACGTATGTAAATAATGCAGACGATATTTAAGTAATTTAAAATAAATGATTAAATGAGAAGGTTAAAGGAATGATATAATGCTAGAAAAATATGTTATTTTTACACATTTATTATGTGACGAATTGATAAATTTAATCGCCTGTTCTTAACCAGGGATAATAGGGCTTGAAATAATGGCATTAAATGCTAGAAAAGGGGGAAGGGGTGGATATCGAACGTTGCTAAAACTCACTCATCAAGAATGCAATATGGATGGCTCTATCAATTCTAGGTACAACCACTTCATAAATTCGTGGACAGACGGACAGATAACTTAGGCTATTATTATATAGGGGATAATACTCTATTCTTTTCAGATCTCAAGGTTGATAATTTTTGGCTGTTTTCGTTTTTTACATTATTTATGGTATTATAAAAAATTTGATTGTATAGCATCGTACAAAAATAACATTTATTTTTTTAAAATTTATAAATATTTAATTATAGCAACATTTTCTTCTCTATATATTCATATATTTCACACTGCTACCAATATTCTTACATAGACCAAAAAACAGAAAAGTAAACAAAAATTATTGAAGGTTTATGAAGCATCTGTTATATACTTTAAAACTACTTAATTCTACACAAAAAATTCGTCTACACAAACACACACACAAACGGGAAAAAAAGCAAAAGTATGTTACCAGCATTTTTGCTAACTCTACTATTTTTAGCATAAATTTTGAATCATTTTCATGTTAGGTTTGCACGTATGTAACACAAAATGTAAAACTTAAAAATTTTATCCGTTTAATCGTAAACATAAAATTTTATTCTATTTTTTCTAAATATTGATATAATATAATTATGAAATAAAAAGTTTTTGTGCACTGTTTTCGTAAGTTAATACGTTTAATAAATAGTTGAAATAAATACCTAACTAAAATGAATAGTTCTAATATTAAATTTTTGAACTTTAATATTAGAACTATTTTTATTTGAAGCGATATTTTTCAAACAACAGAAAATGAAATCTAGATTAGTCTATGTACTTTTAATAAAATAAAATGTTATTTTGTTAGATTTAAGCATTCTATATTTAAGTATTTTAAAATAAGAAATGATTAAATGAGATGGTTAAAGGAATGATATAATGCTAGAAATATGTTATTTTTACACATTTATTATGTGACGAATTGATAAATTTAATCACCTGCTCTTAACCGTGGATAATAGGGCTTGAAATAATGCCATTAAATGCTAAAAAAGGGGGAAGGGGTGGATATCGAACGTTGCTAACACTAACTCATCAAGAATGCAATATGGATGCATCTATCCATTCCGGGTACAACCGCTTCATAAATTCGTAGAAACTTAGGCTATTATTATATAGAGGATAAGACTGTATGATTTCAGATCTCAAGGTTGATAATTTTTTGGCTGTTTTCGTTTTTTATATTATTTATGGTATAAAAAATTTGATTGTATAGCATCGAAGAAAAATGTTTATTTTTTCTAAACTTATAAATATTTAATTATAGCAACATTTTCTTCTCTATATATTCATATATTTCACACTGCTACCAATATTCTTACATAGACCAAAAAACAGAAAAGTAAACAAAAATTATTGAAGGTTTATGAAGCATCTGTTATATACTTTAAAACTACTTAATTCTACACAAAAAATTCGTCTACACAAACACACACAAACAAGAAAAAGAAGCAAAAGTATGTTACCAGCATTTTTGCTAACTCTACTATTTTTAGCATAAATTTTGAATCGTTTTCATGTTAGGTTTGCACGTATGTAAAAAAAAATAATGTAAAATTTTAAAATTTTATCCGTTTAATCAGAAACAAAATTTTATTCTATTTTTTCTCAATACTGATATAATATAATTACAAAATAAAAAAAAATAGTTTTGTGCACTGTTTTTGAAAATTAATACGTTTAATAAATAGTTGAAATAAATACCTAACTATCTAAAATGAATAGTTCTAATATTAAATTTTTGAACTTTGCGATATTTTTCAAACAGAAAATAAAATCTAGATTAGTCTATGTACTTTTAATAAAATAAGACGTTATTTTGTTAGATTTAAGCATTCTACATTTTATTGAAAAGTCAAATACGAAATTCTACTACCCAATTTCTGAATAAGTTATGTCACTTGAAACCAAATGTTGACGAATGCTTACAGAATAAAAATAAGGTAGGCTATTGCATAACATGATATTTGTCGCGTGTCTCATTGTAATAACGTCTTCGAGAAATATAAGTAAAGGAAATATGAAATTTGTTAAAACATCGGGAAGTTCTTTCATTTCAAACTCAAAAATATCTCAGAAAGCTACAAAGAAAAAATAGTAGATATTTGCTATACTTTGAGTAAAGACCTTAATTTATTTGTTGTAATATGTATATAAACATGTACCGGGTGATCCAAAAGTCAGGACGAACTTTAAAAAGGAATAATTCCAAAATTAATCAGAAAGCTACAAAGAAAAAATAGTAGACATTTACTATACTTTGAGTAAAGACCTCAATTTATATGTTTTAACATGTATATAAACATGTACCGGGTGATCCAAAAGTCAGGACGAACTTTAAAAAGGAATAATTCCAAAATTAATCAGAAAGCTACAAAGAAAATATAGACATTTACTATACTTTGAATAAAGACCTTAATTTATTTGCTTTAACATGTATATAAACATGTACCGGGTGATCCAAAAGTCAGGACGAACTTTAAAAATTAATAATTCGAAAACGAAAGAAGATACAAAGATACGGTTTGCACCAAAAGGACTAAAAAGATACCGGATCTTATACGGCAACGAAAAAAATAGTTGTGTTAGCTACGAACAGATGGCGCTAGAGTGTTTTTATATCACCAAAAGAGGATTTACAAATGAAGAAATGTTGACAACTGACAAATTAACTTAATTACAGTTAATTAGTACTACAGTACATGTTCAATGTGCTGTCCATCATTCAGAATTACAGCTGTGAGACGAGTCACCACAATGTTCACAGCATTTAGTAGCATTTCTTGCGTTATGGAAGACACATTCTGGAGAATGGCATCATTAGTGCTGCTAGTGATGTCGGTCCTACAACAGAAATAAGACTGCGCCATCTGTAGTTCACCAACGGCACTATTTTTGTTGCGTTGCCACACAAAACCCGGATTATTTTCTGTTCATTTGGTGCAAAGTGTATTTTTTTACCTTTATTAGTTATTGAATTATTCATTTTTTAAATTTGTCCTGACGTTTCAATGACCCAGTATATAAGCCGAAAAGCCATTACATTGTCACCACCCTTCATTTTTAAGAAGCTCAGGAACAAAACCACTGCGCGTGCGTGGATGATGTTGGAATATATAATGTGCCTATGCATTGTCTTTCCATACATAGCGCGATAAACCACATACTGTGTATTACAGTTTGAATCCAGCTACAGGCATGGATGTTCGTAGCTGTTCAAAATCGTCTTTTAGCAGTGTTCCATTCTTACTATTCTTGATTCCCTCAGAAAGATAATACAGTTGAGTGAAGACAATATATAATTATATACTGACAGTCGTTCCGTAATTAAGAGCCTAGAACAATTAATACCGAAATCAAAATTACCGAGATACAAAAGAATGAAAAAACATTAATAAACAAAAAAATAATTTAGATCAAAGCTAATACGGGGAATACCAGTAATAAATATGCAGATATTTTAGCAAAGAACACCACTAAATCAATAAATTACAAACCTGTATAGTTTCCGGGATCAATATTTACAAAATATATGAAAGAAATCATATATAAAAATTGGAAAGAATATTGAGATAAAAGTGAAAAAGGAAGAGCAACCTATACTATAATATCAAAAGTGACACAAAATTTACAATTCGAAAATAACATTTTAAACTATTACATAACCGGTCATGGAAGTTTCCCAACCTACTTGTATAAAATTAGAAAACTAGATTCACCAAATTGTAAATGCGAAAGTTTAGGCAATCCTCAGCATTACATGCAAGTAAGATGTAATCTCGTTCCGATGTTTATTAAAAAATACGAAAACGAAACACAGATCGAATAATTTAAAAGAATAGATAATCGCAATCATATTAAAAAGTTAAAGAAAATTTATAATATATTAAATTCAAACTACTTTTTAAAATGAATGAAAATATTTAATAAAAATAGTGATAAAGATAAAAAAGTTTTTAATTTTAAGTCAGTAATTCAGTGTATAACTTTAAAATGAATAATGTCTAAAGGTTTTCCAGACCCATTTCGGCTTTCGCAAACAAACTCTTGAGTTGAATGTGGGTGTGGGTCATCTAAGTCTAAGTTTCATTAGCCCTCGTGAACAAAACAATAAACCGTAGCTTTTCAAACAAAACCAGTACTTAGTACATTAGTTCCTTGAAGTTCAAGTTGTCATTTATTTTAACGTACCGTTATTGACTATGGCAATTCTAGTATAACTTTAAAATGAATAATGTCGAAGGGTTTCCTCCACCCACTTAGGCTTTCACCTCCATAAACTCTTGAGTTGGATCTGGGTTATATAAGTTCCGGTCTCATTAGCCCTCGTGAGCAAAACAATGAACCGCAGCGTTTCAAACCAAACTAATCCTTACTACCTTAGTCCTTTGAAGTTCAAGTCGTCATTTATTTTATCGTACCGTTATTGAATATGGTAATGCTAACTCATTGCAAGCTGCTTTCTGCTGACACTATGTTATGTATTTTTAGATAACTCTGTTTTTTTTCACTGACGGGCTGGATTCAGGTTTGTTTACAATATACTAACACAATATACTCAAGCAATATAAAATATATAATATACTCATACAATATATACAGTATACTCATACAATATAATCATTCAATATACACAAGATGCTAACCCAGTTCCTTCTCACTATCAAAAATAAACAACTCGTATGCAAAAATCGGTAATTCAGACATACTCCCAAAGAAAGATCTATTTAATATAACATATATATTTTTTAGAAACAAAAATACACACTTTTGAATATAGTCTATTATTTTTTAAAGTTATCTTCGAATCTAAGAAAATGAATATATATTTCTAATCAATCTACTTCAAGACTATTTGCTTGATTTTTTTTATTTTTAACAAAATCAAAGTTTATTACAGTAATTACCTCCATAAGTTCTTACGATGTGTAAAAATTTGACAAGTAAATTTATTTCAGTATCTCATCACTTACAATATATTATACGAATAATTTCTGTCAATTGCACTGATGTACTGTCTACAAAACCCGCTTTTAAAGTTACCTGTAAATATATATTAGGTATTTGATGTGCTTCATATCTGTAACATGGTGATCTAAAGGTTTAAAGCGGATGCATTATCTTTAAACTAC
>CM063511.1:35867340-35897340 GCA_032207245.1 Pardosa pseudoannulata | reverse complement strand
TAGAGTATGAAACTAATTTCTTTCATTTTTAAACCGTGGACTGTCAGGATTTTATTAGTGATTTGTTTAAAACATGATATTAATATTTAAATCTTAGGTAGAGTATGAAACTAATTTCTTTCATTTTTAAACCGTGGACTGTCAGGATTTTATTAGTGATTTGTTTAAAACATGATATTAATATTTAAATCTTAGGTAGAGTATGAAACTAATTTCTTTCGTTTTTAAACCGTTAACTGTCAGTATTTTATTTGTGATTTGTTTAAAACATATTATAAATATTTAAGTCTTAGGTAGAGTATGAAACTAATTTCTTTCATTTTTAAACCGTGAACTGTCAGGATTTTATTAGTGATTTGTTTAAAACATGCTATTAATATTTCAGACTTAGGTAGAGTATGAAACTAATTTCTTCCGTTTTTAAACCCTTAACTGTCAGCATTTTAGCAGTGATTTGATTTAAACATATTATTAATATTTAAGTCTTTGGTAGAGCATGATAACTAATTTGTTTCGCTTTAAACCATTAACTGTCAGTACTTTATTAGTCATTTGTTTAAAACATATTATTAATATTTAAATCTTTCTTCTTGTATTAAAATATGCATATTTTCATTCTATCTCGCTTACCAAGTAAAATGAATGGATTTTTTCTAAACTTGTGTAATTAGAAGTCTTAATCGTAATGCAGACGTCCATCATTGTGGAACTTCAAATTTATCGGGGATTAAAAAAGATCTTTCTGACTTTAAGTAGTATAAACTTTACAACAAATGCTAAAAAAGAAATACAACTTTTAATTCTTACCATTCAAGAGCGAGCAAATGACGTAATTTCACTCCCATGGGACTTTTGATTATTCAGCATTATTTTTAAGGCAAGAAAGAATTTTTAGTTAACCCGAATACCCCCATAGGTCTCAATTTAGTTATTGGAGAAGTGATTAGTTTGGTCTGGAGCGCTACGGTCTAGTTTTTGGAATAAGAGGGATAATGAGACAGGGACTTACTGCTTAAAGTCGATACCGAAGGGCTGCGGACATCCTTGCTACAGTGGGACTTGAACCCACGAACTCCGGTACCAAAAGCCCGCACCTTAACCACTGGGCCATCGTTCGGTCTTCGAGAAGTGAATCTAATGTCCTGGGACAGCTAAAAATGCAGAAATGGACATAAAATTAACATATATTCTACCTTTAGTTTTGGGACACTGTAAAAAGAATTTAAGTAAGTGAACACTGTTTTAAATCTGACATTAAGCAGCTGGGAAATTATTTATTAAGAAATGAGGAGGAATAAAATGAGGATTTTAGATAGATATTTTACGTGCAATAATTTTGATATATGGAAATTTTCAAATTAATAGTATAATTAAAATTAAAAATAAAAATAATTAATAACTAATATTATGTATTAATACACATATTATTAATTATATTATCAATTAAATTATATTACTACTAATAAAATATACTTAATATTAAAAAATTAGTATTAAAAGTTTAGTTAATATTAAAATTTTTAAAGTAAAATTTTTAATTTATTAAATGTGTAGAGAAATACTTGAATTTTCATAATTTATAAAGAAATATTAAACTAAACTAAACTTTTATTCGCAACAGCATCTAAGAGGCTAGGGCCTACGGTGCCAATATCTGTTTCCGAGATCAAGTACCCTGGGGTGCGTAGCATATATTCCGGTTAGGTGGTCAACCTTACGCGGAAGCCCAAGTGTTAAGATGACAAGGAAACTTGGTCCTCAGTTTCTAGGTACCCAGTTGCCTCGGCTTTCTAGTACTTGTATTCTAGTTTGCAGCGGTTCTTCTCAGAACAGCACTAGATGGCGCTGTTGGGGAATTTCTTGGTGACCGCTAGAGGGCTTTTGAACTATAAAAAGTGACTACACCTAGGGAGGGCGGGTCGAAGTTTCTCAGCTCTCTAGTTCTTGCATTCTAGCTTGCAACGGTTCTTTTCAGAACAGCACTAGATGGCGCTGTTGTGCAATTTCTTGGTGACCGCTAGAGGGATACTACCCACTGAAATTATGAAAAGCTGAGTCAACCTTGCCATTCGCAGATCGAATTTCCGACCTTTGTTTTGAAAGAGCGAAGAGCTACCCCAGAGCCCAAGAAATATTATATTACTCTAAAATTAATTTAATAAAGATGCTTACATCCACCCACCACTTGAAGTAAATCACAATGCGGTAGAAGAGATGTCATTTTAATAGAAAAAGAGTTCTTTTGTCAACTATTTTTAAATTTACCCACTCACATAACAGGGAGGCACAGCCTGCACACAAAATTTAATAATTCATAACGCATTTAAGCTATTTTAAGGTGAAACACTAAGTTTAAATTCAAGGAGAGCTTTTACAAAATTTTATGGGTTTCACTCAGAAATGCGTGCTTTTAAAAGTGAAAAGTTTAATGACTTAGAAAGTATTTTTAAACTTGTCATTAGTATTATAATCTTAGCACTATGGCAGTTTGAGATGGAGCAAGGAGTGATAATTATCCAGCATCTCAAGTTTTAGTGTTCTTTTAAATTGTTCATGCTTTTTATAAGTACTGGATTTTTGTTTTAAGTTGTTTCCTTAACTATGAACTTATGTCATTAAAACTGTAGTCTAAGTTACCGAGTTTGTTGGATTTTTCTAGACCAATTAGGTTGTTATATTCTATTATATACAGTCTGTTCCATAAGAGCGTGTCGTCTATTTCTCTGAAAATACAAACGAATTAGTTAAAAATACATTTGTACCGTGTAGTATATATATTAAACTGAAATGCATTTCACTTAATAAGTTGTCCTGTCCCCATTATTATAGATTATGCAAGAATCCCTTCATCATTCGATTTTGACGTTGAGCGGCGTTTACTCCGTTCCGGTAGGTCGTCACCATTTTGTACCACTTTATAACGTGCTAACTACTTCTTGACGAACGACTCCGACTTTCTCATGTACCAATATGAAGCTGCACAAGGCATTTTTGGTCCATATGGATGGTTACAGAGAAACAGTGCCTCAAAACGGCTCGCATATGCGGTACTCATTTTGGAATTGCTGATTTAAACACAGTAAAACAAATCGAATGAAGAATATAACCATAAAACATTCTTCTCTAATGTTTGAAGAACACGTGCAAGTAAGCCGGTATCTGCCCGCTATCTATTGACGAAGTTATGATCGTCACACTGTTATAGACTATATATACATATGTTTGGTTTGGAGTGCTACGGTCGACTTTTTGCAACACGAGGGCTAACGAGACCGGGACCTACAGCTTAAAGTCGATTCCGAATGGCTACGAACATCCATGCCATAGTGGGATTCGAATCCACGAACTCCGGTACCGAAGGCCAGCACCCTAACTAATCGGCCATCGTCTGGCGATTACATGCATATGTACATATACATTTATGTTACTATAGACATTAGCATTTATATAACGCTTTATAGAAGCATGTTTTGATGTATTTACATGCCTTAAAAATGTAAAAAAAGAAGCAAACACCATACCTGAATTCAACTTTGTGGATGAAATAAAAAGTTAAATATTCTGTTTATAAAAGTATAACGTATATAAATGGACTATACAGAGTAAAACACATTAATATTAGTTAGCATTTTTCGTCTTTACTATACGCAATTCTAAGTTGAAATAAAAAAGATTTATTTTTACTAGTAAAAAGGTAGAGCAATTCACTGTAAATGATATGATTTCTTTAAAGGTGTTATCAGTACATAAGAAATTTTGATTAAAAAAAATTAACGAGTTTCCTTTTATAAGTGAACTAGCGTATAGCCCGTCATATGACGGGATCAGTAAAATTTTTAACTTTCTAGAATTGTAAAGTACCCTATCAGGCAGGCAAAAAAATTGGTTGGTGTTTTGGTTGAAAATTACTGGTTTATCTTTTCTGACTGCATGTTAGTTGCCAACTTTAATTTATGTTGTCATATTACGTGATAGGATGGACAGCAGAGATTTTAATATTGACAGTGATTATTTGGCGGTATATATGAATGAACTCCAAAATTTACCAAATCGATTGCAATCCGTGTGGTTATGTATAAAAAACAAACACACAAACGAACTTCTTAATTTTCAAAGATATATAACTTAAACGCTAGATATTTATTAGTCCGTGAAATAGACTCCTAGACTTTTATGAAAAGAATTTGTTGTTAATACCGGTGATAAACTTCTCATTGCAACAAAAAATAATCCATGATTAAATTTAAAATTATCACTTTTGTACCTAATCTTTTATTTAGTACTAATATAAAAGAAAATTATTTACTTAATCTAAGTTCAGAGATAAAATGTAGGAAAATAATGCCGATAATATCTAAATAATTTAAAATAAGGAATGATTAGTGCATATGGTTAAAGAAAGGACGTCATAATGTTAGAAAAAAAATTTACCTTTACCTATTTATTATGTGATAAATTGATAAATTTAATGTTCTCCTTGACAACAGAGCTTGAAATAATGGTATTAAACACTTGAAAAGGGGGGAAGGGGTGGATATCGAACGTTGTCTAACTCGCTTTGAACTTTGCTAACCCTAACTCATCAAAAACGCAGTATGGATGCCTCCATCCATTCGAGGTACAACCGCTTTATTATGAGATAAACTGATAAATTTAATATTCTGCTTGACAACAAAGCTTGAAATAATGACATTAAACAATGGAAAAGGGGGAAGGGGTGGATTTCGAATGCTTTCTAACGCACTTTGAATTTTGTTAACCCTAACTCATCAAAAACCCAATAGGTCGATTTCCCGCAACAGTGCACATCTCAAGTTATGACGATTCTGGTTTTATTTTCAATCGAAAGGGCAGTTTATTGGTTGCCTATTGGCTATCGTAAACATGAAAATGAATGGGAAGGACAATGAAGCCGTTTATGACGTTGCATGAAATTACTCTATATAGATGCTTCTATCCATTCCATTTACAACTGCTTCATAAATTCGCGGACAGACGGACAGATGGACAGACAACTTAGACTATTATTATATACTGGATGTTTAGGCCTCACAAGCAGAGCAGCTTCCCCCCCCCCATCGATGTAATATTTTAATTAACAGCAACATACTTTTTAACATGTTTAGTACTGGTGTTACCTTTGCTTATCGGATGTAGACCAACAAATTTTCTTCTAGAATGTGGGCCATCTATTTAAAACCACAGTTGTGCGCCATCTGGATAAGGAACATTTTGTGTTTTAAGTGAACGGTATACCCTCTGACTCAATGAAAGGAAGTGTTATCCTGAAACAAAGTAAGTAGCTAGGCTTGAAGAATGGTTTTTGTGATATATCGGGTGTGTATATGAGGCTTAGTTTGCATTAACCGCTGTTTAATAGATTAATTTCTTCAACATCTATATATGGAAGTCGTTTTTCTACTTCATTTATCTTTTTTAGGAAAGTGTTTTTTTCTGTTTTGAAAAAGTGACGAGATTTTTGGCGAATTTATTTTAATATTTATAAAATCGCACTGTTCTAACAATAGAGCAATTTGTCGCAATGTCACGAACTACTATAATGCCCTTGACATTCATTTTCATGTTTACAACAGCCAATAGACAAACAACAAATTGCTCTTTCGTTTGAAATTAAAGCCAGAACTGACATACGCTGAGATGAGCACTGAAATCGCCTTATTTTGTTTTTTATTTCACAGTTGCCAATTCTTAAAGTAAAACTTTTATCATAGGTTTGGTTAATTTGAACTGGATTTTTATTTCAATTTACGGTAGAAAATAAATAAGCACATTTTCAGTAATTATAAGCTGGACATATTCTATTTTTTGTTTATAATTCATATCTGATATTTATTAAACGAAAACGTACTCATTTTAATAGATTTTGATATTTAAAACGTAGTTTTTATTTTGATTTAAAATATTAACACGAAAATAAAAACATCAATAGGCAAACTATGAAAAAATAGTTTTTATTTAAGGGTAAGTAATTATAAAATATTATAAGTTATAAATATAATAATTTAGTTTAATAGAACATGGTAAGTTTTCATCTATAATGGCCTCACTAGATTAATCCACATTAAATATATTGCAATATTGAATATTGCAATCAATCAATCAATCAATTTCACTATTGCAATATTGCGATTTTATTGAATGTAGATTTGCTATACACTTCTCCTGTTTACTTTTTATTTATTATTTTACTATAACTATTCTTTAATCTAACTGAAGTTTAGGATAAATAGAAACAGAAACAATATAGATCGTTATCCCACAATTTTGCCGTTGGAGATCAAAGCGTTTGCAAAATGGTGGCATAATATGCACTGAAATGTAAAATAATCATAAAAGTAATAAAATATGTAACAAAGAAAAATAAAATTTTAAAAAACTTTAAACGTAGAAGAAATTTATAAGATGTAAACTAAAGAGTTATAAGATGTAAAGAGTCTAAGATCTGAAATATCTTCTTCAAAATAAAACAACGTCAAATTTACAAAACCTCTAATATGAAGGAAATAAACTATGCTTCATTAAATCGACAGAAATTTTTCTCGATATATAAATGAATGCCTGTTTTATTTCTATAAATTCATAAGGTTTGTCGGTGTTTTCAAATTTTCGACAACGGATTCTTTGATATCAATGAATGTTCGATATTAATACCTCTTCCATCGAATCTGTTACGTCAAATAACAATCTATGGAGCTAAAATGCGAGTATAACAACATAATTTTCTACGATTTTTGGAAAACTATTTAAAATTCGATTTAAACATATCGAATAACAATATCTCTAAGTAATCGAACGGTTCGATAACAAATTAACTAACATAAAGGTTTCGTATATTTTATGTAATTTAAGCCTATATGTACGATATAATTTTAGCTCTCTTTAAATTAACAAATGTATAATTAATTAATGTTGACTATTTATTTGTGCTCAAATACATCGTAAAAGAAACCTGTATTCTAATTACTGAAAAAACGGACGTAAAATTGGGTGTGCAATAAATTAAATTTCTTTGAAATTTAAGCGCTTGATAAGAATGTTTATAAAATATGAATTTCAAGTAATTAAAAGATATTTGATATAAGTTTTCACAGTAAAGATATTACATGTATAACTGTCCATAATATGTGGAAAATTGATTCATGTATTAGAGGAACTGTTGGAATTTGTCATCATTGTGCTAATCTTTATTCAACATTTCTATTAATAAGTTTATCTATTATAGCAGTTATAAACTTTAATTCGAAAAATTTTCATACCCAGACCGAAGGCGGGGTTTTAAGCAGCTAGTATTAATACAAAAAGATAAAAATTAAAGTTAGAGTGTAAGATAAGTGAGTAGAAGATAATTATATAAAAATAAAATTTCTAAGATAAAAGTTAGAAACTTAGACACTAAGAAAACACTTAGAAAAAATATTTTATATTCCTTTTTTTCTTATGTAAACATTTAAACTAAGGCCCATTTTCACGAATGCCGATTAGACCTAATCAGATATAGTTATACATTTATAAATTAAATAATCACAGATTATCTTTAATCGATCATGATGAGACTGGTTATAGATTTCTTATGAAATTTAGACTTATTTATTCATCCCCTGTATGTAAAAAAATAGCGGCAGATTTGAAAATGGTTCTAAAAGTAAATTCGATGTTTGACGATGTTTCAATGTTTATAAAAAAATATTTTCTATATAAAATATTTGCTACATATCGATAGAAAGGGCAAAAGTGTGTAACTTTCATAATTAGTTCATTACGTATATGTAGCTGCCGAATATGACTTTGTATATGGCAACTGCAAAAATGCAAATTTTTATCCAATACGTGGTAATGCTTGAGTACATTTAAGGAAGTTATGACGGTAACTTGTCATTTAAAACTGTAGCAGCATTTCTGTTGGTGTGTGTATTTCATTCTCTACATCAGGCGTTATACTAATGGATTTATGAGAAGTTTGTTCACGCTTTTGTAGTGGAGTAAGTTATATATTATGTTAAGACGTCAGAAAAATTTCGTAGTTTTGATAAGTAGTTTTAAAGTAAACGACTGTATAGAAAACCCCTAGTTTTTACAAACGACTTTATATTTTTTGTGTATATATTTGAAGGTGAGTGCAAATAGCTTTTCATTCTTAATTTCTTTAGTAGGAATTTAGTGTTTTTAAATCTTAAAAAAAAGTCAGTAAAATTGCTGCTGTAATTTACCTAATGTTACATGTTTTGTTACAATGTCGAAATGTTTAGGTAGAACTAGTAGTATTCTTATGGGAATACTGGCTTTAAATATTTGTTCTCGAATTAAATCTCTCACTGTAAGTCATTTATCTAAAATAGAAGTATTCGTGGATGACTATGCTACAAATTTAAGTCATTTTTCATTATTTCAATTACGTTTGTTAAACTTGACACATTAGTAACAATTCAGTAGTTACTTGGAACGTGATTAACTAGTTGTTATATGGATTTAACTTTGGTTTTCTTTCTTTCACAGATTAAAGTCCCAACTATCGTTTGCAGAAAATAATGTGCCCGACGATTGTGTCGCAAGAAATTTAGAAAAATGACATTTGAACTTGTTAAGAACATTTTTTAAGAGGAAAAACTTCTTAGGTTTTAACTTTTGTAGAGAGAAAATTAAGTTAATGAGTAGTTAGGCTTGATAATATTTGGAAAAAATGTTAAAATCAAAGTGACCACTTTAAATTTTCAAAATTTTATAAATGGAATAAAAACAATTGAGAAAAATGTAGAGCTTATTTTAAGTAAAGAGATGTCAGATTTGATAGTTAAATATCTTAAACAGGTAATATATTCTCTCTGGCAAAGTATATGCATAAAAAATTTAAAAACCAAAATTTTATTTTCTCGTTTTCGGTACTTAATTGGGAACTGGGTATTTACATTTTTTTTACTTTTTTCTTGATTGGGTATTAACAATAAATTTATTTTTTCTGTCCTGTATTTCTTTATTAACTTTCTAAATACCCGAAAACGAGTTACAAAATTCATAAATTTAGATAAAAGATTTCATTTTAATTTCTGTCAAACCTGTTATTTTCTTACACAATCTGGAAAAGTAAATTTGAGATATATAGTGCTGTATATACGTAATTATGTTTAATATTTAAACTATTAAATGGTAGTTTTAAAACTTTAATATTTGTAAGCATTATTAAGTTCAGGAACAGATTATAAAAATTCTTTGGCGAATTAATAACTTATTTCATGCTTTACTAACTGAAAATTGATAACAAAGCCAAAAATACTCAATTTTAAGTCCTGAAAGTTTACTGAAATATAGCATGCAAATAAAAAAAAAGCGAGGTAACACCAATATTGCTAACTTAATTTCTTTACTGATTAAAGGATGTCTGTCATCTTCCATAAATTTCTTACTGAAGCCTCGAAAAATATTTAAAAGGACTCTATTTTTGACATGAATTTGCGATACTTACGTCCGAGGCAGTTTCTATTTCTGAATGTGCTTTCTTATTTGAAATTGTATCTTTTAATCAAGCATAAAATTGTAATAAGTTCATGGAACCCAGTTTCAAAATTTCATTTATACCGGTAATCGGTACAAAATATATACTGGTCACTTTTATCTAAAATATTGAGAGAAAGCAATTTCGTATATTAAATATATATTATTGTGGAAAAGACTGTTTTGCAGACTCAGGATAGCTCAAATTAATCTACATAGCCGATGTATTTTAACCCCAAAGTTTAAAGGGAAAATGACCTTTTATATTACTGTCAAATTAGCTCAGTTTTCTTGAAATTAACTCCATAACTCCAAAATGCGACAAATTGTGGAGAAGTTGGAATGCTGTTGAGTCGCAAAGATAGTCTGAACAGGAACTGTTGGTTTACTAATGCCATTATTGCTGCTTGGAGAAAAGTCAATGGAAGAGTTGCAGATGTCTGGATTCCCATTGGTGTTAAATTTTGTGCTGCACAAAATCAAGACTCAACTTACAAATGGCATCTGCTGGAGTCCAAAGACTACTTTAGATTTCATATTGAAAGGTAAGAAAATGTTGTGCTTATATTTAACCCTGTCAAATATATTTGAGAAAATGCCCCAAAACTTAATTTTTTCATAAATTTTGTTCATTATTTCATACAAATGTTATAAATAGTGTTTTTGAAAAAAATTGTACGAACAACTAAAATTAGAAAACATACGAAATTATACTCGGTGTTTTCATATGTGAAATGTTAATGTGTAACAGTAATTTTTGTTAAAGTGGCAAAATAAATCAAATGGCATAATTTTCTGATTCATAAAGTATAAATAAAAAGTATTACCTACATAAACTGTCATGAATTCATGGCCCTTTTTCCTTTCATTTCACAAATCTTCTATGGTATTCGAGAAATGGTGAGGGAAATTTAACTTTTCGTGAGAATATACATTGGGGAATCAACAAAATTAGATACTCTGCATTGGACTACCGGATTTCGGGCTTGGCGGAATTGGAATGCCTTTCTTTCTCTTAATCGAACATTCCAAAAAATTGGCACACTTGCATTGCTTGAACTTAGTTTGGCGTCACAAGCAAGGGGTTAAATTCCTAACCCTGCTTTTCATGTCCGTCAATTCTGCACTGCAGGTATGGTCATGCTTCTTCTATTCGAAAAACTATTTTCCTTTAATGACTAGTGTCTAATTTTAGATACGGATGAAATAGAACTTGTAAAATCTATTTCCTTAAAGAGTTTTTCATTTGGGAGTAGTACAGGGTAATCGTATAAATCTACAGAACGTTAAATTTCTATTTATATATATCTTCAATTTGGATCAGCATTTCCTGATTTTTCGAACAGCGCACTTACATTTAACTTTTCGGCTGGTAAGTAGATTTTAACAAAGACAAATTGATTTAATTATAAAACTAAAATGTTAGTACTTATTTTGCATGTAATAGCAAATCTTTTTTCCTTCATCAATGGAATCCAATGATGTTTACAGTACTTAAAGTTTGTGATTAGCTATTTTATAGTATTCAAAGTCGTTTCAATTTCAATATCTTATACTGTGCAACTACTACTTAGGTGCAATTCATGCATTGTTATGTAATAAGATTTAGAAGCGATTCTGGCTTTAAAGGATTAGATAATTGAATTAGAATATTTTTGTTTCAGATCTCCGCTACTTCGGGAAGTTTCTTGAAGTTGTGTGCCCCATATGAAATCTAGCTTTAAAGTGAAACTGTACACATGGAACTTGACATACTAATGCATAAAGGCCTGAAGTTTTATGTGGAAGAAATATAATTTTCTAATATCATCACTACTGTGGCAAGCTATCAAAGTACTTTCGGATGTCTAGGGAACTTCCATAATATGTCAGCAAGATTTCTACTGGACTCGGAGCCATGACCTGAAATTCCGAACTTCCTAAGTAGACAAAGTTCTGAATAATGTGAATATCAGATGTAAAGGTAAGAATTTTCTGCTTATGAATAGATTTCATGTCTTGTTTTACATAACCACTTGAACTCGAATTAGTTTTTTGCTTGTGAATTCACCAATCTAATTTTAAAGAAAGCATTTGGGACATTTCTGAACTTAAAGATAATGTGTTGCAAACGCCGCTAACGAATAAGTTATTAGAGTACCCAGAGATTTAAGTCTTGTCATATTTTTGGTTTTACCGAAACTTTTTATTCCCGAAAAATTCCCTTTCAATTCATGGGAGCATTCATACCCCTGATTTTCCTCTAACTTAAATTCACAAATAAAGCAAAAAGATTTTAAATAAGTGACTGTAAATAAGTTTATAGTTTAGTGTACTTGAGTCATTTTATATTGATTTCATTCTAAATTTTTGTATTTGGCTGTACACAACTAAGAAAATCAACTGAATAGCTAGATTAAAATCCAGAGTTTTTCCATATTTTAAGTTTAATTTCGGCTTTACTTAAAACTATTAAAGAGCCAGACGTGGAACCACTATGGCATGGTAATATTAAAATCCTGAAATATTCTGTAATGTTTTCTGAAAATTGTACGAAACCGCCTTAAAAATAGTAATTGTTTTCTTCAGATCATGCTTAGAGTAAAATTTTCTGTGGCAGTAGTAATATTGTAAATATAAACAGTAACAATCTATTTAAGACTATATTTTTGATTCCTTAATTTACATTATATCCAATAAAACTGAATATAATATTTTATAAATCCCTAAGTAATAAATTTTTTGCTTTAAAAATTTTTAACATCAATGTATGTGGTAGTACTAATATTTATTAGAATAGATGAATTAAGGATAATGAAATATTTAAACCGCGACTTTATTTCTTTTTATGGTAGAGTATTTTTATAAATTTGTGTCAGTGAAACTGCAGTTAAAGGATGTCCCCTTGTTTTATACTACCAAAATATTTTTCAAGGTGTGACGATAAACAAATGTGTTACAGTATCAACTGTTTGTATTAAAATAGAAAACACTATAAAATTCATACATTTTACGAAATTCTTAAATCTGCATATGTATGCATAACACTTAAAAAATTCTAAATCAGTGTGAAAGTTAGCAGAAAATCAATGTACTTAATGATACTGAAATAAGCATAAACTAAAAGTAATAAAAACTTAAAACAGCTTACAAATGTTTTATACACAATGAAAAGCCCTCGAGTTGCCATGTCAGAACTCGCATACTTTGTCAGAATGTTTCCAATTTCGGGACTACCCTAAACTGTAACAAAGCCTTATATGCCTGCTTAAAACACTTAAGGTGATCAGATAAAATTTGCTTTTGTGAATATTGAAGATGGTAAATCTTATTCCTTTTAAGAATGGCAACGCATATTTGGACGGGTGAATTGCATTATATTGGTATTGCTGGAGCTATGTATCATATTCATTCGTCATTCCACTCCAATGGTAAGGTATTTTTATGGAAGAAATTTTGGTTAACCTGTCATTACTATATTGGTCATGAGTGAGGATTATGTGCACATATAGACGTTTTAAGCCCAAATAGGATTCCCAATACTCCAACGTATTAGCAAAAATAGCATCCTTTCCAATCTTTTTTCCCACTGTTGTTAGACATGTTTTTATTTTGACGTTTTCGATTCTAATTCTAGTTTTCCTCATTTCTTTCACTTGTATTATAAGTTTGTATCATCAGAAGTATAAGATTAATCAGCAATG
This sequence comes from Pardosa pseudoannulata, assembly GCA_032207245.1. Classification (NCBI taxonomy): domain Eukaryota; kingdom Metazoa; phylum Arthropoda; class Arachnida; order Araneae; family Lycosidae; genus Pardosa; species Pardosa pseudoannulata. The sequence goes on along the minus strand of CM063511.1, from coordinate 35,884,150 downwards.
ACCTACTGATTAATCACTATTACCACAACAGCGAAGGTGGGTGGGGGAGGTTTATGGTTGGTAATGCCATAGTACCTTGGTGTATCCACATCCACCGCCAATCTTTATTTATGGCATTATTTTTGCTTTGTACCTACTATTGTAATACTGCAGGATTTTAAATATTTCTTGCATTAGTATATCGGATTTCAAATAAAAACAAATAGTTTTGACCTTTACATTTTTTCAAGCATAAACATTCACTATTTCTTAATTTTTATAGATTTGTAAATTTATGCGTTTTTCACTTACTGCCTACTGGTATTGAATTGTTATTTTTTATAGGTGGTATGGCTTACAAAGAACCGTATTTGGTTTAAAAGTCATGGGAAAACGTATGTGAATATCCGGATGAATTTTCTCAAGAACTCCATCAAAATTATAGTTTACATATTCATATGAGGTGCAACAGAAAATACGCATCAGCCAAAACCGCTTATCTTGATCATAGATTAAAAAATTCATGCGAGGCAAACTTAGTCTTGAAGGTAAGTGCAAACAGACAAAGCTTATTCATGATGCATTTCAAATCTAAGTTTGGAATAATTAAATGAAATTGTTGTAGAAAATCAGGATGTACCTTAACTTATCATAATTTTAATAAGAATTGAGAAATATCAATAGTAATTGTAGTCATATCTCTAATTTTAATAAAATTAAGAAGTTAACTCTAAATTTTTATTAGAAATGTTTATGGATTACTAAAAAACTCCTATAAATCAAATTCTAATTTCAGAAATTAGCTTTTCATAATTATTGCAAAAATTAGACTCTTACTTTCTTTCTACCTGTATGTTACAGCCGATAGTGTTAAGATTGTTCTTAAAAGTTTAATGCATTTGCTAATACTAAAAACGTGATTAACTAGTATTGTCTACTACTTTCATGAATTTAACTATTGCATCCTTTTCTTTCACAGGTGTAAATTTTGCTGTTTGGAGCACCTCAAATCTAAAGAATAGGGTTACAATTCGAATGAACTCGATACATTTTTAAAACTAAAATCACTGGCTCAATATTCTAGACAGCGTCATTAAGCTAGAGACGCTAAGCAATGGAACGGTTAGAACGTTGATCGTCTAATCAGTCTGTGGGTTCGAACCCAAACTGTAGTATGAATATTCGTAGCCGTTTGGAATCTGCATTGAGCAGTAGGCCCTGATCTCGTTAGAAATCGTGTTACGTTTGGCACATGGCATCCTGACTTAAGGGATTTAATGAGTGAACCCCCGCATCCCTTTTTTTCTTTTCTCCGTTTTACAGGCTTATTTTGGCTTGTAATTCAACTAGTTTTTTTATGAACTGTTTTAGTACCTCTTCTATTTTTAATTTAAAAATTTTTTGTGGATTATGTGTTTAGCTTTTGCTTTCAAATTTTCAACATTTTACCTTTAAAGTACCTTTTCCTGTGTACTTGAGTTTATATACAGTACGCATTTCTCTGAATTTTTTAAAATGTTACGGTTTTACCTTTGCTAGTTTTAGCCTGTTCTGTTTCCGTATTAGGACATTTATCTGTTATGTTTTGTATCTACGAAAAAACACCTTGTGCTTGGCTCTAATGTTCTAAATAGGACCAAGCGCCATAAAACTTTAACTAACAACCAAACAAACCTCGTGTTGCGATAAAGCAGACTGTCGAGATCCAAGCCAAACCATTTATGCTAAATAATGAGGCCTGATAAGTCCTGAAAGTTAAAACTGAAGTACAAATGTAAAACTGCTCCAAATATTAAAATAAAACTCTTACGGAAATTGTAACTTTAACGCAAGTAAAGAACTATCAGGTTTGACAGATAATGTTAGGCAATTTAAGAAGTTTTGTTTTGGCAATTTTTACGTAGAAAAGATTTTCAGAATTACATTAATATGTTAAAAATTAAAACACTAACTTTCTCGTTTTCGGCAGGGGGGTGAATTTTTTTTATTAATTTTTTTTAATTTTTAGATTGGGGCTAACAATAAGTTTCTTTATTCTGTCCTGCATTTTCTTTTTAACTTTCTAAATACCCGAAAACGAGAAGCAACGCGCATAAATTTAGGCAAGAGATTTTACTTAAATTTCTGTCATACCTGATATTCATACTTTGAATAAAGTAAAGACGATATAGAATCCTGGATACTGGAAACAATGCATAGAGGTCCTGCTTTTCAAGATGTAAAATTTGCAGGAACTATTTTGAGTTAAACAGATACTTATCACTCCAGAATCTACAACTACTCTATTATATGCACTCTGAATTGCAAAATTAATAAAATGAAGCAAAAATGTGAAGAGATCTTTTAGTTTTAAACTCTAAAAAATATCTCGGATGTATACTAAAAGGTGCCAAAGAACAGTTCACATGAATTCTAAAAATCATAAGGGCTATACTGGTTGGAAGAGATTAATAAAATAGCCTAAAAATGTACTTTTATTTAAGCTACATTTTGGCACTTTCGTGTTTGAGCTTCCTACCATTTGAAAGTAAAGCTGGGAGGGGTCGGAGATTTTTGGTGCAAGTATTAGCAGACTTGAATCCCTCTAAAGGCATGGGTGTTCGTAACTTTCGGAATTGACTTTAACCTATTAATTGAATGTCCCGTATATAGGACAGTGTTAATGAGAGGCCGACATAGCGTCTAGGCCGGCCGTGAGTCTAGTGGTTTTTTTAATAAAACCACAACTATTCCTGCTGAATTTTGTTTATTAAATGTTAAATATAGATGTAAATGGCAATAGATATATAAAATGGTTTTAGGGCTATAATGCCAAATTAACCACACTAGGTCGAAGATTTAACAAACATGGCGCCTTGATGAGAAAAAAATGGTGCTCGAACTCTTGCAGAAGATCCAAAAATCAAAGCTCCTTCTCCTTTGCTCTTTCCGAGGGGGCCTGCAGATCTTTCTAAAAAATAGTTCGTTGGGGAGCTTTGCTGGGCCGAAGCGGGCTACTCCGCGGTTAGCAATCCCTCTTGACCAATAGGGTCGAAGGAGGGTCACTCCGCTTTCACCTCTAGGTTGGTTTCGCTCTTTGTCCAACTGTAACTCTTTGTTACAGACAGCTACAATCTTTACTGCCTTTTTTACGTATACAACTTTTTCGGTTTCACAGCTAATGTAAAGCAGGTACATTAAGAAAGATTTTAATTTAGTTTTTTAAATTTTAAACCTTTATCGTATTTTGAATCTGGGTTTTTTATCTGGCATGACTTATTTTGGTGAAGTAACTATTTGTGCAAAAGTCTAAAGATATTTGACAATATGCCTTAAATGTTATTACTCGTAAGTGTAAATTATGATTTTAGTGAAAGTTATTTGTTAATGGTGCAAAATGTGGGTGAAGTACAAGGTCCTGGTCCCGTAAGCCCTCTTGTATCATAACGCTAGACGGTGCTGAATCATTTAATTTTATTCAAACCTTAAGATTTGGGGCAATTAGTTTTTGAATTTCATTATCTGTGCCAGTAATTTTAGCATTTCTAATACATTTCACGTGTCATTACAATCTAGAATATTGAGCCAGACAAAATTTCGTAGATCACGAATGTGTTATCGTGGAATAATTCTACTTTGTTGCGTACACAGTATATAAAACCTAATAACAATAGTAAAATTTTTCTTAAAATTTAGTAAATGAAGACATTTCATAATACTAAAGCTATTGTGAGTGTTTAACACTTTTTTCTGTATAAACGTGTAAATGCATAAAGTTGTAGAGAAACATATTAAGGCACCAAAACAGACTTCTGAGAAAAGTTTAAACCAAAGCCGTAATCAGGAAGTAACATCTTGCTGCTCTGGAAGAAATACAATGGAAACATTTTTGAACGTCTGAAGATTTTCCAGACTACGGACCCTAAACAATTCGAAAGTGGCTGGAGTAAAGTCTGAAGAACGATGAGGATCCCATATGCAAGGGTAAGAATTTTATGTTTAAATTTCAAATCCTGCTTTAAATGTCCTTAGAAATATGCACAGGTTTTTACGATTTTGAATTCGTGAAATTAAATCTGAATCGTTAAATGATCGTGACCTCAGAGGTGGTAGATTGCTACCGTCGTTATAGAATGAACTGCATTATTTTCGTTATGTTGTCAAAAGTTTAAGTATTTCGAATTTCTTATTCACATCTACGATACACTTAATCTTGAAAGACCGAAAAACTTAACCCCTTGAGGACCATCACGTAAATTGCTATAAGAGTCGACCGTTGGGGACACTGTTGCAGTTTAACTACCCCGATGTTTTTTTGTAAGTCATCTGTATCTATTTTACATATACTTACCTCTTGTAGCAACTTACAGTCCGTCTATGCCTTATTTTTTGGTACACGTCATCCTAACTTAAGGTATTTACTGGATGAACCCCCGCATCCATGTCTTATCTTTTCTCCTTTTTAAAGACTTACTTTGGTCAATTTAACTTGTTTTCTGTGAATTGTTTTAGTACTTTTCCATCTTTTAATTAAAATTTATTTTTCTTTATGCTTTTAGCTTTTACGTTCTAATGTTTCATTTTACCTTGTTATATACATTTCCTGTGTATTTGAGTACATATACAGTAGACATTTCTTTAATTTTTTTAAAATTAGTACGGTTTTACTTTGCTGATTTTAGCCTGTTCTGTTAACGGATTAGGGCACTTATCTGTTATGTCTTGTTGTATTTATGAAAAACACCATGTGCTTGGCGCCTATGTCCTAAATAGGACCTTGCGACTTTACAACCAACCGTTTAACTATCTAGCAACTAAATATAGCATTAAAAAGTTTACACTTACTACCCATGCGCGAACTGGTCTCAATATCAACCTGAGTTCTTCGCGTGGAAGGGAAGTTGGACTGATAAGAGTAAAATCGCTGCGTTGCGCTTGAGACGTTTGTCGCGGACGGGTTTAATGCTTGAAAGTATGTATTGGTTACCCTTAGTTATTAGTGTTAAATTTCATGAATCGAATCGAAATGACTTAAAGTAGTGATGGCTTCTAGAGGAATGTGGCTAAATCTAAAGTGTAATTTAAAGTGAATGCTCTAATTTTGATAGTTTAATTTTTTAATCTCGGTATTTTGAGACCGATTATTTTTTTACACCACCACTGAGCAACCAATTAAAATGTGAATATCTATATATTGCATGGTATGAAGTATTTATAAGTTTTTGTTAAATTTGCAGTTGTAACCTGCTGGTAATTAATAATTAAAGATTATTTTAGATGTTTTGGATCACAAAGAGGAAGCAATAATGGTCAATCCAAGTAATTGCAAATTACCTTTGGGTAAACAAGCATTTTTTGCAAGAATTGTATCACGGACCTAGTATATAATGTGAAGGAATAAAATCAGCTGTTATTGCAGTACAGGTCGACCAAGAGCATAGTTACTCGACGTATTTATACAAGGAATGAATCTAAATGAAAAGGTACTATACAGTAGATTATAACATTTTTTAAAAATCTTGTTTTTACATTTGATGTTTCTTCTAACTTTGTAATCAATATCGAAAATATTCACATAAGCTCTTTCAACTTATAGGTTTTAAAATTCTAAAATTTTAATTTACTTTTAAAAGATTGTAAATTAAAATCGTCAATGATTATTAGTTATACTGGATATATCTTGACATAGATTTCTATTTTATACTAAATGGCCATGTATTGATTATAAGCTTATTCTTTAATATTTTCAGAATGCTGGCTATTTTGGATCTCTTGTTCCACTGTTGAAGATAAGTATTGCAGACAAAATGCGCCATGAAAGTTCTCCTAGCAAACGCAGTTATAATAGGGCGGAATGAAAGTGTTGACTCCCTTACGTGTCGATTACGTCATACAGAAATTATCAATATTTTAACAAAAGGTATCAAATATTACCTTAGTTTTGCAACCATGAAACTGGATTACTGTTACTCAAATTTCTGTTTTATTTATACTTACTCCTTTATGATATAGCTTGTGTGTGGGGAGTTGCTTTTACCATATGCTATTTTGTATGCTGTGTTTAAGAAATGCTCAAATATTGGTGTAATTAGTACCTACACGTTGTAATACTGTGATCTCGGATAATATGAACTTAGCCCTTTAGAAACATTTGTAACATTTTGCACATTTTAACGGTAAAACGAGATGGTTTCAGGAAGCTGGGGTACAAACATGGCCATGTTTTTTAAAGTAGAATAATATAGTTTTACTTTGCATTTATTTTAATATTTAGTATATTACCTAGGTATGTTAGGCTATATGTATTAGTCATTAGTGTACTTTGTAGCATGCTGTTTTAGCTTTTAATGTAGTATGTAGTTTAGTTTTTACTATATAATAAGGCTTTCATTTTGCAAATTCTTGATGATATATAGGTAAATGTGTTGTTAACATATCAATGCCTGCTTGTTGGAGATAAGACCACACGATATTCTATTCTTATATTTGAACTAATTTAAAGTGCATCTTCATGTATACTAGAAACCAGAAGAATGTTGTAATGAAACAGTATTAAAAAAAATGACTAAAGTGTTTTCTGAATTTTTTATACCTCTAAATATTCTAGGAAGCTTAAGTCTCCTTGCAGTTTTAAAAGGAGTTTTGACACTAAATGTAGTGATTTACTGTATCTTTTTACTTCTGAACTTTTTATCTCTATATGAATATGTATTCAAAATGTTTAATATTATACAGCGTTTCTGGCTTACCTTAACATATCTTACTGAGTTGACTATTTTGATAAAGTTTTGGGAACATTAAGTTTATTGTACCTTTTTTATTTAAACGAATGTAAACAATATTGTGTATTAAACTGTAATTGCAAAACGAGAAATAAAATTTATATTTTTAACCTTGATTTCTTTATTTGCACTCGAGAATTTCTGGTTACTACTTGGTTACTATTCACTTCTGATTGCTTATGAATTATGAATGACTTCAGTTACCGTTGTCCTTATTTCAGAGACCTGCACTATTCGGTATTTATTATAATCTAATCCATTTAGGGCAACTAAAAAGCGTTTTTTCTATTGAAAGTAGGCTGTAATTCAAATCGCCTCTAAATTTTTTAACGATCTTAAGCACTACAGGCTGTCACAGGCAAAGTATGTTCTCATCTTGCTCTATAAAGTTTGTAAGGTTGGTTTTTTCATGCTTAAGATCTCTCTACACACATCCCTTGGAAGGGGGGGGGGGCTTCATCTTTTGCGTGTACCCTCAACCTTCTGAAGAAAACACTAAAAAGGTGTCCTAGCAGTTCCTTTGATCTTATGATTTCATAATTGGGTTTTCCATGATAAATGGAAAATCACATCTAACCTGTTTTCAGTCCCTAGATCTAACGTTGATATTTGTGGGGTTATTTAGAGAATAAACTTCGTATTCGGTTTCCTCCACGCACACTATGAACTCGTGCAACTCCCTGCACGAGGAATGGCTGCGAATTCCTGTGAACGTTGTTAAAGAACTTTATTTTTCATTCCCACGTCGGAAGCAGCCTGTCATTCAGGCCAAAGGTGCACAACATCTTATTAATTAAATGATTCCTTTTTTTTTTTTACTAGTGTTCCCATTTTACCCAAAACTATATACATATATATTAAAATCGCAATGTTCATACATGGTTTTATTTCGGTTGCCACTTAAAGTATTTTTATCTTTCTTTTTTATTTTAAATTGGATTTTTATTTTAAACTTGACATTAGATTAGGATGTTCTACCTATTTTTTTTCTGATGAATTTGAACTCGTACAAGAAAGTTTTTTACAAAGAAAATAACCAAATTAACTTAAATGAAATGTTTATCAAACTTCATGGAAAACATTCTTGCATCTATTTTTGAAACGCATTTCCGCAAACATTTCTGTTACATTTAGTCCAATGGTTTCTACAGCTGTTTCTTTCGCATGATTGTTTAACTTGACAATTCTTCCGTGCGTCAGTAGCATTAATTTCTGTCATTGGAATAGACGTGTTCTCGACTTCTCTATATTTACTTCATACTATACTTTATATTTACATTATACTATATTTATTTTCATATACATTCTACGAGTCAAATTGGCTTACAACAGTGAAAATAGGTATACCTTATGTGATAATGCAAAATGAAGTGGTCTGTGGGGGAACTAAAAACCAACGTAAGTTTTTGAAAAGTGATATTAAAGTTTTGTATATATAGTGATCAAATTTTTAATGAGTCAAATTGGCTCGGTTCTTGAATCTAGTTTAAGACTGTACAAACCAAGCGTATTTTCAATTGATCAGTTTCGTTTTATACTTCATGGCTGACATAGGATACAGCATCGTTGTAATAGGTTTGGACTTGATGTTTTATATTTAAAACTAATACAATGATAAGGAAATGAGGTGTGCGTGGGGGAAGTTTGCAATTCCAGAGTTGGCAAGTATAAAATATAAAAATTTAAACAGCAGGGCTGTTATTCATTCATACTAGTTTCATTAGATTAATCCCATGATTATATAGCCTATTAATGTTTCATTGAACGTAGGATTGCTGTACGCTTGTACTGTTTACTTTTTATTTATTCTTTTACTATAACTACTTTTACTAAAGTCTATTGCATCTGTTTGTATTTAGTATATAGGTCGTCATCCACCTGTTTTGCCAATGCGTACCAAAACCGAAGAAAAATGGAGGCTTAATATAGACGGGAATATAAATTACGAAAGTAACAAAACGTGTAGGTGGAAAGTAAAATTTTAGACTTAAATTTAGTAGAAATTTTAAAGATGAAAACAAGTAAGTCTTAGATATGAAATAACCTCGACAAAACCGCAAAAAAAAAAAAGAAATTGCAATCTTGCTAGTGAAAAAAGTTAACTGCACCCATTAAATCTAGAGATATTATCAGTCTAAAAGTGCTATTTGTGTGGTTTTATTTACATAAAACCGTATTCACTGAATTTATACTGTTTTTCGTCTTTTCCAAATTTTCAACAAGTGATTCTTTAATATAGTCAATCACTTCTCAGATTAACCCATCTAATCTATCGCATATGACAATATCTGAAGCTAAAATTCCATTATAACAAAATTTACTAAGATCTTTAGGAAATCGCTTTAAATTCCAAATAAGTATATAATCATTTCACGATAAACGTATGTTTTCGATCCGGTGGATAACATAAATTTTGTTATTAATTTACGTTTTGTTTGAGTAACAATTTTTTTATAATTAACTCTTTTTCCACTGTAGTCACCCCCCTCCCCCAGATCTAAAATTGCAAAAAATAATTTATACTATACCTATACATTTTTTAAAGTCATAAAATATATCAGTTTTTTTTCCCCCAAAAAATTCGTGCTTTAAGGGGTTAAGCCTATGTGACAAAAAATAATTAGAATTCTTTAAAACTAGTTTGTAGCCCGTCATATGACGGGATCAGTCGAATTTAATTTTCCATAATTGTAAAGTACCCTATGAGGCAGATAAAAAAAAAGTGGCTTGTTTTTTAGCTGAGAATTATCTGGTACATGCTCAATTTATTTTCATATTCAAGTCTCCCGATAGTGTGAAAGCAGTTTAGAAATATGTTGAATTCATTTAGTAAAACTGTGTGTTTATGTGTAAAAACAAACGAATAAACTTCCTAATTTTTAAACTTAACTTCAACGGTAGATATTTATCAGTCCGTGAAAGACTTATGAAAAGAATTTGTTGATAATACCGGTGACAAAATTTCATTGCAATAAAAAAATGATCGATGATTAAATTTAAAATTATCACATGTACCTAATCTATTATTTAATTCAAATTCGAGGACAGGCAGACAGATGAGTTAGGCTATTATTATATAGGAGATCAATAAAAATCAAATGAATGTACTTTACCTATTTCTTTGTGCTCCAGTACACCGTAAAAACACTATTCTATAGACGGAAAATAAAAATAGCGTAAAATGGTGTGAAATAAAATTTCTTTACAATTTAAGCATGATAAATAAGTTTATAAAATACGAATTTCAAGTAATAAAAAATATTAGCTATACGTTTTTACAGTAAAGACACTACATTATAACTATCCATAATATATTGAAAACTGAATTATGTAATAAAGACTTGTAATTTGTCATTATGATTTTTATTACTATACGTATCTATCATAGTGGTACTAAACCTTTATTTCAAAAAACTTTTAATACCCGGACCGAAGGCTGTATGCGAAGAAAGAAGCTAGAAAGAATAAAATGCACGAGGATTCTTCCTAGATGTCACATTCGCGGCACTGAAACTGCTTCTTTGAATGTCAATGTTGAAACTTTTATTTTCCTTTCGTAGTTCTTGGAAAAATGGTGTGAAATAAAATTTCTTTACAATTTAAGCGCATGATAAATGTTTATAAAATACGAATTTCAAGTAATAAAAAATATTAGGTTTAAGTTTTTACAGTAAAGACACTACATTATAACTATCCATAATATATTGAAAACTGAATTATGATTTTTATTACTAATCTATCATAGGGGTTCTAAACCTTTATTTCAAAAAATTTAATACCCTGGCTGAATGCAAAGAAAGAAGTTAGAAAGAGTAAAATGCACGAGGATCCTTCATAGATATGTCACATTTGCGGCACTGAAACTGCTTCTTTGAATGTCAATGTTGATGAAAATTTTATTTTCCTTTCGTAGTTCTTGGAAATACCATAGTGACAAATTTCGAAGAAAATTTCTGACAGATGAACATTGCTTATAGTTATTCGATTAAATTTCTATGATAATGCTAAATAATCGGTAAAAAAAATTGAAACTTAGCTATGTTTTACTGAAATGTTTAGTTTAAATTATTTTTCATTTTCTTTAAATTTAGGTATAATGTAATATTTTATTTTACATGATCAATAATAGCCCCTCTTTTTTTTCCTTTTAAGATTAATTTTGTATATAATATTATAAATATATTTTTATAAAAAATATTATAAATATATAAATATATATATAAATAATAATTATACAATATACAAACTTAATATATATATATAGAATAGATATAAATATAAAATACATATATCTTTATATAATAAATATATTAAAAACTTATAATATATACAAATATATATATACTATAAATATACTATATATAAAACATATATATATATAGATATATAAAATACTAATTTATATAATATATATATATAATATATATATATATTACAAATATATATAATATACATATATATTATATACATATAAATTTATATAATATATATATATTATATTATACATATATATATAATAAATATAATAAAAAATATATATATATACCAAATATATATATAATATAAAACTAATATATATATACATATATATATATATAGATACATATAATATAATATATATATACATATATATATATTTATAATATAAAAATATACTTATATAAATATAATATATATATATCTAAATATAACATATATATATATATAAATACATAAATATATATATACAAAAAATATATAATACATAATATATATATAGATACATATATTATATATAAATAAAATATATATATAATACATATATAGTATATATATAATATACATTTGTATATATATACATATATATAATATAATATATATAAATATATAATATATATATACTTTATAAAATATATATATATATATTATATATATAAATATATAAAAAATATATATAAAAATATATATAAATATATATATATAATAAATATATATATATATATATATACATATATATATAATATATATATATAATAAATAAAATATATATATATAATAAAATATATTTATATACTATAATATCTTTAGATATATATATATATATTAATATATATACAAATATAAAATAATATACATTATATATTATATATATATATATACATATATATAAAAATAAATATAGATATTATTATATATACATATATATAAAAATATATATATATATACTAATATATATATACATATATATATAATATACATAAATATATAATATAAATATAATATATATAAAAAATATATATACATATATATAATATATAGCATAATATATAATATAAATAAAAAATATAATATATATATATACATATATATATATATATTATATATACATATATATAATATATATACATATATAATATATATACATATATACATAGATATACATATATCATTATATATAAAACATATATAACATTATATATATACATATATAGAAAAATATATACATATATCATACATAGATAGATATTTAACATATATACATAATAATAAATATAAATACATATAAACATAATATAATATATATATATATACACTATCTATATATATACACATATAAATATATATAATAAAATATATATATAAACATATAGATATATATATATAATAGTATAATATATATATATATATACATATATATAATATTATATAAATATAGATATAAATATATATAATATATAAATAGAATAGAAGAAAATTATATATATATATAATATATATTATAATATATATATATATATATATATATATCAATAAAATATATATATATCTTATTATATATAGAAATTAGATAGATTATATATAAATATATATATGTAATATATAATCATAAACATATGTACAAAGCACAATGTATACATATATTTATATATATGTATACACATGAAATATACATCATACCTTTATACACTGATACCATATGTATTTGGACACTATGCAAATATATCTGCGGTCCTGAGTTACGTCAATTAAACATTGAGTAGGAAACGGCATCGGCATTAGTCGCATGCAAGATGCCACTCAGTTCGGAGCTGTCTGATTTCAAGAAAGGTATAATTATCGGACATTACAAATGTGGCCGATCCTTAAGGGACATATCTAGCTATCTGAAGTACCCAAAATCGACAGTGGTCTATGTGATTAAGAAGTGGAAGGTGAGCGGTGTTTGTCGGAATGAGCACCGAGTCGGCAGACCAACGAAACTGTGAGATAGACCGGCGAGTGCTGTTCAGAGAAATTCAAAAGAACCGCACCCAACCGATGGCCCTCATCCAGGAGGAGTTTCAACAGGCATCGGGGAGTATTGTTTCAACTAATACCATCCGTAAGGAAGCATATCTGCTTGGTTTTCAAAAAATATAAAACGCAATTTTTTGCATTCCAAAAGGAAAGAAGAATTTAGAATGGACACTTGTTACACCTTCTGATTTCATATTTTTCGCTATTTTCTTCAAAGCCTTCAATGAAGCAAAACATACTTACAGTAACTACAACATATAATAGAATAAAAATGACGAAAATCATGGAAATGAATTAAAATCTTATCTCTAATTTGACAAATGGATTTCCAAATCTCATCTGTTTAAAATGCATTACTCGTAGAACATAAACGTTTGTATGGTGTCTCGAAGATATATAAGTTATTATGGTATATATTCTATTTGCACTCACACGCACATACTAAAAAAATGAATGAGATGGGTTTAGAGACAATAATTTGTACTAACAGTTTTAAAAAATGTTTTTAAAACTAGTAGTTTTCAAAGTATGAGCACTAGAAAATGATAATTACTTTACATTTATTTGAGTTTTAAGAGTCTTATGTCCACTTAAATGTCTAACAGCAAACTATTTAGATTCTTTACCGATCTACGTATCACGAATTTATAAAACATTCAAACAATGTTGCTTAATGAAAGAAAGATCCCTCAGCCTAATTGATTTCAAGTCCTCATTCATTCCCAAAGCCACTTTTTCTTCTGTTTTGACACGCAAACACCTACTCATTCCGTAAAAGGATGTAGAAGCAAGCCTGGGAAGAAGGATGAGTCAGCTGAGAAAGGCTGCAGATTGGGCGAGGAATCTCTCACGAAATTCGAACCTTTGCGTGTAGTGGACCCCACACACATTATTTCTCGCCTACTACTAATGGAATCTGAGGTGGTAAAAATTCCCCCACATACCTCGTACCTTCCCACCAATTTCTACGGGGATTTCTTTACTTTAAATGTTTTATATCTTATGATTATTTGAAACACTCAAAATATTTTTCTTACTCTATTTTTACTTTAAAATTTATAATTTACCTTAAAACATGTATAAATAAGTCTAGATCAAGCTAATTTGTAAGATATTTTTTTCATTCTGTATTTAATACCCGTATGTAGATACTCTGTACAGAAAAATAACTATTTATAGTCGTCTTATATTTCCCTGTATTCTTACAATTATAAACAGTTTTGGTACTAAAATATTAAGCATATCCTGTAAAATTTATATTATGCGTAAAATGAATATGCATGATAAATATTAACTGTGATTTTATAAGATAATTAATAAGAAGTCACCAAACATTACTGGATATTTCACTTAGAAATTTAAAATGTATTCCCAAAAGTGTATTTGTTGCTAACAAAATACGAAATTTTAAATGAAAACATTTAAAAATAAAAAATTTTGAAATATGCTCTAACATTTTAAACTTAAAACTTTTCAAAACGAGAAAAAAAACTCTTATATGAAGAGTATAGCAGATAAGGTAAAATTACAATTTAATGAGTTAGTAAAACTTTTCGAGTAAAAAAATGCTGGTAAAAATTAAAAGACTGTTTTAAATAATTTAAAAGTTAGAGCACGTAAAACCTTGTGTTTTTAAAAATGCAAGGTTTTCAAGCTTGTTACACGGTTAAGATATAATTTTATCATTTTAAATTTTGTTACATGTTCCACTTTTCGATGACATAAACTATATAAAATACTGTATAATTATTACGAAAATTTAATGCCAGTTTGTACGATGGAGTAGTTTAAAATATAACTTTTAATGGTTAATATACTTATATTTAACTCTAAACAAACATGCTAGAATTGCTTTTAAATTTATTTAGTGGAGACCACATAAACTATTCAAAAGTATACATAGTGTGTCATTTAGTAAATTAAAGACTAATTCATTTTGGCTTGAAACGTTAATTGTTGCTTTAAGTGTACATTAATAAACGAATTTTAGTAATATTTAAGCGTCAACATAGCATTTAACTACTAAGAAAATACTAGATATTCTTGTAGATATCTAAATTATAACTTAAACTCTTGCTTGTTTAATCAATAATATTCAATAAATTCTTTTTTAATGGTTTTCTTTAACGGAACAGTTACAAATAATTTATGTCTCCATCCAACAAATAGCGAAGAATATTTCATACAAAAAATAGAATTAATATACGACATTTTAATGTGTCTACCACTTACAAGAAAGAACTTGAATTAAACCTAAAACTTTTACAGCAAAATCAAAATGAGTGGAATACAAAAAGACTAGTGATATCTGTTGAACAAAATAGCAACAGTAACAATGAAATACTACTAGTAATTATACACTGAGCAATTGATATTTATATATAGGCTATATGAGGTATTACAATTACAGAGAGATAATTAGCTGTCATAGAATACTTCGTTAGTGTGAGCCGCGTTAGCTAAGATTGTATCTCGAAACTGTATGGTTACGACTTCGGGGCTCGATCTGCCTTGACCGTTATTGATGACACCCTGTGAATATATCTTAGTGTTCGTGGTGACAATGTCCTTTCAGGTATCCGTCTACCTTCGGAGAACTTTTTTCTTTAAACGTAGAAACTAGTTCATGTTTTTACATTTTTAGATTTATTTTTTATATTATCATAGAGAATTGCGCTTAAAAAATTTATTCCTGGAGAAGTTTTTTTTATAATTTCTAATAAATGAAGAAAATTTAGTAAAAACAATTGGGTATTGTCAAAAGTTCTAATTTTTTAATAAATTAAATTATTTCAATATTTTTTGATGCAACACATTTCTTATACACTGGACTAGTGAATCACCTAAAATCTTTGCTGAATTTACATTTGGTAAAAAATTTTGGTCCTTCAAAATCATACACATTGAATTTTTAACGAACTTTCATTACCTTTATATCAAACAATGAGTGTAGCATCATTAAAAATTATCCAAATTTAAAGCTTTTAGGTCATTTACTAGTAAATACTATCAAAAGTATTCATAATAATTTTCAACAAAATATTTTAAAAGCTTTTTGAGAAATCGCATTTCAAGTTTAAACATTTTATTAAAAATACCGTTCTGAAAAAAAAACGCATTTGAACTTTAACTATTAAAGTATTAAAATACATGTTTCCCACACTTTCTTGCTTCAAAACTTTCTAATTACCAAGTTGCTAATTATTAAAAATACTAGAAAATTTTTTGAACTAATCTTCATGAAAATTGAAAAAGTTTTGTCCAAAAAATGCTCTTTAAATTCACAATTTCGGGTCGCTACTTCCGTTTTGTTTAAACAGCTGTAACTTTTCTTTAAATTGCCTCAGAGACAAAACAAAAACAGATTTAGAAGACTAAAAATTGAAATTTTAGAATAGAAAAATAAAAAAAGGATGAGGTTTGGCAAAAAAAAAGGACGTTTTCAATGTAGATGGATGCCTTAAGCTATCAAATGGTATCTCCAGGGGTGGCAGGACAGGCATGGGGGTATTCTGCTTTATCCCTGCTTTCAAATTACAAGTGAGGAAGATTCCACTTGATCTAAGACGTTTTTTCACCCTAACAGTGATCTTCCAACGAAAGAACGATTATTTCTACTTATTTCGTGCATCCTCTGGCCAACGTGCTTTGCTCGTCTAAGTGGCATTGGGAGAAACAACCACATTGTTAGTGTACTTTGATTATTTTGAAAGAACGATAAAATTATTGTAGACGCCCATGCAAAATGGCACTGATGTTCCAACGAAAGGCGATTATTTCTCCTTATTTTGTGT
>CM063511.1:35852340-35854840 GCA_032207245.1 Pardosa pseudoannulata | reverse complement strand
TCCAAGTTAATTTATCTACAAATTTTATTATAATCAATTAATATGAATTTTTACTTGAATATTGAAAGCATTGAAATGTTTCAAAATTTTGTCACATAATTACTAACTCACTTTAAATGGGCTTATAAGGTTAGCGGAATTGTTTGTAACGTAATTTTAACGAAATCATAATTTTGTATAATTCATAATAATTTTCATTGCTGTTTAAATTCTCATTAAATAAGTTCTCCTACAAAAAAATTCCAAATTATGTTATCTAACTGGTAGTCAATTATTTTTCATTTCAATATTTTTTCCACGTTAATTGCATTACAAATTTTGTTATAATCAATCAATTAACTCGAATTTTTAACTGAATATTGAAAGTATTGAAATGTTTCATAATTGTGTCATATAAATTATTAACTCACTTTAAATGGGCTTATAAGATTAGGGGAATTGTTTGTAACGTAATTTTAACGGAATTATAATTTTGTATAATTCATAATAATTTTCTTTGCTGTTTAAACTCTCATTAAGTACATTCTCCCGTAACTAAATTCCGAATTATGTTATCTTACTAGTAGTCAAATAATTTTCATTTCAATATTTTTTTCCACTTTAATTGCTCTACAAATTTTATTATAATCAATTAACATGAATTTTTAATTGAATATTGAGAGCACTCAAATGTTTCATAATTGTGTCACATAAATTATTAACTCACTTTAAATGGGCTTATAAGACTAGGGGAATTGTTTGTAACGTAATTTTAACGGAATTATAATTTTGTATAATTCATAATAATTTTCATATCTGTTTAAACTCTCATTAAGTACGTTCTCCTGTAACAAAATTCCGAATTACGTTACCTTACTAGTCGTCAAATAATTTTCATTTCAATATTTTTTCCAAGTTAATTTATCTACAAATTTTATTATAATCAATTAATATGGATTTTTACTTGAATATTGAGAGCATTGAAATGCGTCATAATTGTGTCACATAAATTATTAACTCCTTTAAATGGGCTTATAAGACTAGCTGATTTGTTTTTAATGTAATTTTAACGAAATTAGAATTAGATAATTAGAATTTGGATCGTTCTTAATAATTTTCATTCCCGTTTAAATTATTTTTAACCATGTTTAACCATAACTTTTTTCGAGTTATGTTGTCTGGTTGGCCGTAATATAATAATCTTTTCCAACTTTTACGCGTTAGTTATACAACGCATTTCCTTATAATCTATTAAACGAATTATTTCTTGATTTTAAGTAATGAAATATGCATTCAGTGTCTTATAAAATTTTTTGCATTTTTATTAATTATATCAAACCTTTAATTTCATAAAATATATTCACATTTAGCATACATCTTTACAAGGTATGAAACCTACAAATGATGTTTTTTTTTATTTAGCAAGACCTTTTTGCAGTATGTAAATGATATCTCTAATTTTTCATATAATTTCGTAATATTTCTCTATAATAAATCACTTTATATAGAATTATAAAAAATATCTAGGAAAGAACATGACTTTTCATGAACGTTATAGTCACGATAAATTAATTATCCTCCTAATAATCGCGAAGCCGCTAAAGTTTATGTATCAGTAACGATGCGTATAACCAGCCGAGATTCGAGTAACCTGATGTAATTTGTCTAATTAGACATGCTCGCGGAGCGATGAAACTTATACATGTATAATTACCTCAAAATTGCTTGAAATTATTATAGTTTCTGCTGAATTTACAGGGCAGATACTTATGTGAAATTATATACTAATTAACTATGGTTTCATGTAGAACATATATATATTTCAAAGATCAAATTACATAAAAATAAGAATTTTAAACCTGCTTACACATTTATATTTGCGAGTGTGTATAGATAGCCATAATATATTTTCTGCATTTATTTCATAGTTCATATTCACTAAGTTTATAAATCGCAAAGAAATATATAGATGTAATATATCAAAAAATATTATATCTAAAGTTGTCAAAAATTCTCCCTGTCCACGTTTTAGCTTGTTAACTATTTATTTCCCCACACACCTAAATAAGTAAAAGATATGTACAGTCAGGGTTGGCATTTTTTTTCACGTTTTTCAAAAAAAAATAAAGCATATATTAATAATTTCTTTGTGTGATCATTACTTTCCATTATCTAACTCATCTATCAATTCTCCTAGAAAAGACAGAAAATGCTAACAATTTTTAATGGCTTGGTTAGCAGTTTAATCAATATTGTTGCAAAAAGCTACAAAATAAATGCTTATCTAAAACTCTTTCACATGAGAAGCCATGCACTTGATTTTCTTTTCCAGGAACGGCCATTTCACAGATCAAACATATTCACGTATTTCTCTTGTTGCAAAACTTGTCTGTCATTTCTCGATCAGTAATACGGAAATAAAAGATTCTTAGAGTATTTTGCTTGGTCTTGAGTTATAAGTGAGAAATACTTTAACTGCTATCTCTGTATCTGAGTTATTTTTCCAAGCACACCCGTTAAA
>CM063511.1:35844840-35847340 GCA_032207245.1 Pardosa pseudoannulata | reverse complement strand
CATATTAGCTGAAAAATTGATAACCTATATATAACACCTGGTAAAATAACTTTTGCACTCACAACAACATATTTATAATTTTTAAACATGTGAAAAAGAAACGGAAATTCTTTATTTTTGGCAAAATTCTTCCTTGGGTAGTTTATTTGATTCATGAAAAAATATGATTGAAACATTAATTATTTTATAGAAAAATGGCAACAGTCGTAGGATAAATCATACCCGTAACAATGAAATGGCCGATATACATGGACACACACACACACACACATATAAAGGGGTCTACAAGAAGACCTATCAGACATCTACTGAAAATCTGGGAAGTTTATTGTGGGATTTTATGGAGAACGTTTCTATAATACTTGGGCCTCAGAGTCCCGGGATGCGTCTTAGCTGGTTAATACTTGTTTGTTTTTTCTAATATAGAAATATCACTTATATATAGTGTTATTTGTGCTTGTAATTTAATATTAGCTTTTATCCTTAGTTTTTTTCAATTTCTACATTCACTGGTAATATGAATTTACCCCTACATGCTTTACTTTAAAAATTTTACTCTTTTTTTTAAATGAGGCTTAGATTTCAACTCTGCTATATCGTATCTATTATGAGTAAGTGCTATGTAATTGTCTTTATTCGTAAAAATCACTATAGATTAGACTTACTGGCTTTCAGATGAGGGGATCATTGATAGTTTTAAATATATTAGACACCTTAAGCTCAAATAATTTATTCCTACATTTAGTAAACCACCTAAATATTGATTTTGTTCAGGTATAACTGAAGATATCTTCAATATATCAAAAGGAACAATTTCATTTTTCTATATTTTGATTACCCTAACATAGCCTATTATTATCTTTATAGAATTTTATACGTGGGTCTCTAAAAAGTTAGTACTATAGTTATTGACGTATTACATAGAAGTTCATTATATGTCATTCAGCTAAGATATGCTACTGAAACAAACCTTCCCAAGCAAATACGCTATTTTGATCTATCATGTTGAAGACAATGACAGATATTAATGCCAATAGTGTCTGAAGAACATTAGCAGATTTTAGATTCTGGCAAAGGCTTGTCAAGTTCGCAACAAAAGCCTTTCTCCTGCAAATGAATGTCTCCGTGCTTTATTTCGTGTGCAAATTCCGAATTCATTCCATAAAATAATCTTATAGTATTTAGCTCAATGTCATATATATCTCACAAAGAACAAAAATAGTTTAAACACATTCTACATGGGTGTACATTTAGTTTTACAAATGTCCTTTTCAAAAAACTTAACCTCCCTTTCATTTATTATGTTGCAATTTCAGGTTTCGAATAAATAGCTTATTGTTAACGATTGAAATTTCAATCAGTTTGAAATTGTTATAGATATTTAACCCTCTAAGCGTTAAGCACGGGAATATTTACCAATGTTTTCAGATGGTTGTGCATGTTTCATGAGGTTAGATTTAAAATTGAAATATTAATTACTACTGCAACTTTTATAAACATTTAACATGTTGAGGACCAGGACGAAAATGCTGTACGAGTCTACCGTTTTGAAAACCGTTGCCATTTACGCCATCTAGTAAAATTCAAATAAAACTTTCAGATCTCTTATTACGCATACGCGACGCTGGTCTATCAACCTCAATCGTAAATCATCGCATGGAGGAGACGTTGGAACGATAAGAGTAAAATCTCTGCGCCGCGTATACGAGACGTTGGTCGCGAAGGGGTTAATAAGAAAGTATTTTGACATGGATAAAAATCATCTTATAACGCGTACACACCGGTTAGAGGACACCAAATGCTGGGTTTAAACAGTTAATTAGATGAGGAAAATGATTTTTATCCTACCAAAGATTGTTTTTCAGTTTACATATGCGATGGATTAAAAATGTTCATCCATCGATAAGACAAACTCTATGAAACTTTTTAAGTTAAAATACAAAAAGAAATATTACCACTGATAGTATCAAATATATTATTTTATGTCAGAAAAGTTTCTATGCATGAAATGCTCTGAAAGTGAAAAAAATGACCGAAATGTATTTAGTCAGGCGAGTGTCCAGCGGAAAAGAGATTGATTGCCTAGCAAACAAACTCTGTCACACTTCATCTTACGTGTTTAGAATGAACACGTGTGAGTACAATAGATCACAATAAATCAAAATGTACTTCTATGAGGATCAGGATTATAAAATTACAAATTATACGAATTTACCTTACTACCTGTATTTATATATTTAAAATCATCAGTTTAACTAGCGAAAATAAAAATACAGACATATACTCACATAAATAAATAAATAAATATATATATATATATATATATATATATATATATATATATATATATATATATATATACATATATATATATATACATATATATACATACATATATATACATATACATACATATATATGTATATATATATATATATATATATATATATATATATATATATATATATATATATATATATATATGTATATATATGTATAT
>CM063511.1:35829840-35839840 GCA_032207245.1 Pardosa pseudoannulata | reverse complement strand
TAAAAATTTTAAACTTTTTCTAAACTTTTTTTTAATGAAAATTTTATGCTAAACTTTTTTTTCTTCCTATGCCTCGATAATAGCCTTAAAGTTTACAGTTTCGAGACTATCTCCAACATGTATCGGGCTGTTACTCATAGTTTCTGAAAGAGTTTATATCAGCTGAATTTCAGGGATTCTTTGTCGCTTTTAAATCGGATTAGAATTGATTAGTATTGATGCCCAAGGAGACTATTTCTAAACATTTTAAACTTTTTCTAAACTTTTTTTTTTTTTAATGAAAATTTTATGCTAAACTTTTTTTTCTTCCTATGCCTCGATAATAGCCTTAAAGTTTACAGTTTCTAGACTATCTCCAACATCTATCGAGCTCTCACATAGTCTCTAAAAGAGGTTATATCAGCTGAATTCCAGGGATTCTTTGTCGCTTTTAAATCGGATTAGAATTGATTAGTATTGATGCCCAAGGAGACTATTTCTAAACATTTTCGCAATATGTACCGATTGAATAAAAAAATAGTTTTAAGACACAGAGTCCCACTGATGGTCACATCATGTATATAATAGGAATATTTATTTATTTTCTAAACAAATTCTGAACATTTTTATTTAACACACCAATTAAAAAAGTCTCCAAAAATATTCAAAGGTTTATTGTGTCAACTGCCAAAGCGTTCTATGATTTTTTACTTCCCCTTTGTCGACTAGAATGAAATACAGGTAACGCATCCTCGTTATTGTCCCTTTACTTCCGGTTATAAATAGATGTATAAATAGCTATTATAAATTGTTAATTTTTAATATGTATAAAGATCGTGAAGTCTCGAAGATCACCCCATAAGAAATAATGGATTCTAAAAGTAGAAATAAAAATAATCTTTGAGATAATTATTATAATTTTTTACGAAAGTTATCCAATATTTAAGTGTTACAATTAGAGATACATCTGTTACCGCAAACGAAATACTTCGAAATAGAGATTTACAAAGCCATGAAAAGCTATCAGCGTCTTTGTGCATCAGGGAGTAGGGGTGCATCCCTCAATAAATGTCAGTCATAGATGGATGCAATTTTTAAACCTGACCCTCCTACCTCAAACACTGGCAGAAATGTACATTACATCCATTTTCGGAACGTTTTTGGACGTAGAAAATTGTAGTTGTCAACCGCTTTGAAGACATCATCGGTTTGGCGGAATTGTACGTTCGAAAGCTTAGAGGGTTAAAAACCATTGTTTTAGCAACTCAGGTACATTTCACTATCTATATTTTCAAATCGCATAACTATTGATAACATATGTTTAATAATTTCTTTTCAATATACATATATCACTTTAAGTGTATCTCAATTGGTAGACTTATCTTCATTTGTGAGACTCATCTTTCATTTGGAGAAGAGGAATTTCTCAATACTCCTTTATTATCTAATAACTTCTCACCATAAAATATTCTCTATTATATATAAGGAGCACGATTATTACAGGTTTAATTAAACATGGAAATTGAAAGTGATGTATTGATTAATTTAATGAATTCATTGTAAAACTTGCACAGAAACTGAAAATATTTCATGAACAGGAAAAGCATCTTACATCGTTTTGCCTTTAAAATCTTCCTTTGGATAGCACTCATTCGTAATAAGATATTCTTTATGTAAAATAATATTATCAATTAGTAAATGTTACCCACTCTTTAACGGCTATTAGAAATGGTTCTAACTCTTTTGAATTCCTAATACATCCGGGTACTCATTCTTACTGATTATTCTGTCTGTCGTTTCTATCGATTTTAATATAATACTCAGATTTTTACTAGTATTCATCATTTATTTTAAAATAATAATTAATGACAGAGTACAATTATAAAATATTTGAATACAAGAAGGACAATTTTGAGAATAACTTAAATCTTTAGTGAAGAGCTGCTAAATAGACATCTTTGGTAGTCAACGACAGAGAAGAGAATGATATGAAAACCCCTTTACTGGAACAGAGATGTACCCAAGAGCTAGACAGATAGAATTTTACCAAAGGCCAAGAAAGTTAGTCAGCTAATCTAACTGTTTAGATGAGGGAAAAAATTGAGCCATTTGCAGGCGACAGCTGTAAAATGTGTTGAATGGAATCAGGAAATTTACACTTATTGCACAGAAAACTTTGGGAAATGTGTAAGAAGAATTTTAAGTCGATGACACTTTTTTGATTAAGACATTTTTGTGGTTGGGAAAATAGATTATGAGGAATTAGAATGGGAGGAGGTTTCTAAAGAGATACTAAATTGAAATAATTTTGATATGTTACATACAAACATATATATATTTATATATATATATATATATATATATGTGTGTGTGTGTGTGTGTGTGTGTGTGTGTGTGTGTGTGTGTGTATTTGTGTATGTGTATATATATATATATGTATATTTATATATATATATATATATGCATATATTTATTTTTTATATATCTACACATGCATATAGTCATATACAACACATAATATAATTTTATTCTTTAAAACCTGTTTTTTCTATTAACTGCGATAAAATATTTACTATATTGTAAAACTCTTCCTTTATCCATGCATATTTCATCGAATTCAAACTATCCGTTTCTTACATGCTAGTAACAAATTTATAAAGTGAAACTAAGATAGAAATTGATGTTAAAATTATCCAATATTGGACTTAAAATATTAAATTTATTTTTATATCGCGTGAAAAACTGTAGTAAAATTCAAATTTATATAAAAACATTCGTTATCACACAATATACTTAAAGTATATGGTGAAAAAGTTAATTAAATATCCCCTTTTTTGTACTGTTTATTGCTATTAATTTAAAAATATGACACTATTTTTTCTCTACACTCAAGGATTTTTTCGATATTTTTCATTAAAACTTTGTTATTTAGTGCTTGCGTAGAGTTTACCTCTTTTTTTCAACCTCTCTCTTGCAAAACATAATTTTTTTTCTTGTTTTATGCGAGGCAGAATGTTTTGCAAAATATGTTCGTTTTTAATAGCAAACACCTGCGCCTGCCAATCATTGTATGTTTTTTTTCTACTTCCGGTCTAGATAAAAAAAATTTATTCTGAATTTAAGATTAGAATGTTGGTTTCTGTAAAGCAGATTTCAGTTCTATAGCGTAAGGGGAGTTATTAAATATCGCTTGACAAAGTCGTTTGTATTAGCTTTTTAAACTAAAAAAGGTGGTTATCTTTGTAGTGATCTTGATCATTTGCAGGGAATATAAAATGTATTTTATATTTCATAGAATTTAAAATGTATATTTGGATTCTGTTTTAACACATTGTACCCGGATACATTTCGCAGCGGAATTGTACTGAGAGCTATCGTTTTGCTCGTAAATCCAATTATTCAATTAAATCTCAATAGATCGAAAATTATTTAATTTTTAACAAACTTTTAGTATTTTATATTGAAATATATAAACAAATGCATAAATAGAAATATATAAATAACAACTATAAGATTTTTGTAAACAAATAATATATTTTTGGTTTGGTTTAGAGCGCTATGATCTACCTTTTGCAACACGAGGGCTAATGAGATCGGGACCTACTACTGAAAGCCGATTCCAAACGGCTGCAAACATCAATGCCAATGGGAGAATCGAACGCAGGAACTCCGGTTCCGAAGGCCAGCACCCTAACCCATCGGCCATCGGTAAAATATATTTTTTATTGGATAAATTTATAGTAGTATCGTAAATCTCAAAAATGAAATAGAAATAGTAGTATATAATTTTAATTTTCCCCCTTCTGTGGTTCCGCATTGACTGGTGTAAAAACTAGTTTGTATTTGTCTAAATTTTTCCAGAATTTGTGTAGTAGACTAAAAAATTCGGCTTTTTTTCCTCTATATACCGTTATTTTTGTACCCACAAACAAACCATATTTTTACACTAACCCGTACTAGTACGTCTCCCGCGCTCAAGTATCAATCGTCAGAAAACGTACTAGTACGTGTCCCACATACAATGTGTTAATCATTGAAATAATTTTTAAATATTATCTATTTGAACATTAATAATTTGGATATGCAAAAATTTTTTTCTAAAGCAGCTGCCAATACAGGCACTATATGCGTCTATGCAACTACAAGGCTGCAAAACTGTTACTCATTTAGCACCACCGGAGGAACAAGTGTAGCTTAAGGTATGCTGCGGACGAGAGTAACATTAACCTCTCTGGGTCCTCGTAATTTAGAAGCAGGGACCAAGCAGAATACCCCCAGCTTTGGCCAGCCACCCCCAGAGATATACGTTTAAGAACTTGGAGGACATTGTGACAACGAAAATATTTTTGTGCATTAGTCATCATCAGTGCACTCAGACTACTGTGCCACAAATATGTTGGTAGTGAAGGGTTTCAAGTAACATTACAATAATCTCAATAAGAGCGCAATTCTGGATTTTCAAGAAAAAAACATTCTCTATCGGATTAAATTGTGAGTCTAAACTATTCTCAAATCAGCTTATTACATACAAAAATCTCAATAAGAGCGCAATTCTGGATTTTTAACAAAAATAAAACATTCTCTATCTGATTAAATTGTGAGTATAAACTATTCTCAAATCAACTTATTACATACAAAAAATCTCGATAAGACGGCAATTCTGGATTTTCAAGAAAAAAACATTCTCTATCGGATTAAATTGTGAGTCTAAACTATTCTCAAATCAGCTTATTACATACAAAAATCTCAATAAGAGCACAATTCTGGATTTTCAATAAAGAAAAACATTTTCTATCGGATTAAATTTTTAGTCTAAACTATTCTCGAAAAAACTTATTACATATAAAAATCTCAATAAGAGCGCAATTCTGGATTTTCAAGAAAAAAAACATTCTCTATCGGATTAAATTGTGAGTCTAAACTATTCTCAAATCAACTTATTACATACAAAAAATCTCAATAAGAGCGCAATTCTGGATTTTCAATTAAAAAAAACATTCTCTATCGGATTAAATTGTGAGTCTAAACTATTCTCAAATCAACTTATTACATACAAAAAATCTCAATAAGAGCGCAATTCTGGATTTTCAACAAAAAACATTCTCTATCGGATTAAATTGTGAGTCTAAACTATTCTCAAATCAACTTATTACATATAAAAAAATCTCAATAAGATCACAATTCTGGATTTTCAATAAAAAAAACGTTCTATCGGATTAAATTGTGAGTCTAAACTATTCTCAAATCAACTTATTACATACAAAAAATCTCAATAAGAACCCAATTCTGGATTTTCAACAAAAAAAAATATTCTCTATCGGATTAAATTAAGTCTAAACTATTCTCAAAACAACTTATTACATACAAAAAATCTCAATAAGACTACAATTCTGGATTTTCAACTAAAAAAACATTCTCTATCGGATTAAATTATGTGTCTAAACTATTCTCAAATCAACTTATTACATACAAAAAATCTCAATAAGTGTGCAATTCTGAATTTTCAATAAAAAAAAACATTCTGTAACGGAATTTACTGTGAGTCTAAAGTATTCTCAAATCAACTTATTACATACAAAAAATCTCAATAAGAGCGCAATTCTGGATTTTCAAGAAAAAAAACATTCTTTAACTGATTAAATTGTGAGCCTAACCTATTCTCAAATCAACTTATTACATACAAAAAATCTCGATAAGATTGCAATTCTGGAATTTCAATTAAAAAACCATTCTCTATCGGATTAAATTTTTAGTCTAAACTATTCTCAAATCAACATATTACATACAAAAAATTTCATCAAAATCCGTCCAGACGTTTAGGAGGATATCTATTACAAACACAGGAGCAGAAGAATTTTATATATAAACATATGTTCATATATGAGTTATTATATATTTTATTACTAAGGTTAAGATAATTTTTCTCTAAAATTTGGTGAAATCATTTTCTGAAAATATTAAGTACAATTTATTATTATAGTACTCAACTTAGTACTTTAGTATAGTGAATTTGTTAAACCAAATGACATATATTAAGTCTTTATAGAGAACTTCACTTCTCCACAAACTTCTGCCCTGGTGTATCGAGCAGTATATTACAGATTAATTTTCGAAACATGAATTTACGTGCGTGTTGACCGCAATTTAATTAATGCATGCTGTTAACAAACTAACCATAAAATGCAGAAGATACCTAATTTAGATACGTTTATGATCTCGCAAATTGTTCACGTATAGGCCTTTTCCTGAAGGTGGGTTCAGGACTTAATTGTTATCCTACCGATAAATAGGCTTATTTTCCAGGCGTATATACTCACGAGTTTGCTTACACATTTGTATTAATTATGTAATTTTAGGTAATTTCCATTTCCTCATCTAAATATGTCATTAGACACAAAATTTAGATGCCATAATGTATGAGCGGCAGATTTTTACAAAAAAAGTGAAAAATGTAACAAGTTAATCTTAACAAATAAAAGTTTTTTTTCTGGCCCTATATTAACCATATAAAATATTCTAAAATATTTACAAAGCACAATAATAATATATTATTACAATAGAATTAAACATTATTTTAATAAAAACGAATTATATATATATATATATATATATATATATATATATATATATATATATATATATATATATATATATATATATATTATATATATATATGTATATATATATATATATATACATATATATATATATATATATATATATATATATATATATATATATATAT
The DNA here is from genome assembly GCA_032207245.1 of Pardosa pseudoannulata. Lineage (NCBI taxonomy): Eukaryota > Metazoa > Arthropoda > Arachnida > Araneae > Lycosidae > Pardosa > Pardosa pseudoannulata. The sequence continues at coordinate 35,833,116 of CM063511.1, read as the reverse complement.
ATATATATATATATAGAGTATGTATATATGATATTATATATATATATATATATATATATAATATATATATATATATATATATATTATATATATATATACATATATATACATACATACATACATACACACATACAATATATATTATATTAATATATATATATATATATATATATATATATATATACATTAAAAGAGCGAGATTAAAAAATATTTCTTAATTTACATTCTATAGCAAGCATTATACAGAAAACTATTCATTTATCTTGTTATTTATTGTACAAAACAGGAAGATTTCACGTAATTAATGGTAAAAACATATGGTATTGGCGTCTATGTTTCGTAAATATTTTCATACTGATATCGATAATAATACTTCTTAAATACACCACGTATTATTTTGAATGAGCTTTTAAGAGTATTAGTATTAGAGTTTGAAATAAGAAATCTTTACCGTTCAAGATAAATTGCAATTTGTGTTATTGTTTGATCCACACTTTACTTTAGATCCACGTAGAGTCCGAAATTTCTCTTTATCATCCTTCAACATCTAATGGTACACTAAATGTGATTTATCTTAAGATACATTGTTTAGTAGCAAACTGGGCGCCAATTTATATCTCGAGTTAAAGTTGCCAAGTGGAAAGCATACCGTATCGTTATTTATAGTTCTTGAGTTTCCTTTTAAAGTGAATATTAGATGTGGAAGATTGAACTGCCTTTCTCTTGATTATTTTGTGTTATGCATTTTTTCGCATATGTAATTGATCATTTAAACATAGTTACTCCAGAAATTATTTTTATATGTATTATGTGTATTATGTGATATATTTCATTAAAATAAAAATGTATATTGTGTCTAAGAGTGTATATCTGTACGTGTAGGCAACTATAAATTTTAGATTTTAGATATTTAAAAATTAACGGGATCATAATTATAGTAATCCAGTTAAATTTATAAACAAAAATATTTTATTTATATTTCTTTGAATATTTAGTGCCATATTACTTTATCACAAAACTGTAATAAAATACAAAATGTAATATCCTTTTTTACCATTATATTTTTATTAATTATTATAAAATACATGGTTCAAAAATAACTATCTGAATAATTTGTATATAGTGTGTGTGATCATAAAATTTATTTTCTACAACTGTATATGAATTAATAAAATATAAATTTGACATATTTTTTTGTAGAAAATGTGAGACTAATTAATGTAATATTAATAATATCTGACAATGTTTATATTTCATAAATAATTTAATTTTTATACATTTTTAATTATTACATATTATATTATTTCTTACTTATTATACAATACACTGGTCACAAAATAGTTAACTGAATAATTTGTATATAGAGTGTGATCATACAATTTACTTTCTACATCTGTATACAAGTTAATAAAATATATATTTGACATATTATTTTTTGTAGAAAATGTGAGAATTATTAAAGTAATATTAATAACATCTGACAATGTTTATGTTTCATAAATGATTTCATATTGAAATCTATATGATATCATTTTAACTATAATAGAAATTTTTTATATGTGCTTTTTAAAATAATTTAGTATTAGTTTCTTAAAGAATAAATCTTTGTCGTTCAAAATAAATTGCAATTTGAGTCATTGTTTGAATATTTCTTTAGTTTAGATCTGCTCTGTATTCGAAAGTTCTGTTTCTCATACTTCAACATCTAATGGTTGTGATGAGGTGATTTAGATCAGTTATATAATTGATTCATTCATACAAGAAGTAAAATGCTCGGGATCTAAATCTGACCTCATCACATCTTTGTAAAAAGACAGAAGACCATAAAATTATATTCTACGGATATTGTCGTCTTGTACGGTGGTCTCGGGCGAAGTTCTGATCCCAGTCCTAGATTAGAATCCCGTCTCCGTACTTGACATTAAATAAGAATGTACCTCTGTGGAGTATTTATGAGTCCCTAAGGCACAGTGCCCAATTAGAATTGATAAGGTTGTCCAAGTTGGCGGTCTCAAGACGGGGTTTAAGCAATGATAAGAAGGAAGAGGGGACAAGGATGAAATTAATAAAATAAGAAAGATTGAAAAAAAGAAAAGGTGATGGTGTTCGAAAGTCGAGACGAGGAGAGAATCCGACAGAAGGTGTTCGATAGTCCAGACGAAGAAAAGAGTCCGACGGAACGAGTTTGAGAGTCCAGCCGAGTCCGACAGAAAGTGTTCCTGCATCAAATAGCACGGCCGCACCCCAAAAACTCAGGAGGAAGCCTCTGACCAGACCAACGAAAGATCCACACATACCCATCAACCAGCAGTGTTCCGGGCACACCATTTTAACTCCCCAAAAGTACCCCCTTTTACATACATTTTGAAATTGAGATTAGGTCCTCTCTCTTATATTTACATAATTGCTAAAGTATTAAAAAATTATTCTCAGAATTAATTTAGAAAGATGCTGATAAAGCTTATTTTATGAAAATTAGCATCAGTTTTGTATGTACATAGATGTCTATATATTATAATAAATTTATCTTTTTTTATATTAAGCTAGTTTCGGATGCTGTTAATTTAGCTTTAAGTTTATTTTCATATCTTATGTCTGTAGTTTCTCAGAACCTGTGGTTAAATTTAGTACTAAAATACTTTTACACAACGAAGTCAAAATAAAATCCCGCTATACATTTGATCACAGGTTACTACTAAATTAAAAACGAGGACTACACGACAATGGTGCACAACATGTGATTTATCTTAAGACACATTGTTTAGTAGCAACTTAACATGACAATCTATTTCTTGAGTTAAAGTTGCCAAATGGAAAGCATTCCGTAATGTTATTTAGAGTTCTTGCTTTTCATTTTAAAGTGAATATTGAAAGACTTTTCGTCACAATCTTTTCCTTTTATGCATGGAATTACTATAAATTTATATAAAGTTAGTAATATCAGTTAGTTTTGTGAATATTACCTACACCACCCCCACACCCAACCTCCTGTACACTCACATATTCACAGAAACAAAAATAGAGATTAACATCACTGTGTTAAAATATAAAAAAATTCTTCAAAAAATTTTATCAGGATAAGCATTATTCAAGAATTCTTTAAAATGATATTTGTTTAATTTTTGAAAGAATAAATATTTGACAGAAAAAAGAATAAATGTAAATTACAATTGCTGTCATTATTTATTCCATACTTTTTTTCCTGTCCACATATAATATGAAATTTCTCCATCAACAACTGATAATGCACCAAATGTGATTTATAGTATGCAAATT
>CM063511.1:35822340-35824840 GCA_032207245.1 Pardosa pseudoannulata | reverse complement strand
ATTAATTTCCATATTGATTTGCATTTGTTAACACTCTATTTTCTATAACACAGCGCCAAATATTCCCCTTGCGGTAACTTTTGGAATTAATTTTTTTTTTTTTTTTTTTTAGGAATCCTTAGTCTCCGGTCTTGTTTAATCTTCCTACAAAATGTAGCGTCATTCTCGCAAATAGATCGCGCTACAAAACACTGTGAGCACTGTAAGTTTAATTATGGCCACCCGGTATATACATGCATACGTACACACACACACACACACACACACACACACACACACACACACATATATATATATATATATATATATATATATATATATATATATATATATATATATATATATATATATATATATTTATATATATATATATATATATATATATATATATATATATATATATATATACATATCTATATATACATATATATATACATATATATATATATACATATATATATACATATATACATATATATATACATATATACATATACACACCACACATATATATATATATATATATATATATATATATATATACATATACACACATTCACACACATATATATATATATATATATGTATATATATATATATATATATATATATATATATATATATATATATATATATATATATATATATATATATTTATAAATGAATTGACATGTCAGACATGAAAGTTCATTCTTCCACATCTAATATTCACTTTAAAAGGAAAATCAAGAACTATAAATAATGATACGGTATGCTTTCCATTTGGCAACTTTAACTCGAGATATAAATTGGCGCTCAGTTTGCTACTAAACAATGTATCTTAAGATAAATCACATTTAGTGTACCATTAGATGTTGAAGGATGATAAAGAGAAATTTCGGATTCTACGTGGATCTAAAGTAAAGTGTGGATTAAACATTGACACAAATTGCAATTTATCTTGAACGGTAAAGATTTCTTATTTCAAACTCTGTTACTAATATTTTTAAAAGCTCATTTAAAATAACACATGGTGCAGTAAAGAAGCATTAATATCGATATCAGTATGAAAATATTTATGAAACATAAACACCTGTACCATATGTTATTAACATCAATTACGTGCAATCTTCCTATTTTGTACAATACATAACAAACTAAATATATGTGTGTTATTTTACAATGGTCCTAAACACCTTTTTACCTAATGGAGGTTGTTACACTCTATATCTTATTACAGTTTAATGCCATGTTAACACAGTATTGAAATTCGTTAAGTAAATAAGCAGAAAAAAATTATCTTAGTGACTTCTGGAAATTCATAGAATATAATTTCATCATTTTTGGCACTTCTAAAATAAAAACGCTTTACTTATTCTTATCTATTCACAAAGACACACAAGCATGTATATATATATATATATATATATATATATATATATATATATATATATACATATATATATATATATATATATGTGTGTGTGTGTGTGTGTGTATATAAATATATATATATATGTATATATATATATATAATATATATATATATATATATATATATATATATATATATACATATATACATATATATATGGATGTATATAAAGATAAAGTTTTAATTAAAATGCATTAAACCAAATTAAACCAAGAAAACATTTTCTTCTCAGATCTATAAGAAAGTCCTCATCTGGTGAAGATGAAATAAATGCAGCTACTATGGGGACAATTTATTCAAGTGTAAGGAATTTTGGACCCACTACCTGTTTTTAGCAGATATGCATCCTTCTCTCTATCTGGAAGTCAACCCCATTGATCACTTCCACCCGGTGTTCCATAGAGTAAATAGGAGCCGGACGGCTAAGGGGGCTGATAAGGTTTTTCGGGTGTGTCGCTCTTTTTCTTCAAATACTCAGAAGGGAGCCCCTAACCAGACCGACGGAAGGTTGAAATTTGAGACCACACATACCCACACCTGATTAGCTCTCAACCAGCAGTGTTCCTGGCAAACCATATTAACACACAAAGGTACGTATTTTTAATTAGTGTCATGTACGAAGACGCGATTCTAATCTGGGACTGCAATCAGAACCCCGCCCGAGAATACCGCACACGACAAAAGAAAAATACGTTGAAATTATTTTTTTGTTCCCTCCCCTTTACAAAAGATGTGATGAGGTCAGATTTAGATCCCAAGCATTTTACTTCTCGTATGAATTAATCAATTATATTACTGATCTAAATAGCCTCATCACATGCATTTGAAAGGAGGATTCTCTTTTCGAAAGGCATAAAGTATCCAGAAGCGGACCCCCTAGGAGGGGAAAGAGGATTTGCCCCAGTTCAGTAGAGTTTTGGACTTCAGATAGAACCTTCTCTCTGGTTAGAGTGAGAGAACGGAACGTCGTTTTTTTTATATGGAACGCTCGTCCACCTCATCTTGTTGCGTCAGACTCTGGGACGCCTAGAGAATATGTTTTTTCTTCTATATTTAATTTTCATCAGTCTTGTAATGTTATTTGTC
>CM063511.1:35807340-35809840 GCA_032207245.1 Pardosa pseudoannulata | reverse complement strand
AATGGGAAAATGAATCAAATATCGGTACAAAATGAATACATTTGTTTGTAATTAGTTGGGAAATATTCATGAGGACTGAAAATGAAATTGAAGCATAAATTATTTAGATGAACCACTTTCGTCATCCATGGAGAAAAATATATTTCACTGATTAAAAATTTCTCCTTTTCAGGACAAAGTTGAATTTATCTGTGTGTGTGCTTAGAATAACCTTAAATGAATCAAACTGATATTAGATAAGAATAAAAGTAATATTTAAGTTAAACCAACCGGGTTTGAGATTAATGCTCGTATGAGAATCTTAAGAAATTACATTAATTATTCATTTTGTCGGTAACTAATGGTTTTGCTATGTTAATATATTATAGAAAAATATAAATATTTCTTATATTTTAGCTCATATTATAATATAAAAATATAATTAAAAATCTTTGCTTATGGAATTCTGGTGATTTATTTTTATTTGTAGATAAATTGTTAAGGTGTTATATGACTCTTAAAAGTCGGTAAAATCACCTATATAATAATAACTTAAATCATCTGTCCTTCTGGCCTCGACTTTTTGAAGAAGTTGGACATGGAATGGATAGAGGTATCCATATTAGAGGTATCCATACTTGATGAGTTAGAGTTAGCAAAATTCAAAGACAGTAAAATTTAACTTCTTTTAAACTATTGATCCGATTCTCAAATAAATTGGTATAAATATGCTTCGTATCATACAGAAATATACTGTTTAAAACGATCGAAATTCACCCCTTCTGCCCTTTCGAGCATTTAATGCCATTATTTCAAGCCCTATTTTCCCCGTTTAAGAGCAGGCGATTAAATTTATCAATTTATCAAACAATAAAAAAGTAAAAATAACATTTTTCTATAGCATTCTGACGTCATTATTTTAACCATCTCATTTAATCCTTTCTTATTTTAAATTATTTAAATAATGTCTGAATTATTTTCATACGTTTTATGAATGAGCATAGATCTTACGTAAAAAGTTTTTTTTTGTATTTGGCTTAAACAATAGGTTAGGTATATATGTGATAATTTTAAATTTAATCATCGATTATTTATTGTTGCAAGACACTAATTCTCAGCCGAAAACCATTTTTTTACCTTCCTCGTAGGGTACTTTACAATTCTGGAAAATTAAAAATTTTACTGATTCCGTCATATGACGGGCTATATGCTAGTGTAAAATAATTATCATTTTCGACTTCTTATAGCTTGAAAATTGCCAGTTTTTCAAGCATATTTTTTATCATTGTTCGAACAAATTATTATATTTACTGACATATCTCATTCATTTTTGAAACGTAAAGAATATTTTTGTTAGAAAATTATAGAAAATAACTTTGTGATGATATCAAGGCTAACTCGCATGATAACTAAAAATATAATTAAGTTAAAGCGTAAACTTATTGATTTAAAACATATTTCAATACCTCAAAAAACATGAACCTAAATTTGTATGTATTTAAGATACATATATATTTTTTTTAATATTTTTTTTTTAAAAAAGTTTTCTTAAAAGTTAAGATTTTTAATTGCTAAAAAGACATATTTGGGAAAATATACAAGAAAATTTTGGATCAATCGAATGAAAATAATACTGCATACAACCTGTAAAAATTTCCTAAAAAAAGTATTAAAAAGTTTTACAGATAACATGAGTGTCACATGAAAAAACACAATTTGAGAAAAATCAAGTTAAATTTCTTTACAGTAAACAGAAAACACGATTTTATTCATAACTTTTCACAATACTGGAAGTTTTTTAAGCGAATTGATTTAAAGTGTTCAGAATTTAATTCTTTATCACATATATTTTTATGAAAAATATAATTTTTAGTCGATTTAACAGTTGTGGGACTTAAAGATAGTAAATTCATTTCACCCAAAACTATGGAATTGTTGAAATTTTAGGTCTTACTTGAATCTCTACTAGAATATTTTAGGTCTTACTTGGATTAACACCTTTAAAGTTTCGTCTACAGGAAAATTTTCGTTCCTGAAATCAGATAAGATCATATCTTGTGTTTAAAGGACATTGAACTTCTTGTCTTGCTTATATCTTGGGAGAAGAGTACAAACTCGCGTTATTATACAGCTAGATCATAAACATGCATCAAGTGTGTGAAATTATATTCCTATACAGTGGCAATATGGGACTTACATTGTTCTTATGTTTTCTGATGCTACTCGGTCAAACACAGCAAGATTGATTTATGCTCTACTCGTATTAACCCTCTAATGGTCACCAAAATAAGTTCATTGGAATTTAACGCAATTAGTTTATAAATGTTATCTATGAACCTTATAAATGTAAAATATATGATAAGTTTTCTTTACATTCCTTAGGTGCATTTGCCTTAGAGATACCAAGAAGGGTTTCAGGAAGGGTTTAACTGAAAAAACCCTCTCCTTGTACAGCGTGAATATTATGCTTTTTTATAAAGTTTAACTATATTGGAAGAACAATAAATAATCCTTAAAATAT
>CM063511.1:35794840-35802340 GCA_032207245.1 Pardosa pseudoannulata | reverse complement strand
TTATACCAATACAAGGCTGCGAAGTTGTTACCCTTTTAGCATCATCCGAGATGCACGTGTAGCTTAAGGTATTTTACGAACGCGAGTAACATTACCCTTGCTTTGTCCTCATAATTTAGAAGCAGGGACCAAGCAAAAAACCACCATGCTTGGCCACCCATCCCCAGAGGTATTAAGAACTTGGAGGACATTTTGACAATGAATATATTTTACTTTCCTCAGTCACCTTTAACGAACACGGCTGATCTTAGGCGGGCTCAAGTCCCGTACCCGCAACTTGGTTTATATATAACTTACTGAAAATAGTTTAATATATTTATGTGTTATAGGAAGTTAACTTAGAATAATGGGTTAGATAGTATTAATAGCTAAAATATTAATTTATTTTTATGTTCACTTTTGCTGTTGCTTTACAATCAAATAAATACATATGTATGTGGGAGATATTTATTTAGGCTAAATTCACAGTTGTTTATAAAAGCCAAAATGAAACTAAAATATGTAAGTTGTCAAATTCAACTGGCAAAATATTCATACGCATTAAAGATATTTATACAGTAAAACCATATGGACTTAAATTATAAACAACATGTACTCTTCACATACTTTTCTGCTCTATCTGATTAATGTTGTTAATAGTAATCAGTATGTTTCATTATTTATTATAATATTAAATTGGCAGTAATCTATTATAAAGAATTATTTTGTTTTGTATCTGTGTTTGAAAATGTTGTTGGAAATAGTGATTGAGATTTTAAAGTAAAAAAAAAAAAAATTAAAGCTGTTAATAGATAATACTTTTTGAAAGACGCTCTTCAATACCTACTCCGTGTCAGGGTTGTAATTTTGACAAAAACATTGGATAAAAGTGGTTTTAAGCGTTTAAAACCAGTTTAAAACCATGGTTTTAAACTGGTTAAAAGTAGTAAAAAATTGTCAGAAGTGGTCAGAATTGTTAAAAATAGTTGTAAATAGTCTACATTTTAATATATAATATCTTTTATAATTAGAAGTGACTTTAGAAGTGCAGTTAAACAAAATATTACACTAACAAGTTCATGTGATTTAACATGCTTATACAGTATAATAAGAATGCTTAAATTTTAAAAATGAACCATGCACATGCAATTGTAAAAATATAATCCAGTTTCAATAAAAAACATAAAGTATGAGTTACAATTGAAAACATAAATTCTAGTTAAAAGCATAAATTTTAAAATTTAAACAAATAACATGACATTTTACAATTAAAATTGTTTCAAAGTTTTTTCAAAGTTTGGAGTAATTCAAAATAAATTAGGAAATAGTTTAAATTTAGAGAGAAAACTATAAAACTTGTTACTTGTCACCGTTTTTTGAATTCAACATAAATTACATATAAAACAGCTTGTATAAAAAAGAAATAAGTAAAACATTTTTTTTTTATCTTGGTGTTATGTTATATTTATTTTTTGCTATTGTTATTTATGTTATGACAATTTTAACAAATGTAACTTGCATTTATCATATGTTAGTAAACTATGTTTGATTAGTATTCAATATATTTCAAAACTGGTCAAAATGGACTGTTGATACTAGATAAAACCACTGGTTTAAACACCTTATGTTTAAAACTGATACAACCCTGCTCATTGTATATATCTTTTAAACACAAAATACTCATTTTACTTAAAGGATAACCTTTTGATTATAGAATGAATTTTATTTGGAAACTAATACCATGTTATTTTATTGAAAATTATTGAGAAAGAATGATTCTGATGATGAACCATTAATACAATTTTACTATGTCTCATGTCTGGCGTATTTCCTTGTATTAAAAGTTTACCAACTTTTGTGTATGAAAGAATAATTTGCTGTAATTGTTATAAAGAAAATTATTTATAAAGTGTTGAAGCAATTAAACATGGACATGGATTGCTACAAATAATTATACAATACAAACAATATTTTGTAAAAAAAAAATATTTATTGTTATTTTTAGCCAATATTGTTTGCGTTGTAAATACCAAGTGATCAAAAAGTCCGTATAAACTTTAAAAATTCATAATAACCGGAAAAATAACCAAAATAAATTTATAATAAACGGTTTGCAGGGTTAGTATCGCTAAGGCATGGGGGGTTTTTTTATCAGAAAAAAAATAATTCAAAAAGAGACGATAGAGGTAGCTGATGTACATAAGTCAAAGAAAAAGAAATGCAAATAACATACAGAAAGCTTCCAATTCGTTTATTACAACAGTATGTGTTACACATGACCACCACCACAGGGGATAACACACTGCAGGCGAGTCACAAATCCAGCAACTGCAGAGTGCAGCAGGTCCTGCTGTATGCAAGACACCTCTCGGCGGATCGCATCTTTCAGTTCAGAGAGATCGGATGGATTGGATCGATGCAACAGAGATTTCAAATATCCCCACAATCAAAAGTCTGCCAGAGTCAAATCTGGAGACCGAGGAGGCCATGGAACCCTGAAACGCCTGCTAATTATTTTGTCTTCCCCGAATGTCTGGATCAGGAAATCCTTGACCGAATTAGCAGTGTGACTAGTTTCTCCATCTTGCATAAACGTGAAGGTAGATAGCGCATCTCTTTGTTGTGTATTTATAGGAGCGCAAGTCCTTATAATAGTCTCATTTGCATATTTCCACCGAAGTCGCTCGTACCAGTGCCATCTGTCAGCTGTTTTTGAGTTACTGTTTTTTCTGTTTAAAAAGAATCCCGTGACCTAGTGATACTAACCCTGCCAACCGTCTTTTATTTTGGTTATTTTTCCGGTTATTATGAATTTTTAAAGTTTATATGGACTTTTTGATCACCCTATACTTTTGTAACTATATGTAATACATTTAATACAACATTTTGAATTTTTTTTTAAATTTCGTTATCCTTTGTATAGCACCGTGCTTTATAAACAAAGTATAAATTATATGTCAGAGTTAAAATATTGACTGCAAAATTTCCAGCCTATTTACTTTTCATCCATTAACGTAATATTGGCAATTTTACAGTCAAATTTCACTCTAAGCTACAGTGGCTAAAATATTTCAAATATGCTATCCCCTATATAATAATAGCCTCAGTTATCTGTCCACCTGTCCTGTATGTGGAACACATACTGTTGTAATAAACGATTTGAATGCATTTTGTTTGTTATTTGCTTTTCTTTTTCTTTGACTTGTGTACGTCAGCGCCCTCTATTGACTCTTTTTGAGTTTTTTTATTTAAAAAAATCCAATGCCCTAGGGATATTCAACCCTGTAAACCATTTTTTATTTTGGTTTTTTTCCTATTACAGACATGCCAACTGCTCCGGTTTCGGCAGAATTGCTCCGGAGAAATGATAAAAATTGGTAACTCCGCACACTCCTCAAATTGCTCCGGAAAATAACAAATTTTGTTTCGGGGGAAATATTTCGTTAATTTTATCAAATCTCGTAATTTTTGAAGGAATTTTGATGAATTTCTTTTCATAATTCTTTTTTCCGCTATTTGCAGCAAATAAATATTGCTCAATAGGCCTAACCTACAGCGAAATGTATATATTCAGAAGCATGTGCATATATGCTTTTCAGCATGTGCGTATAAGCTTAAAAATTTCCTCTGAGAGATGATATATTGATGCATGCTGAAGTTGCAGGTATCCGTATAAGAGCTTAGACTAAGTTTAGTTCTTTGAACTATTTCATTGAATGTTTCAATATCTTTACTGATAATGCATTGGATGAACTTTAATCAGAGTTTAAGCTTTACCAAATGGACAAATTTAGCGAGGAAATTCTAAACTGTGAACGCTTAGATACAGCTTGGTATAAAATCAGTTGTTTAAGAGATCACAATGCAGCACTCAAATACAAAGTTTTACCAAAAATAATGCTAAATATATTGCTCTTTCCACACAGTAATGCTGCTTGTGAAAGAGTTTTCAGCACTGTGCGAAAAACCAAACTGAATTTAGGTCAAATTTGGGAAGACGAACTCTAAAATCTCTGATGATAGTTAAATGGAAATATTTTAATCAGGGTCAATGTTGTTATAAGAAAAATCTTTCTGAAAAAGAACTTTTTAAAGCTAAAAAATCTACTTATACATTGTTAAATGCATAAATTTTAATTTACCTTTAATAATATGTTAATTTTAAATTATTTAATTTGCACAGTTTTAATTTAGAAATTAATAATATATATAATTATTTATAATTTGTCTGTATTATTTTAAAATTTGTTTTATTATGTATGTAAATTGTATACGCTTTTACTTTGTAGGTAGCATGTTAAATTTTAAAACCGCGCTGTTGCTCCGGACACAAGTGCCTGAATGTTGGCATGTCTGCTATTATTATGATTTCCTATTTTTAAGTTTATACGGACTTTTTGATCACGCGGTATATTCATTACATGATAATAAACAAAAGAAAAAGAATAATAGTCTTTATTCTTGAGTACGTGATATAATGAAATATAAAATTTTCTTTTAACGTAAATTCATTTTAAAAATATTTTACGTGTGTTAAATTTATTACTTCATACCTACTAAATGTTAGATATTCACTGCATAATGGAAATCGAAAGAATATATGTCACGGGATTAAAGAAGCATGAAGTTAAACAATGAACATTTACCACAATATTTCTTAATATTGAGTAAATGACATATAAAAAAATCTAGACATATCAAAATGCACAATTACACAGTGGGAATACCTCCTTCCATTGCAAGCGGACACATTTATTATATTAAAAGAAAAAGCCATACATAATAAATGCGATTCGTGATATCTTGCACCAGAGCCATTTTTTTTCACTCGTACGCTGAAAATGAAATCACGCACTCAAGTAATAGGTAATTAAGAATGTGTAACATTTACAGTCTACATTCGTGATAAATTTTTGCAGTTTTTTAATTTTAAAAATTGATTATGGAAAACTGCACCCAGAAGATTTAAAGATATATAACTTGAAAAAAATAATTATCTTCTTTGCTTGGAGGAGGACATTTTCATTTTATTTCACTAACTGACATATCTCCGTAATTAAACACTTTGATCTCCCCATCAGTTACTTACGTGATTAAGAAATATTAAGCGCTCGGATAGACAAGTCAGATAAACGTATGAAGATATTAGGGTAACTCTTCTAAAAAGGAATTAATTGTTGATTCCATTTTTATTCATTAAAAATATTGAGACTCTGCATTCTTTAAAAATGTTAATACACTATATCAGTGATGCGCAAACTAGGGGTCGCGACCCCTGTTGGGGTCGCCAGAAGTTTTTGGAGGTCGCCAAACTTTTATGAAATGCATTATCCCTACATGCTGCATACACTGTAAGCCACTGGCAAACAGAACTGAATAAAGACAACACCGATGTTCCCTTGCTTTAACGATTTTATCAAGGAAAATAATATAGATATATTTACATTTAAAAACATCATTTCCAATCACATTGAAAAGTTAAAGAAAAATTTTTCGAGAAGATTCGAGGATTTTCCTGAAAACGATCTTGGTTGGCTTCGTGATCCATTTTCCTTTGACATATGCAGTTCAACTCTTCAAATTAGTGAGAAAGAGCAATTGATAGATCTAATTAGGGATTATATTCTTTGAAATCAATTTAAGACTCAGCCTTGCCAGAAATTTTGGCTATCCGTGGAAAAGCAATATCCCGTTTTATGCAAGAATGCCATCATTGTATTAATACAATTTGCATCAACATATTTATGTGAAACTGGATTTAGAAAACTAGTTTCAATAAAAAAACTAAATACCGCTCGCATTTAAACCGTGAAGATGATATGCGAATTGCAATTGGCAACATACATCCAAACATCGATGAGATAATTAGAAACTTGCAGCCACATACATCTCATTAAATTACAATTTACTGATTTTTGTGTTACACAAAAAGTATTTTCTTAAAATTATAAATAAAATTAATGAGTCATATATGATGATGTTTTTATTCGATGAAACGAAAGAAATGAGTGAAATATACATCGTATTTGTGAACATTTATCTCTAGGGGTTACCAAAAAGTTTCTTTCTACAAAAGGGGTCGCAGTCGAAAAAAGTTTGCACACCACTGCACTATATAACCAATGATGACCGGTCACATGTTATTTTAGACATTTTGTTGAATAAATAGAAAAATACATAAGAATTATCCTGAAACTTCAAGTGTATAAACGGGACGGTAGACAGCAAATATTTCAACTAAGATTTTTTCTCGAAGCGCTATAGGGGACAGTCAACAGATTGAAGAAAATCGAATATGTTTTGGATAACCTTTGTAAAAAGTACTGTATGAAAAGCATTGAAACTTTAGCACATGATTATGATGCTTCTGGTAATAATCTGTGATCATTGTTATGAGGATAGCACATATACTAGTAGAGAAATTAAGGATTTTATAAAACAATCCCAAATTTCGCCAATATTTTGCTTATAATTTGCACAGTTCTCAATATTAAACAATGCTATTTTCAGGTCGCATGTCAAACAACATTTTACACAATACCCTGCTATCGAAATTAAAAAATAATAAATACTGGTTGAAAGATGAGCAGATTTACTAAATAATGTTTCACTGCGCATGCGCCAATTTAATCAAAATATAATGCATATAATATATTAGTTAAATGTATAAAAAACTTTTTTGAAGGTCCAAAAAGCACAGATTGAAATGTCTGAAAGTGATCGTCAATAGAATAAGCTCGAAATTCATTATTCCCGAAAAGAAGCAAAAAGATTTCGATGATACCTAATTGTAAAATAAAGCTATAAATGAGAAACAATCAAATTATTCTTTTACTATTCACTAATTATAATATAATTTTTTTTCTACAATAAGGTTTTAGTATATCAATTTTAAGACGTGTAATGAAATTTAAAAGAAAATATTTTCAAAATTTTTATAATTTTAAAGTTATTTTATTATTAACGTATACAGAAATAAAAAAATTCATATATATGTTTGTTCAAATATATAATCGCAGTCATACTTGACGACTTGGCCGATTATTATTGTATATAAGTAATAGCTTTCTTGGACGTACGACGCTTTCTTTAGTTGATCCTTTTGTGATTTGATTGGCTGTGTTTAATTACTTTTGTTTGTGACAGAAATTTGATTGGCGGAGGATCTTCTCAAAACTATAAAAGCCCAATGTACCTCGTATTTCTTGTATTATTTTGGTGTGTTCAATAAAAGGTGTTTGCGATCTGCGGCTTTTTATTATTCTTCAAAAATTTTAAATGTTAACAAATTTATGAAAAAAAATAAAATTACAAAGCACTTAGCAATAAAAAAATATCTCATTTTCATACGTTTTTATTATGGAAGAGAAAAACGGAACAAGCTGCTAACGCTTAAAATTTTCCTCTATAAAATAACGTATTCATGAAGCAAATATTGACGCAAAAACATATTATGAAGAATGTTTTTAAATGTTAAGAACATCCAATTTTTTCTTTATACCAAAAAATAGATCACATTTT
>CM063511.1:35777340-35789840 GCA_032207245.1 Pardosa pseudoannulata | reverse complement strand
ATATAAAATCTCGTCCAATTCACGCTCCTTTTTTAATATTTTCTTCCTGCCACCCAAACTAAACTCATGGGTTTGATTCCTTGAAATAGCATTCGTTCCGTACTTCCAAACCAAAAATCATAGTTTACTATGCGTAGACTACAATTACACTTTTTGAACCAGTTTGCAATTGAAACAGTAAAAACTAAATATTTTTGGAATCTTTATACCGTTATTTGTCACTACATTCTAATTTAAACATATGGTGTAACGTCGCAACATACATACACCTCTCTGTTTGTGGGGCTTAGTAAAACCAATCGCTTAAAGTCCTAGACTTTATTATCTCGACTATCTACAATATATACATGATATAAAACAGCATCGTTTGGGAGAGAGAAACAACCTTCTCCACCCTCAAGCCCCCGACAACCAACTTCCTTCTTCTTGAAAGACCCCTCGCAAAAAGAGGGGGGAGAAAAAGGGTTGAGAGCAAGGGAGTGGTCAGTAAACCGGACTCCTCAATGATAGCCGGCATTCCACACAGATGTATGCAGGGACATAAAAATCCGAAACCCCTCTGGTCTGGAACTCCTGCTATTTTCAGGGGAATAAATTTCCACAGGTCCTGAGAATGACCGAGTCTCTCTGGTTCTATTGTGACCAACTGCCACAATGGCAACGAATGTTGTTATCCAATGAGAAACGTGTGTAGAGAATACGTTGGGACGCCAAGGATGTCTAAACACGTCCTTGAAAGGTTACACACTTTTAAAGGGTGTCTTATACATTTTAAGAAGCTTATTAGTATTTATTATTTATTTAATAGTGACTTTAAAAATTTTTGTTAAAAGATACAACATTTAAGTTTCCGTGGTAGACTAAATTTGTGCGATTGTAAATTACTCTTTATTTTATACAAGCAATTAAAAATGTTAATTTACAATATTACATATGCATTTTTGAATAACAAACTGACATATTACTGTATGCAAAAATTTCACCTAAAATTAATTTTGCATTCTGAATTTAGAAATAAATATCTATATTATATAAACAACACTTCTAAATCTTGAAACTGCGTAATTTTATAACTGCTGATTGAAATTAATTAACAACAGTATAAATAATAAACTTATCTCATTCGAAATTGCATAGGAAATCTTAGATTGGAATCATGCTTTAACTTCCCCAACATTCACACTGATAAAATGTCTTTCAAAAGCAATTAAATATCCATTCATTAAAAACACAGTCGCTACATTTTAAATAGATACATTAGGATATACGTCAAACGGATACGTTAATGTATGTTATATTATATACAGATCGTTCGGAATTAGATAGATACATTTTTGCTAATTACATCGTAATAGAAAATTCCTTATGTAAGATAGTAATATTACGATAAATGTATATTAATTACATTCTTCAAACACATTTGCCAAAGTATTTTATCAATTTCATTAATATTTAAGTAATTAAAAAGTTAAATCAAATGAACCATTGATTAATCGCCTTTGCTTAATAATGTAATATATATTAATACAAATGTTTATCAAAATTAAATTGTTATTTAATTACATACAACTATAATTTAAAAGCTAAAAGTTTTACAGTTATTTTTTGGTTTATTTTAATTTCAAATTACATCGGTTATTACATAAACCACATTTAATGTAATTAAAAATATGTGTGTAATTAATAGAAAAATGCATGGAAGCTCACATACACAAGCACATAATGAAAATCTAGATTACATGTTCATTAAACAATACTTGAAATAATCAGTTTAAAGAAGAGTTTAAACAATTAATTGCATTAGATTCGGCAATAGTTGCATAATTCCTTGTAATTATTCGAAACAATAAATTTTAAAAAGTTTGTACCGTAAAGATTTTAATATTCTTACAAAATTTAAGAACTTACGATATTTGTTAATCTTAACAAAAATAGGACATTTTAGCATAATTTAATTTGGTCTATAATATTGAGTTTCAAATGCAATAAAATGAACTATATGTTATTATCAAAAAGGAGTTTATAGTTAAAGTTTTAATACCGGAGCAATTTGTGATGATTAAATATCAAAGCATAGCTTAAACCTAAGTTATTAGAATCTGCACAGAATAAAATAATCACGAAGTTTTAACAATTTTGAAAGCTACAACACGTCATGTTAGTGATCATATATCATTTTAAACAACATAGTATGTCTTTTATGAAAAAGAAAAAAAACTTCGCGAAAACATTTATTTGGTATTACATGTAAAAATACGTACTGTAAAATCGAGTTTTACAATAGACAAAGAAATCTGCCAGTATTTCAATCTATGTACTTGCAGAAAAGTACAATTATGTGTTCTGCTCAAAGAAACATAAACTGCCGAAAAAATGAAAAATTTATAATTGATAGAGATTACTTGTAAATGTTTTAGATTGTTTATAAGACTGCTCTCTACCTACTCGTTCCAAATAAAATTCTACAAGCCCTTTTTAAGCTGTATCTCAAATTAGACTTTAGGAGCTGAAAGGTTAAAGGGAACATTATATTTGTTAATTTCTACAGATTTCGGTTTGATTTGGAGTGCTACGATCTACTATCGGGCAACACGGGGGCTAATGAGCCCGGGACCTACAATTTAAAGCCGATTTCGAACTGCTACAAACATCCATGCCACAGTGGGGTTCAAACCTACGAACTCCGGTACCGAAGGCTAGCACCCCAACCAATCGGCCATCGTTCGACTAATTTCTACAGAAAGTAGTTAATTTCTAAAGTATGTGTCATTCTAAACTGTATTGGGGAATGTTAAAAAGATTTTTCCTTTCACACAGAAATCTCTCCCTCTCTTTCTGCGTGTATTTGTGGGTGTGTGGGTGAGAAGAGAGAGAGATAAGTATATAGGGAGAAAAAGTGGAAATGAAGATAGACAGAGATAGGTGTTTTTGACCCACTACAAAGTCAGAATTGTATCCATGTTCAATACTGCTATGAAAGATCAAGATTCTTAAGTAAAAATTTTGAGTTTATTCTGACAAAATTGTCACGTAGGGGCGTAATGTGAGACACAATAACACATACAGGAAGTAGAGATAACCTAATCTATTAACTCAAAGAGCGAAGTACAATTGCAATCTCTGAAAAACTCGGAATCCTCTGTGACTCAGGGATTTTTGGCGTTGAAGTTCCAGAAATCTGTATCGAAAGGATTTTAAATCAAGGATATTCCTTCGATCAAGACTAGAAATTAGAAGCTAGGAAACAGATTTTAAGGAATTAGAATCGGAGAGAGGGGATATTTGAGGAAATATTAAAGTTAAATAATTACGATATATTACGTATGTACATATATATACATATATATACATAAATATATATTGTTATATATATATATATATATATATATATATATATATATATATATATATATATTTCTTTATTTATTTATTAAATTTTTTTAAAGTAGATTATGACTAGCTTGTGATTTTTCACGCGTGAATTCAGTGACAGCAAAATTCCTACAGCTGCAAGCAGCTGTCTAGATAAAATCTCAAATTATGTGATCCGGGTGTCACATTTACACTAAGCTGGACAATCAACTTGAGTGGCAGTTTAAAGGAAAACAGTTTACAAGCTTAGGCTGTAAAGCCAGTTGCGTTCTCCATATCCATAAATCTTTTTGAAGTCCCTTGCAAGAGTATCTGTTGAACAGAACACATACATTTAATATAAAAAGTACGTATTGTTGAGTCTTCATAATCTTAATACTCTAGTAGTTGTATTTAATCACATATTTATAACACTTAACCGTGAAAAATACTAAAATTTCAGTATGTTTTTTGATGCATTTATAGAAATTATATTATACTTCCTAAGAAGAAATATTACATCTACTTACCTATCATTCTATTTATATATATATATATATATACATGCATATGTATATTTATAAATACATATATGCATACATATATATTATATATGTGTGTGTGTGTGCGCCTATATACTTTTTTTTTGCAATGCCTTTCTTTGAAACTTCTACCGCAAAAGCACGTACATGCCATTGCTTAGCGATGTGAGTCAGCCAGTCAGTATGTTTATGGATAGTCATATTTCAATTATAGTTATTCGAAGGTATGTGGTCAATATTGTATATCTGAATGGCAACACAATGGTGCTCACGGTACGGTTATAGTTAGAGAAACTTCGAAAATGTCCAATGACAATGCCTGCTGTTTCCTGCCGCAAAAACATTCAACACATGCGAAAAGAATATATAGCGTTAGAACGACACAAATATGTTCAAAAACTAACGTGTCATGCACACACAACGAAGAGTTCTATAAACCTGCGAATGAAATACGATCTGTGAGTAAGCAGAATATATGCATATGACAGAGGCAAGATACCAATCACCAAATTGTTTTCATCAGATATCCACCGATAAGGTGCCAGGTGTGCATGTGAAGTCGTCATTCAGGAACTCGAACATGATGAAAAAATGGCTCTCCTTGGTTTGTAATTAGTTCATAAAATTGTATAGTCAAAATGGGATAAACGCGACGGATGCCTTGAGTGTATATCATTGAAAACATCTCCAACTATGTGGCGCATGTACTCAGCAAGCTCTCAGGGATTTGGCGCACAAATTCGAAGACACAAGCAGCACCTGTGACAAACTGTGTTCCGGATTGAGTTTCTGGGGACATTGTCAGGGAAGTGCTTCAAACAGCGACTGCAGAACAGAGGGAAATCGCAAGAGGCACAACGCTTGTTCTGAATATTCCGAAGTCAACGATCCTCAAGCAGCTTTGTTCGATACTCCACATGTATCCTTACCTTTTCTAGAGATTCGAGATGTTTTATCCGTTGAACCCACAACTACGTCTGGACTTCGTAAATGAATTTCTAATACGGTATGATACTCATAACTACTTGGCAATTCCATACTATGCACAAACGAGGTGCCTTTCATTTTAAATGGCAACATTATCACAAAGTATTGTGTGCACTGGGCAGAGACGAATTCTCATACTGTGGCACCAGTACAATTATTTGAAGCCAAAGTGGCTGTGTGTTGCGGCATTACAGCCACACTTGTTCTAGGCCCCTTCTTCTTTGAAGAAGCAACACCGACTGGCCCTGTGACATGCTCTGTAACAGGCTCTTTGTGTATACCATGCTGCAAAATTATGTACTACCGTAATTGCACAGGCGGAATGCACTCAATGACTTTGTTTGGATGCACGATAAATATATATAAATAAATAAATAAACAATATATATATATATATATATATATATATATATATATATATATATATATATATATTGCCAATGATAACCAGTCACTTCTGATGGATACAGCCCTTCATCTTTTTACTTCCTTTGGGGAACAACAGGTTTCGAGCTTATTCTATCGACCATCACTTTTAGAATTTTCAAGCTATGTTTTGGGGACTTTCACAGAAGTTGCTCTATATATTTAGCTAATACGTTATGCACATTATATTTTGATCGCCTTCGCACATGCACAGTGAAACATTATTTAACAAACTTGATTATTTTTTCATCCAATATTTATTATTTTTTAATTTCGATTACAGGGTGATGTGTACAATATCGTTTGACATGCGTTCTAAAAATAGCATTATTTGATATTGAGAACTCCGCATATTATAAGCAAAATCTTAATTTCTCTACAAGTATACGTGCTATCCTCATAACAATGAACACAGACTATTACAAAAACTATCCTAATCATGTGCTAAAGTTACAACGCTTTTCATGCATTACTTTATACAGGGTTCTCCAAAACGTATTCATT
Source organism: Pardosa pseudoannulata (assembly GCA_032207245.1). Classification (NCBI taxonomy): domain Eukaryota; kingdom Metazoa; phylum Arthropoda; class Arachnida; order Araneae; family Lycosidae; genus Pardosa; species Pardosa pseudoannulata. Next base: position 35,784,030 of record CM063511.1, on the reverse strand, counting down.
TTTATACAATAAATTGACCGTCTATAGGGTTTCGGGAACAATTCTTAGCTGAAATATATTACGCCTACTCTCCTGTTTACACGCCTAAGGTTTCAGGATAATTCCTCGTGTATTTTTCTAGATATTCAACAAAATGTCTATAATCTCTAGTGATCAGCCATCATTGGCAATATAGTATGTATATATATATGTATATGTATGTATGTATACAACGACTGACAATTTGATTTAGAATTGTAGAGTATGCTTCAAATGTGATTTCTACCCATTGTTTTTTCAATATATAAATAGTATCCTTACAATTCATCTCTTAATTTAGTAGGCTATATTCAGAGTTAAACGATATATAACAGCAAATTTTAAGCAGTATAATTCTTCAATATTTGAAAATGCACCAAAATATTTCTGTAACTATTAGCTCTCAAGTAGAGAAGATTTTATTTAAGTCCAAAATTTCCCTCATCTTAAGGTAGTGAGGCAATATATCCGATTCGTATCCTTTTCTGACTGTAGCTGTCAAGATTAAATCTCAATTTAGGTGATTTGGGTGGATCCTTCACACTAAGTCGGACAATCAACTTGAGTGACACTTAAAGGGATATCAGTTTAAGTGCCTAAACCGTGAAACCGATTGCAATCTCCGGCACTGTAAATAATGCTGAAATCCGAAATTCGTCGGATAATTTATATTTAAAGTACGTTTACCTTCTAAATGTATAACAACTGTGTTTCCTCGTACTGAAATAATAACACCGGGGGATCCAAAAGTCACGACGAACTTTAAAAATTAAAAATTCGAATACCAATGAAGATACAAACATACGGTTTGTGCCACACGGATGAAAAAGTTACCGGATTTTTTGTGGCAAAGGAAAAAATAGTTGTGTTAGCGACGAACAGATGGCGCTATAATGTTTTATAGCAATAAAAGATGATTTATAAATAAAGAACTGTTGATAATTACAATTCAACTCAATTACAGTTCATTAGTACTACAGTAAATGTTCAATGTGCTGTCCATCATTTAGTAGTACAGGTGTGAGACGAGTAACCACACTGTTCACAGCGTTTAGAACATTTCTTGAGTTATAGAAAACACATTTTGGTGGATGCCATCTTTAGTGCTACTAGTGATGCCCGTCCTTCATCAGAAATCCGACTGCATCATGTGTTGTTCACCAACGTACCTATTTTCGTTTCGTTGCCACACAAAACCTGGCTTCTCCATTCATTTGGTGCAAAACGAATCTTTTTATCTTTATTAGTTTTCGAATTATTCATTTTTAAAGTTTGTTCTGACTTTTGGATCACCCGGATTCAACGGAAAAAAATAATTGTGTTATCGACTAACAGATACCGCTTTAGTGTTTTATAGCACTAAAAGATGATTTACAAATGAAGAAATGTTGACAACTTACAAGTCAACTTAATTACAGTTAATTAGTACTACAGTCAATGGTCAATATGCTGTCCATCATTCAGAACTGCAGCTGGGAGACGAGTCACCACACTGTTCAGAGCATTTAGTAACATTTCTTGAGTTATGGCAGACACATTTTGGTGGATGGTATTTTTAGTGCTGCTAGTGATGATGGTGTTACATTAGAAATCCGACTGCGCCATCTGTTGTTCGCCAACGGAACTGTTTTCGTTTCGTTGCCACACAAAATCCGGCTTCTTTTCCATTCGATTGGTGCAAAACGCATCTTTTTATCTTTATTAGTTTTCGAATTTTTCATTTTTAAATGTTTGTCCTGACTTTTGGATCACCCGGTATTTTAAAACACATTTAAAATATTACATTAACAGAAGTATAAAATAGATACCTAGAGTGGTAACACACTTTGTAATAGATACTTATATTTTCTGTAATCTTATTTTACAGTACAATAATGCATCTCATCAACACTTTGGTGTTGCTAAATTGCATACCATAAGAATGGTTACCTTGCAGAATATTGTTGTTCCACAAAACGCAGATTCAGTTTATGAAAAGTTACTTATCTGTTCTCTAATTAAAATACACTTCACTAAAAGGAAGCTAAAAAATCGCTGATAGTTTCCTTAATATCAATAAATTTCAAGTGCAATTACCCTATACATTTAAATCTGAATATGCAGTCCATCAACTCTTTGATGTTGCAAAATTGCATAACATAAGAATGGTTACCTTGCAGAATATAGATGCTTCACAAAACACAGGTTCAGTTTATGAAAAGTTACTTATCTGTTCTCTAATTAAAAATCACCTCATTAAAAAGAAGCTAAAAATCGCTGATAGTTTCATTAATATCAATAAATTTCAAGTTCAGTTACCCTAGAGATTTAAATCTGAATATGCAGTTCATCAACACTTTGATGTTGCTAAATTGCATAACATAAGAATGGTTATCTTTCAGAATATAGATGTTCCGCAAAACGCAAATTTAATTTATGAAAAGTTATTTATACATTCTCTAATTAAAAACCACCTCACTAAAAGAAAGCTAAAAATCGCGGATAGTTTTATCAGTGTCAATAAATCTCAAGTACAATTGCCCTATAGATTTTACTCTGAAAGCGCAGTAACCCAAAAAATGTATCACTTACACATGCGTAAATAAAAATTATTTTGTTTAACAGACCTCATGTCTCTAAATATTTAATAAAAAAATTCGCAGCAAAATTCGCAAAATTAATTTTCGCAGCATTTTTCCTTAAAAATGTTGTTGTTTAAAATTTTGATTAAAAATTGGATTTCTGGAATGGAAAGAATATGCTGAAAAAGAACATTAATTTATTTTCATATTTACCCTTTTTATCCTGACGGTACTTTTAAGTACCACTTCAATCAAACACCTATATATTCCTAATAAAGCCTTTTTCCTGACGGTACTCACAAGGACATAAACGATGAAGTTCCTACAGCAGAAAAGAAATTACAGCACCAATCAGGAATCCTTTTTATTCTCATTTTATAATTGGCGTGCTGCATTCGAAGGTCATTTTGTGGTAGAGTTGATACACATGATGTTCAACTGAGTAACTTTAGTGGTTTATAACCAGTTATTTCGTACTATTATTTTAGGGACTTCTATACTTTGCAGGTAAGCATTTCATTTGTTTTATTCATAATTTAATGTTTTATTTTCTATCATAGAGTCAAAAATATATGTTGGTACTAGAAAGTACCAGCTGCAAAATTCACTACTAAAATACAGTAAAAATTAATTTTCTTTTTTCTATGATTATTCTCCATTAAAACTTATCTAATGATGCAAAAACGCCGTAAGAAAGTTGGTGGTAAATTAATTCAGGATATAAAGGGTTAAATGAGAACTGATGGGTACATTTGACACAAGTAAGAGGCTCAACTTTTCATGGGCTGTTTCGTGAAAATGCTATCCTGAGAAATGGATGATAACTAACTAATTTCTCATAAGGAACAGCCTTAAATTAGTTTATTAACACTTAATAAAATGTCATAGAAGTACAAAATGCATACAACGACATACAGATAGAAATAACTCTCAACTTTTTTACATAAAGAATAAGAAAGTCACTAATATTAATTGTATGGAAGAAATGGCATTTCAATTAAAACCTTGATTTTACTTTAAGTGGTGGGAAAGTTAAGACTTCAAAAGACAGAACATGAGTTGGAAGAATTTAAGAACTGTAGAAGAAATAATTTTGAATATATAGCACATATATTTTGTATGCAAGTACACACATATTCAGGGTGTCCCAAAACAACCGCATAAACTCTGCACAGCTAGATTCCTCGTTCGGAGTACATAAAAATTGCCCAAAGAAGCGTTCCTGTACGATCCATAGTTTACGAGAAAAATGCGAAAAACAAAGTATGACGTCACTTACATTAAAAAAAAAATACACTTTATTGGCCATATCAACAACAGTATTTGCATATCTTTCCAGATGATAATGCTTAAAACGTCCGCCTATTATATCGCGTCACCGATGGGCGTGCGCCATGAAATGACGTTAAGCTGCCGTGAACTGGTGTTTAAAAGGCTGCGTCTTGCAGCTACCGGTAGTCTTCGTATGGTGGGCATGTATTTCGTTCATGACTACTGCGACATGTACCTGATGTACGGCCGATGTAATGGAAACGCCTTGCGAACTGTTAGGGAGTATACCCGTGCATATACTGATACTGATATATTCATAAGAATTTAAGAACTTTAGAAGCAATAATTTTGGATATATAGAAGACATATTTTGTATGCACGCACACACATATAAAGGGTGTCCCAAAAGAACAACATAAACTCTGCACAGCTAGATTCCTCATTTTGAGTACATAAAAATTGTCGGAAGAAGCGTTCCTGTACAATTCATAGTTCAGGAGAAAAATACGAAAAACAAAGTATGACGTTACTTCCGGTGCAAGAAAAAGACGTTTATTGAACATATCAACAAGAGTATATGCGCGGACATGCTCCCTAACAGTTCGTAAGGCTTTCCAATTACATCGGCCGTACATCAGGTACATGTCGCAGTAGTCACGAACGGAATACATGGCTACCATACGAAGACTACCGGTAGCTGCAAGATGCAGCCTTTTAAGTACCAGTTCAACGGCGGCTTAACGTCATTCCATGGAGCGGGCATGCATGACGCGTTATGAGCGGCGAACTTTTTAAACATTATCGTCTGGAAAGATATGCAAATACTGTTGTTGATATGTCCTATAAGGCAATTTGTCGCAACGTCACGACCTACTATAATGCCCTTCCCATTCATTTTTATGTTTACAACAGCCAAGAGACAAACAATAAACTGCCCTTCCGTTTGAAACTAAAGACAGAATTATTATAATTTGAGAATTTGCCCTACTGCGTGAAATCGCCTTATAAAGTGTTTTTTATTCTTGCACCGGCACTGACGTCATGCTTCGTTTTTCGTAATTTTCTCGTAAACTATGGATCGTACAGGAACGCTTCTTTGGGTATTTTTTATGTACTGCAACGAGGAATCTAGTTGTGCAGAGTTTATGCGGTCGATTTTGGAACACCCTGTATGTATGTGTGCAAGTGCTATTTGATTAATTCGAATATTCGGAGTTATAAATGACTACTAAAATTAATCAACACAAAAACTACACAAAATTAATCAATAAAAGTTTCACTAAGCCTTAATAAATCTTTAAAAACAGCAATTTTATTTAAAGCTTGCCTTTATTTTCCCAATTGTCAAGATCGTGTAGCCAGCAATACGACTGAAATCCACGACCGCATTCAGCTGTCAAGATTAAATCGGTATTTAAGTGTTTCAGGAGAATCCTTCACGCTAAGCCTGAGAATCAACTTGAGTGACACTTAAAGGATAACAGTTTACAAGCTTAAACCGTCAACCCGTTTGCCGTATCCGGTACCATAAATAAGGCTGAAGTTCACGATTTGCTTTTACATTTGAAGTGGACTAACATTTAAAATTAATTAACACTAGCATACTGCCCGTCATATGACGAGATTAGTAAAATTTTTAATTTTCATTACAATATTCCAGTAAAATTTTTTAACTCAATATTACACTTGTAGTAGAATTAGCCTAATAATATACAAAATTAAAAATTAATATTTATTTTACTGTAAACAACTTCTTTAATTAATGAAATAGAAGAACAATATATCTATATAATTCATCGGACAGCAGACCTAATAATAAATGATTAAAATATGCAAACATACTGATAAAAAAAATTATTTCTTTAATTAAACGATACATATTAAAAGACACATAAATTTACACACAACATCATCCCAGTTAAACTTTTGAACTCAATTTTACAAGGGTAGTAGAATTAGCCTAATAATATACAATCGTGAACCCCGTACACACCTAAAGGAGGTGTGCCCCTGGGGGGGGGCAAAGTTAAAATAAAAATAAACTTCAATTGAAGCTTGAAATAAAACACAAAAAGAATGGAAGACCTCACCAGAAAATATTTACAGGCGAAGGTGTAATCAACAAGCACAGGCAGCGGAAATTCCAAGAAGTTTCCAGGGTAACCTCACCAGAAAATAGACCAGAGTCGAAGACATGATCAGCAGCTGAGACAGCGATGCTCTCCAAGGGCGAAAGCAAGAACTGATGATGTTACCTTTAGACGCTGCCTTTTATTCCCCGTATGCTAGAAGAAAATTAGCATACGGCGTGGAAAGCGCAGTGCTTCGGCGACCTCGGAAGAATACCCAATGTTTCGGCTCACGACGATGAGCGAGGTGTCAATGCAGCCGCCACAAGCTGAATTCGAGCTGCGTAATTGTGGCTCGTGTTGCTAGAATTTCCTGCATCTTTTAGACACTTCTTAGTCGAAGACATGATGAGCAGCGGACACAGCGATGCTCTTCAAGGGCGAAAGCAGGAACTGTGATGTTGCCTTTAGACGCTGCCTTTTATTCCCCGTATGCTAGAAGAAAATTAGCATACGGCGTGGAAAGCGCAGTGCTTCGGCGACCTCGGAAGAATACCCAATGTTTCGGCTCACGACGATGAGCGAGGTGTCAATGCAGCCGCCACAAGCTGAATTCGAGCTGCGTAATTGTGGCTCGTGTTTCTAGAATTTCCTGCATCTTTTAGTCACTTCTTTGAATAAAAGTCTTGTGATTTTTAAGACTGTTTTATAGACTCTCAATCGATGAAAACTCTGAAACTACGTACAATATAATAATTTTTTGAAAATAA
>CM063511.1:35749840-35762340 GCA_032207245.1 Pardosa pseudoannulata | reverse complement strand
TACACTCATGTCCATAAATTAAGGATAATGAAGTTCAGGCAAAGAAAGAGACAAAAGCAAAACAAATTTGACTTATTTGTAAAGTCTATTTATTAAACAAAAGGTAAAGAGCAAAAAAGATGCTATATGTTTGACATAATTAATAAAAATTGCGATTTTTACTCCCTGGAGCAAATTTTAAAAAAGAACCTATTTACAGAAAACAGTATAACATGGTTAGTATGATGGTTAATACGGAGTATGTCTCCCGGACGATGCAATACAAGCGTTACAACGCCTACGCATGCTGAGTATCAGATTATCAATCTGATCTTGGGGAAAATTACACCACTCATCAAGCAATGCCCTCCGAAGTTCCGATAGACAATTGGGAGGGAGTTGACGGGCTGCAATTCGTCGGCCAAGCATGTCCCACACATGCTCTATTGGATTCAAGTCCGGTGAGTATGCTGGCCAATCCATACGGGTGATATCCTCCGATTGAAGGCATTCGTCTACAATGTTTGCACTTTGATTTCGGGCGTTGAATCCATATACAGAAATTCAGGACCCATGGCGCCCCGAAACAAACGTACATGTTGTTCCAGAATGACATCCCGATAGATGTGGCCTGTCATCGTTACACTCTGAACATGCAGGTCAGTTCTGGAAACAAGAATAATTCCTCCCCAAACGAGCCATCCTGCACCACCATAACGGTGTCGTTCAATGATGTTCTCTTGGTAGTAACGGGTACCTGGCGCTCTCCATATGAAAGTCCTGCAAGAATCAGAATGTAAACTGAACCTGGACTCGTCGGAAAACATCACACAAGACCACTGTTGCGGTGTCCACAATGCATGCTCTCTAGCCCAGCATAATCGCAGGCGACAGTGAGTTGCGGTAAGTGGAACACATCTGACAGGCCTACGAGCATATAGACCAATGTTCCCTAAGCGTCTGTACACGGTCTGCCTTGAAACTGTCGTACCGGTAGCTGAAGAGAGCTGACGAGACAGGTCTGATGCTGTGCTCTGTCTGTTTCTTTTGGCAGTAACTGCCAAATACCGGTCATCATTCGGCGTAGTAACTCAGGAGCGACCTGTGCTGTAACATCTACTCACATTACCACCATGTTTTAATCGTTGCCAAGGTCTGGAGATGACACTCTGGGCGATTCCAAGTTCCTCGGATACTTCCAGTGGGCATGTCCACATTCCAGTCGTCCGATAATTCTACCACGTAAAAAATCATCCAAATGCTTCCTTTGTGCCCTAACTTTGCGGTTATTGCGCTGAAAGGCTTTTAAAGCGATTGTGAACAATTTTACTTCTTTGCTACCATTCCTTATATACCCCTTTCATACACTCTCGTCATTGTGACGTACTATCCGCGCCATCTGGTGGTTTCCTGCAATTTGCATATTCTTCTTCAAGAGGTGTGTGATAATTCTACAGGTGAAATTTTTATTTTAGAGCTCAATTTCTGTGTGATTCTGAATTATCCTTAATTTATGGACACGAGTGTATTTAAGTTCAAAGTAATACAATTTTATTATCTTTTAATATTAATATTAAATAAAAAATGTATACAGTTTCTGAAATTAAATTTACATTTTTAATCACTATTAAGTATTTTAAATCTAAAAATTTAATTTAATTCTTAAGCATTTTAAATTTGATGAAAAGAAATTTAAAATCTTTAAAAGGCTTTACTTATTTGTTTATACTTTTTTAAATAGCAATACAAATTTTGTTACCTTTAATAATAATGATAAATTTAAAAATGTATAAAGTGTCTGAAATTTAATTTTTAAAATAATATCATTATTAAGTATTTTTAAATATTTTTTTCAAATTAGTCACCAATTTAATCGAAAAATATCACTGTGAATTGATACACTTAAGAAAGTATGCATCTCTGAAGAATATATTTATAAAACCTTGAAAATACATAACCTTCTCCTTCCCCGAGTTATTTATTAGTTAATTATATACTCTAAATATTTATATATTTTACGATATTTATATGCTTTATCAAACAATTATTGTACTTGAACTCTGTGATAATACTCGAAAATTAGCAGTTTTAAAAGTTAAAGAGTTCGCTATAAAACCCATTAGAAATCACTAATTAAGCCCCCAAATGAAAGAAAAATAGGTACTGTCCTGCTTAATTTTGCCTTCTTTTGTTTAAAATTAAAATTACAAAACATGAAAATTCCTCATTGTTAAATAAAGTAATAATTGCATGATCTGACAGAAAACTAAGCCAAAGTAAAATAAACAACATTACCTCAAAATCTGAGCTGGGGATAATTTTAGTTCTAATATTTTGAATAAAGTAAAAAGAATTACAATCTACACTAATACTATGGTAGAACGGTCAAAGCTGTGGCTTCCTGACATATTCTCTTATATAAAACTGCGTGCATACATTCATATTCAATAAAATAAATTATGTTATTAAAAGTGTAAATTATTAAGCCTTTTCAAAAATAAATAAAAATTTTCTAATTTCAAGGTATAGCAACGCTTTATAGATCAGCCTAATTTCGTCGCAGTATTCGCATGCCGCCTAATTACTAATACACACCAGCTAACTCATTGGAAGCAAATTTGGATAAAGAGCCTGGAGAAATATTCAAAGTTGATACCCATATTTGGTGGGAACTAATGAAGCAATGTTTTCCTGCATGACGTCTAGCGGCCATTTAGCGTAAGATTGTTGATATCATCGCCTTTAATTACACTCATTAGACGTTTTAAAATTTAATTGATATTATAATGGAACGCTGTTTATGGTAGACGGCTGTTGAGAGAAAGTAGATAGAAAATAAAAATATTTTTATAAATTTTAAGCACCTACTACATATATATATAAATATATATATATATATATATATATATATATATATATATATATATATATATATATATATATATATATATATATATATATATATACAAGCATATATTCCGTCATATGACGGGATCATTACAATTTTTTATTTTCCAGAATTGTAAAGTACCTTATGAGGCAGGTGAAAAATGGTTTGTTTTTTGGTTATCTGGTACACGTTCAATATTTTTTTTATCTTCATACACCTCTAAAGTCTCCCAATACTGTAAATGCAGCTTAAAATCATTTTGAATTCATTTAGAAAGATAATTCAAAGATTCCTTAGTTTCATCAAAATTATCATTAAGTTCTAGAATTTGTTTTTAATACTGCTGATAAAATTTTCACTACAACAAAAAATAATCTATGATTGTATTTAAAATTACCATATATTTACCTGATCTATAAATTAAGCCAAATATAAAAGAAATTTATTAACGTCATATGTAAGTTGAAAGATAAAACGAATGACAATAATGGAGACGATATTTAAATAATTTTAAACAAGAAATGATTAAATGAGATGGAATGATGTCATAATGCTAGAAAAAATGTTCTTTTTACCAATTTATTATGTGACAAATTGATAAATTCAATCTCCTGCTCTTAACTGGGGAAAATAGGGATTGAAATAATGGCATTAAATGCTAGAAAAGAGGGGAAAGGGTGGATTTCGAACGTTGCTAACCCTAACTCATCAAGAATCCAATATGGATGTTTCTATCCATTCCAGGTCCAACCGCTTCATAAATTCGAGGACAGACGGACAGATAAATTAGGCTATTATTATATAGGGGATATGTCTGTGTATGTGTAACAGGTTTGAAAACATAAAATTAATAATTTACGTGTTTCAAGGCAGAAAACGCAGCTCACTCTTTAATGCAACCACACAGATTACCAATTACTCCATACAAAAGCGCTTGAAGCGTAAGAATTGAGAGAGAACGTCTTGAGGTAGAGTCACTAATGAACCCACGCTGAGCAAAGATCTTTTGTTAGCCTATTTCCGCCCACTTACCGACGCCATGTTTGACGGCTGTATTTGAAATTGTGAAATAGTCATGAATAAAGACATTATCAAGACATCATGGTATCTTTGAATTGCTTGGTTTGGTTTGGGAGTGATACGGTCTGCTTTTGGAGACACGAGGGCTAATGAGACCATGACCTACTGCTTAAAGCCGATTCCGAACGGCTACGAACATCCATGCCATTGTGGGATTCGAACCCGCGAATTCCGGTTCCGAAGGCCAGCACCCTAACCATTCGGCCATCGTTCGGCTTTGAAATGTCATAAGCATGGCACATATATATATATATATATATATATATATATATATATATATATATATATATATATATATATATATATATATATATATATATATATATATATATATATATGTGTGTGTGTGTGTGTGTTAAAGATATTCTATTAAGCACCTAAAATATTTTCCACAATTTTAGTGCTGACAAAAGAGGTTAAATTCAAAGAGCATAGTAACTTTCTTTTTCCAATAATGAAATATGAAAATGAAATGAATATATATATATATATATATATATATATATATATATATATGTGTATGTGTGGTGTGTGTGTGTGTGTGGGTGTATATATATATTGTATATGTATGTATATATATATATATATATATATATATATGTATATATATATATATATATATATATATATATATATACCCATACATATATATATGAATATATAAATGTACATATATATACATATATGTATATATATATACACAAATATATATATATACAAGTGTAATTTAGGAAGAGAAGGAAGATGAGTAATCAGCTATGTGTATGGCGGTAAAGAGAGATAGCTTATAGATCAATTTAATAATTATTATTTATGTCTATGAAATTTCACTTGACGATCATATCAGATCTTCTATTCCAACGTTTCAGTTATTTAACATAGATAGAGTTTTGAAATGTTAAATGGCTTAACTAATCAGGTTTAAATTAACAATTTCATGCTGAATAGCTGCCGAATAATACACGTAATTTCGGAAAATTGTTACTTCATTAGCTTCCATGAGAGATGAATATCAATTTTGATCATTTCTCCAGGCTCTTTATACAGAATGACTTCCAACGAATTAACTGGGGTGTGATAATTATTAGAGAGTATGTGATTATTAGAAGGGAAATATAATTAAGGTAGGAGTGAGGAAATAAATTTTATTTGGGTTAATAGAAAATTTTTTTTCCAAAATTAAGATCTAAGTACATATATATTTATGTCTACATATATTCGTTATATCCCCATATTACGTCTACATGTATATGAATATATATGTGGAACAGTCAAACATTATGACCACTTATTTATTTTTTTTTACTCTTTTTCAGGCATCTGTTTAAATTATTAAAAATTACTTAACCATTCGTTTACTAATCTTGGCCCAGTAAAGAAAATTATTAAATGTCCAGGATCGAGTGATAGTTACATAATTTTTTCAATTATACGATCAACAATAGAAGAATAAGATAGTAAATAATTTTTTGATAATCATGCAATGCAATTTTCTGGAAATTAATTATAAATCAGGTGTCAACTTTATCTAACTATTGGTGGTATCTGTGTCATTGTGTGTAAACCCAACTCATAAATCGTAAACAGATGTATAAAAATGTATAAAAAATGTATAAATGTATATTAAACACTGTTTTTTACGAGTTTTGTTTGGATAGGTCTCGAAATTTATATCTGCAACTTACGAACTTTAGATGCTCGTCTGCTGTAACTAAATCATGGCAGACATAACAGGAAGTACTAACCATAGTCATTTATTAAATGAATGGAAGAAAATAAAACACCTGATTGGTTATGAATTGTAAATCAGGTGTCCCCTTTGTCTAACTATTGGCAGTACCTGTGCAATTCTTTATAAACCCAACTTATAAATCGATAACGAATGAATAAAAAAGGTTTTATTAAACATTTTTTTACGGGTTTTCTCTGGTTAGGTCTCGAAATTTATATCTGAAGCTTACGAAGTTTAGATTCTAGTCTTCAGTATTTTAATCGTGACAGACTTAATAGGAAGTAATAACCATAGTCATTTATTAAATAAATTTAAAAACAATAAAACACCCGATTGGTTATGAATTGTAAATCAGGTGTCCCCTTTATCTAACTATTGGCAATATCTGTGCGATTGTGTATAAACCCAACTCATAAATCGAAAACAAATTAATAAAAAAGGCTCTATTAATATTTTTTACGAGTTATCTCTGGATAGGTCTCGAAATTCATATCTGAAGCTTACGAAGTTTAGATGCCAGTCTGCAATAATTATATCATGGCAGACTTAATAGGAAGTAATGGCCATAGTCATTTATTGAATGAATGGAAAAAAATAAAACACCTGAATGGTTATGAATTGTAAATCAGGTGTCCCCTTTATCTAACTATTGGCAATATATGAGTGATTCTGTATAAACCCAACTCATGAATCGAAAACAAATGTATAAAATAGGTTTCATTGAATATTATTTTTCCGAGTATTCTCTGAATAGTTGTCGAAATTTATATCTGAAGCTTACGAAATTTAGATGCTAGTCTGCAGTAATTAAATAATGGAAGACTTAATAGGAAGTAATAACATAGTCATGTATTAATTGAATTTAAAAACAATAAAACACCCGATTGGTTAGGAATTGTAAATCAGGTGTTCCCTTTATCTAACTATTGTCAATATCCGTCCGATTGAGTATAAACCTAACTCATAAATCGAAAACAAATGTATAAAAATGTATTTATTAAACATAGTTTTTTTACGAGTTTTCTCTGGATAGGTCTCGAAATATGTATCTGAAGCTTACGAAGTTTAGATGATAGTCTGCAGTAATTAAATGATGGCAGACTTAATAGGAAGTAATAGCCATAGTCATTTATTAAATGAATGGAATAAAATAAAACACCAGAATGGTTATGGATTGTAAATCAAGTGCCCCCATTATCTAACTATTGGCAATATCTGTGCGATTGTGTGTAAACCCAACTCATGAATCGAAAACAAATGTAGAAAAGGGTTTTATTAAACATTTTTTTACGAGTTTTCTCTTGATAGGTCTTGAAATTTAGATCTGAAGATTACGAAGTTTAGATGATAGTCTGCAGTAATTAAATGATGGCAGACTTAATAGGAAGTAATAGCCATAGTCATTTATTAAATGAATGGAATAAAATAAAACACCAGAATGGTTATGGATTGTAAGCCCCCATTATCTAACTATTGGCAATATCTGTGCGATGGTATATAAACCGAAGTCATGAATTGAAAACAAATGTAGAAAAAAAGTTTTATTAAACATTATTTTTACGAGTTTTCTCTTGATAGGTCTTGAAATTTATATCTAAAGTTTAAGAAATTTAGAAGCTAGTGTGCAGTAATTAAATGATGGCAGACTTAATAGGAAGTAATAGCCATAGTCATTTATTAAATGAATGGAATAAAATAAAACACCAGAATGGTTATGGATTGTTAATCAGGTGCCCCCATTATCTAACTATTGGCAATATCTGTGCGATTGTGTGTAAACCCAACTCATGAATCGAAAACAAATGTAGAAAAGGGTTTTATTAAACATTTTTTTACGAGTTTTCTCTTGATAGGTCTTGAAATTTAGATCTGAAGATTACGAAGTTTAGATGATAGTCTGCAGTAATTAAATGATGGCAGACTTAATAGGAAGTAATAGCCATAGTCATTTATTAAATGAATGGAATAAAATAAAACACCAGAATGGTTATGGATTGTAAGCCCCCATTATCTAACTATTGGCAATATCTGTGCGATTGTGTGTAAACCCAACTCATGAATCGAAAACAAATGTAGAAAAGGGTTTTATTAAACATTTTTTTACGAGTTTTCTCTTGATAGGTCTTGAAATTTAGATCTGAAGATTACGAAGTTTAGATGATAGTTTGCAGTAATTAAATTATGGCAGACTTAATAGTAAGTAATAACCATAGTCACTTATTAAATGAAATGGAATAAAATAAAACACCAGAATGGTTATGGATTGTAAATCAAGTGCCCCCATTATCTAACTATTGGCAATATCTGTGCGATTGTGTGTAAAACCCAACTCATGAATCAAAAACAAAATGTAGAAAAGGGTTTTATTAAACATTTTTTACGAGTTTTCTCTAGATAGGTCTCGAAATATATATCTGAAGCTTACGAAGTTTAGATGATAGTCTGCAGTAATTAAATGATGGCAGACTTAATAGGAAGTAATAGCCATAGTCATTTATTAAATGAATGGAATAAAATAAAACACCAGAATGGTTATGGATTGTAAGCCCCCATTATCTAACTATTGGCAATATCTGTGCGATTGTGTGTAAACCCAACTCATGAATCGAAAACAAATGTAGAAAAGGGTTTTATTAAACATTTTTTTACGAGTTTTCTCTTGATAGGTCTTGAAATTTAGATCTGAAGATTTACGAAGTTTAGATGATAGTCTGCAGTAATTAAATGATGGCAGACTTAAAAGGAAGTAATAGCCATAGTCATTTATTAAATGAATGGAATAAAATAAAAACACCAGAATGGTTATGGATTGTAAATCAAGTGCCCCCATTATCTAGCTATTGGCAATATCTGTGCGATTGTGTGTAAACCCAACTCATGAATCGAAAATAAATGTAGAAAAGGGTTTTATTAAACATTTTTTTACGAGTTTTCTCTTGATAGGTCTTGAAATTTAGATCTGAAGATTACGAAGTATAGATGATAGTCTGCAGTAATTAAATGATGGCAGACTTAAAAGGAAGTAATAGCCATAGTCATTTATTAAATGAATGGAATAAAATAAAAACACCAGAATTGTTATGGATTGTAAATCAAGTGCCCCCATTATCTAGCTATTGGCAATATCTGTGCGATTGTGTGTAAACCAACTCATGAATCGAAAATAAATGTAGAAAAGGGTTTTATTAAACATTTTTTTACGAGTTTTCTCTTGATAGGTCTTGAAATTTAGATCTGAAGCTTACGAAGTTTAGACGATAGTCTGCAGTAATTAAATCATGACAGACTTAATAGGAAGTAATAGCCATAGTCATTTATTAAATGAATGGAATAAAATAAAACACCAGAATGGTTATGGATTGTAAATCAGGTGCCCCCATTATCTAACTATTGGCAATATCTGTGCGATTGTGTGTAAACCCAACTCATGAATACAAAATAAATAGAGAAAAGGGTTTTATTAAACATTTTTTTACGAGTTTTCTCTTGATAGGTCTTGAAATTTAGATCTGAAGATTACGAAGTTTAGATGATAGTCTGCAGTAATTAAATGATGGCAGACTTAATAGGAAGTAATAGCCATAGTCATTTATTAAATGAATGGAATAAAATAAAACACCAGAATGGTTATGGATTGTAAGCCCCCATTATCTAACTATTGGCAATATCTGTGCGATTGTGTGTAAACCCAACTCATGAATCGAAAACAAATGTAGAAAAGGGTTTTATTAAACATTTTTTTACGAGTTTTCTCTTGATAGGTCTTGAAATTTAGATCTGAAGATTACGAAGTTTAGATGATAGTTTGCAGTAATTAAATTATGGCAGACTTAAAAGGAAGTAATTAGCCATAGTCATTTATTAAATGAATGAATAAAATAAAAACACCAGAATGGTTATGGATTGTAAATCAAGTGCCCCCATTATCTAACTATTGGCAATATCTGTGCGATTGTGTGTAAACCCAACTCATGAATCGAAAACAAATGTAGAAAAGGGTTTTATTAAACATTTTTTTACGAGTTTTCTCTTGATAGGTCTTGAAATTTAGATCTGAAGATTACGAAGTTTAGATGATAGTCTGCAGTAATTAAATGATGGCAGACTTAATAGGAAGTAATAACCATAGTCATTTATTAAATGAATGAAAAAAAATAAAACACCAGAATGTGGTTATGGATTGTAAGCCCCCATTATCTAACTATTGGCAATATCTGTGCGATTGTGTGTAAACCCAACTCATGAATCGAAAATAAATGTAGAAAAGGGTTTTATTAAACATTTTTTTACGAGTTTTCTCTTGATAGGTCTTGAAATTTAGATCTGAAGATTACGAAGTTTAGATGATAGTCTGCAGTAATTAAATGATGGCAGACTTAAAAGGAAGTAATAGCCATAGTCATTTATTAAATGAATGGAATAAAATAAAAACACCAGAATGGTTATGGATTGTAAATCAAGTGCCCCCATTATCTAGCTATTGGCAATATGTGTGAGATGGTATATAAACCGAAGTCATGAATTGAAAACAAATGTAGAAAAAAAGTTTTATTAAACATTATTTTTACGAGTTTTCTCTTGATAGGTCTTGAAATTTATATCTAAAGTTTAAGAAATTTAGAAGCTAGTGTGCAGTAATTAAATCATAGCAGACTTAATATGAAGCAATAACCATAGTCATTTATTAAATGAATTTAATAAAATAAAACACCAGAATGGTTATGGATTGTAAGCCCCCATTATCTAACTATTGGCAAATATCTGTGCGATTGTGTGTAAACCCAACTCATGAAATCGAAAACAAATGTAGAAAAAAAGTTTTATTAAACATTATTTTTACGAGTTTTCTCTTGATAGGTCTTGAAATTTATATCTAAAGTTTAAGAAATTTAGAAGCTAGTGTGCAGTAATTAAATCATAGCAGACTTAATATGAAGCAATAACCATAGTCATTTATTAAATGAATGAAAAAAAATAAAAAACACCAGAATGGTTATGGATTGTAAGCCCCATTATCTAACTATTGGCAATATCTGTGCGATTGTGTGTAAACCCAACTCATGAATCGAAAACAAATGTAGAAAAGGGTTTTATTAAACATTTTTTTACGAGTTTTCTCTTGATAGGTCTTGAAATTTAGATCTGAAGATTACGAAGTTTTAGATAGTCTGCAGTAATTAAATCATAGCAGACTTAATATGAAGCAATAACCATAGTCATTTATTAAATGAATGAAAAAAAATAAAACACCAGAATGGTTATGGATTGTAAGCCCCCATTATCTAACTATTGGCAATATCTGTGAGCGATTGTGTGTAAACCCAACTCATGAATCGAAAATAAATGTAGAAAAGGGTTTTATTAAACATTTTTTACGAGTTTTCTCTTGATAGGTCTTGAAATTTAGATCTGAAGATTTACGAAGTTTAGATGATAGTCTGCAGTAATTAAATGATGGCAGACTTAATAGGAAGTAATAGCCATAGTCATTTATTAAATGAATGGAATAAAATAAAACACCAGAATGGTTATGGATTGTAAATCAAGTGCCCCCATTATCTAACTATTGGCAATATCTGGTGCGATTGTGTGTAAACCCAACTCATGAATACAAAAATAAATGTAGAAAAGGGTTTTATTAAACATTTTTTTACGAGTTTTCTCTTGATAGGTCTTGAAATTTAGATCTGAAGATTACGAAGTTTAGATGATAGTCTGCAGTAATTAAATGATGGCAGACTTAATAGGAAGTAATAGCATAGTCATTTATTAAATGAATGGAATAAAATAAAACACCAGAATGGTTATGGATTGTAAGCCCCCATTATCTAACTATTGGCAATATCTGTGCGATTGTGTGTAAACCCAACTCATGAATCGAAAACAAATGTAGAAAAGGGTTTTATTAAACATTTTTTTACGAGTTTTCTCTTGATAGGTCTCGAAATATATATCTGAAGCTTACGAAGTTTAGATGATAGTCTGCAGTAATTAAATGATGGCAGACTTAATAGGAAGTAATAGCCATAGTCATTTATTAAATGAATGGAATAAAATAAAATACCAGAATGGTTATGGATTGTTAATCAGGTGCCCCCATTATCTAACTATTGGCAATATCTGTGCGATTGTGTACAAACCCAACTCATAAATCGAAAACAAATGTAGAAAAGGGTTTTATTAAACATTTTTTTACGAGTTTTCTCTTGATAGGTCTTGAAATTTAGATCTGAAGATTACGAAGTTTAGATGATAGTCTGCAGTAATTAAATGATGGCAGACTTAATAGGAAGTAATAGCCATAGTCATTTATTAAATGAATGGAATAAAATAAAACACCAGAATGGTTATGGATTGTAAGCCCCCATTATCTAACTATTGGCAATATCTGTGCGATTGTGTGTAAACCCAACTCATGAATCGAAAACAAATGTAGAAAAGGGTTTTATTAAACATTTTTTTACGAGTTTTCTCTTGATAGGTCTTGAAATTTAGATCTGAAGATTACGAAGTTTAGATGATAGTTTGCAGTAATTAAATTATGGCAGACTTAATAGTAAGTAATAACCATAGTCACTTATTAAATGAATGGAAAAAAGTAAAATTCCCGAATGGTTATGAATTGTAAATCGGGCGTCCCCTTTATCTAACTATTGGCAATATTTATGCGATTGTGTATAAACCCAACTCATAAATCGAAAACAAATGAATAAAAAATGTTTTATTAAACATTATTTTTTACCATTTTTTTCTGGATAGGTTTCGTAATTAAGATGTAATTAATTTAATTCCAGAATAGTTTACATTCACAATTTGATA
>CM063511.1:35722340-35742340 GCA_032207245.1 Pardosa pseudoannulata | reverse complement strand
TATTCTACTATTTTAATATCCCCTATACATTAATAGCCTAAGTTATCTGTCCTTGAATTTATGAAGCGGTTGTACCTGGAATGGATAGATGCATCCATATTTCATTCTTGTTGAGTTAATGTTGGTAACGTTCGAAATCCACCCCTTCTCCCCTTTTCTAGCTTTTAACACTTTCGTGGCTGGTGAGAAGATTACTTTCCATCTACACGATCTTACAAAATACACCTGGGTGAACGATGGCCGGTTGGTTATAGTGCTAGCCTTCGGTACGGGAGCTCATCGGTTCGAATTCCACTTTGGTATGGATGTTAGTAGCCGTTCGGAATCGGCTTTAAGCTGTAGGTCCCGGTCTCATTAGCCGTCGTGTTGCAAAAACGTAGACCGTAGCACTCCAAACTAAACTAAACCAAAATACACCTATGGGAAGAGCGAAACCCATTCTATTATATTGTCTTGTTATTGAAAAGACGGGAGGACTGTTTCCCTCTTCGGTTTTGCGCTGTCATCATTTGTTCGATCGATTGAACAAAATTAGCAGCTCTCTTTTGAAAGTTTGGAAATGTGGAGTAAGAAATAAATGGCCCGCGAAAGGGTTAATGCCACTATTTTCCCCGTTTAAGAGCAGGGGATTAAATTTATCAATTTGTCACGTAATAAATAGGTAAAAATAACATTTTTTTCTAGCATTATGACGTCATTCCTTTAATCATCTCATTTAATCATTTCTTATTTTAAATTTTTTAAATATCGTCTGCATTATTTTCACACGTTTTATCACCGAACATACATATGACGTCAATAATTTCCTTTTATATTTGGCTTAAATAATAGATTAGGTTCATATGTGATAATTTTAAATTTAATCATCGATTACTTTTTGTTGCAATGAAAATTTTATCACCAGAATTAACAACAAATTCTATCTAGCTCCAGGGTGAAGTGGAATGGATAGTTTCATTACTGTACTTCCATTAATTGCTGTGGCAAAAAAATTGGGAAGAACTTAACGATAATTTTATAGCTAAAAAATTAAGTAGTTAAGAAGACTTTGAATTATCTTTCTAAATGAATTCAACGTGATTCTAAACTGCATTCACAATATCGGAAGACTTTAAACGAGTATGAAGATAAAAAAATTGAGAGTGTTCCAGATAATTATCAGCCAAAAAACAATTTTTTTAACTGTAGGATTGGATACTTTACAAATCTGGAAAATTAAAAATTTTACTGATCCCGTCATATGACGGGCTATATTAGTGTTATCTAGAATTTCCATATAGTACACACAGTAGTGTTTAATGTTAAAAAACCGAAAAGGCATTTTATTTATCTTGAATTGAAACAACACTACAAAAAAATTTAAGTCTCAAAAGGCTTTCTCAATATTAACTAAAATCTTAAAAATGTTCACCTTTTTTTAAATAATTTTTTAAAACTACTGATGGGGTTTTTTATGCCTTACATTTATTTCGCAATTTACAAATGTGTCGTGTATACATATTTATAGAAACTGACATTACATTCAAAATTCAAAATAAAACAGGAACGGGAAAAAACGCAGAATTGTGAGAAACACTATTCCATTGTCAGATGAAATTAAAATCAAATTTTATTCGAAACATCGAACGGTGAGAATTCCTTAGAGATGATCAAATTGCTCCCGATTTATTCTGCATATAATTTCCACGGCAAAAATGTCAAATATTATAATGTCAAAATTCAATATATTTGTCAAGATTAATGGAAATTGTTGAATTTTATTTTGTATGAGTAAAAGAATTTTCCTTCCTTTATTGCAATTTCATAATCTTAAATCTAAAGAAAAACAAATAATGTCTTTATGCGTGAAAGAAATTTTTACACCCTGTCAAAGTTCTGGAGATGTCTGAATTCATTCGTTTCTATCATTATTTTGAGATTTAAATTCAAATTATAACCAACCCATTTTTTTATATAAAGGGACATTTAATTTTTAATATTCTTATCGCTATTTGAAATATTTTTTTAAAAATAATGCCATAAATGAGTTGCAATCATGTCATTTTAAATTAAATTAGTTTAAACAATTTTTCTGCAATGCGCCCATAGCATTAACTAATTATATTGCATAAGTCATTTCAGGTTGTTTTCTTCTATGAAACAAAAATTAAATATAACTTTTATAGATGTTTGAAATGCGTAGCGTATTTTCCAGTATTTTTAGCTTTTTATATATGAGAGATTCAAATCGAAAGTAACCCATGTCCATTTCAACTTCAGTCCTGAAGTATTTGTATCATGATTATTCTCGAAAATTAAATTAATTTTAGCAAATATCTCTAAACCAGGATGTTTTCTAGCAGATGTACAAAAGCTTACATAGCAAATAAGTTATAATTTGTGCCAAATCATTTAATTTTCTAAGAGAAAAATTAGACTTGGTTAACTTTAGTTGTATAGATAGATACATATATTTATATATATAGATATAGATAGATATAGATAGATATATAGATAGATATATGTAATATTATCCCCGGGCTGGGCAAGGTTGACTTAGCCTTTCATCCCTTCAGTGGGTAGATGAACTGAGGACCAAGCGTGATTGGGAACTAAGCACTGGGGATTCCGCGTTAGTTTGACCACCGAACCGGAACATATGGTTCGCACCCCAGAGCCCTAGGTCTCGTAAACGGAGATTAGCACCATAGGCCTTGGCCCCCTAGGGGATGTTGCGCGGAGGAGTTTTTTTATTATTTTTTAAGTTTCTATGTAATATTAAAATCTCTTATTTACGTATTTTAATATTAATTTAATAACTTTTGCTCCTAAAGTGAGTTCGGGGTTTGCGCGGTCATTCTGATTTTTCCCTCCAGACACGCTATAGACTTAATTCAGCCTCTGTCTGGACTACTTTAGCCAATAGTTAGCGAGTTCTCTTTAAACATGGGTATTTTGTATCACGTGATCAGTTGTGCTTACGAATTATTCGTAGTCTACTACCCTACTTGAAAAGGGTATGTGCGGGATCACATTGTAGGTGTGCACGAAGTTGGAAAGGTTATTGCCTGTTGTACGGATTTCATGTTTATTACCAGAAATAAACTGTGTTGTGATTTTGAATGAGTCTCGCCCATATTACACACACACACACACAGATATATATATATATATATATATATATATATATATATATATATATATATATATGATATGTATATGCATATATATATATATATATATATATATATATATATATATAGATAGATAGATATGTATATATATATATATATATGTATATATATAGATATATAGATATATATATATATATATGTATATATATATACATATATATACATATATGTGTGTGTATGACATACGAATTTTAGCTTGTCGTTACTCGAGAAAATATTCCATATTTTTTTAATTGTCCGAGCTTACTAGTTAATGGGCAGACATTAGTAATTTGCAGTTGCTCCACAGAAACAGCGACGTCTGTAGTGGAACTTTAAATTTATTTAAGACTAACGAATGGTAAAGTTCATACTCTGTCATTCCAAAAAACTATCGTGTTCTACAAATAAATTTAGTTGTAAAAGCGAGGGTCACTGGCTCAATTTCAATTATCAACAGAGTTTAAGTAACAATAAAACTATTTCAGAAACATAATTATGCTTATTTTATTGGTATTATTTTATTTTCTGATTTAGAATTTTCAATTCAATATTTTTCTTAATCTTAATGCTTAATTTTTGATTTATATTTTTCTTAAAAAAGCAATAAATATCGTATCTTTATTCTTCTTCTCAGCTATAAAATAAAGTTATACTTAAATAATCTATATGTACGGAAAGTAATTTCTAAAACTCGCTTTTACTTGTAAGAAAAGCGATAAGAACGCACAAAAAATAAAAATTTAGTTCGAGCTTTTAGTTATGTTGTCTGCAAGTAGATGGAGCTACTAGTTTAAAATCTGTACAGTTGGAGTTCCAAGTGATCTGAACAGCTTTTTACATTAACGGAACTGATAATTTTTTCCTATAATCAATTTTTTATGATTGAATATTATTTAATCATTGGAATCGAACCTATATGCTAAATGTAAGACCTTTGCCTAGTCAGGAAAGTATTTAAAATTTAATTTCAAAATACGAAAGTATTTAAAATTTAATTTCAAAATATCAACTGACATACAAGTGAAGTTAAGTAAAAGCGGAGATAAATTCTGGGTTACTCTTTAAATCTATCACGTTATATTAAATTATTCTCCAGGATTAGATTCCGTAAATTATTGTCAAATGAGACAAATCACTCTTCTCCCAGTAATACGTCACTTCTCTTAGCCAGAAAAATAAAAACAGTCTAAATAGTCTATCAAGCCCCTAAAATAAGGACATAAAAATGCTAAATACATTCAACATTCAACAGTAAAAGACATATCTCCAGATTGAGGGCAAATCTCACCAAAGTCGTTACACGGATAACCTCGACTAATCTCTGTTTAAACGGAAAATGCGTCCTGCCATTTGTTGTCGTTATAGGTTAATCACGGTTAGCCGTTAAACGTCTTTGATGAGACCAGCCCTCAGGACGACTAATATCATAGTAGCATATGTAAAGAAACATATTTACACACACATTTAGACAAAATAGACATGGGACAGTAATTAAACTCGGATAGTCTTGGCCAAAATAATTTTAATTGGTACACATGAACTTTTATCTACATAAACGCTATACAATATACAATATAATAGAATATAACAGTTGTGTTAACCCTCCAAATGGAACACACCAAGGAAGAAAAATTCTCCAAAAATACGCTAAAGGTTTATTGTGTCCAAAGCGTTCTATGATTTTGTACTTCACCCTTTGTCGATTAGAATGGAATACGGGAAACCCACCCTCGTTATTGTCCCTTTACTTCCGGTTATAAATAGATATTATAAATTGATATTTTTTAATACACATAAAGCTCGTCAAGTCTCGAAGATCATCCCACAAGAAATAATTTATTCTAAAAGTACAAATAAAAATAGTCTT
This sequence comes from Pardosa pseudoannulata, assembly GCA_032207245.1. Taxonomy (NCBI): domain Eukaryota; kingdom Metazoa; phylum Arthropoda; class Arachnida; order Araneae; family Lycosidae; genus Pardosa; species Pardosa pseudoannulata. The sequence continues at coordinate 35,737,318 of CM063511.1, read as the reverse complement.
TAAGAGACTTATTTATATTTTTTTAGGAAAGTCATCCAAGATATTTAAGTGGCCCAATTAGAGATACAGCAGTTAAGGAAATACTTCGAAATAGAGATTTACAAAACCATGAAAAGCTATCAGCGTCTTTGTGCCTCAGGGGGTAGGGGTGCATCCCTCAATAAATGCCAGTGAAAGAGGGGTGCAGTTCCTAAACAATCGACCTGAGCGTCCTACCGAAATACTCCATGGGAGAAAAGACTGGCAGAGACATTACATTCATTTACAGAGGTCGAAAATTATACGTGAGAACAGCTTTGACGGTTTCATCGGTTTGGCGGAATTATACGTGAGAACCGCTTAGAGGGTTAATTTTGCATTTGCGTTGGGTTTAAAGTACCAACATACACAAGTAGAAAAGTGGGCTTTTCTCATAGCTTCTAATATAGAATATTAAAACTTGTTGATGTAGTGTTTACTCTTCTACACTTATGCACGTACGTGAACTCGAAGGGAAGGAAAGTTTGGGATAATCACGTGTTTTTTTTATTCTGAGCAATTAGTACATTGAATTAGGGTTAAAAATGAAAGTTAGAGTTTACTAATTTAACCCCTTATAGTGTACGCTCGAGTTAACTCAAGCTCGCAAAACTGGCCCAACTGTGCACACTCGATATAATTCGAGCAGCGTTGTACTTTTGTAGATACTGTACTGTGTGTTGTGCTAAAAGAGATAGCAACGGAAAAAAAGAAAAGAAAAGAGATTCTTTACATGTGTAATAGTTGCAATGTTGTCCTATGTGCTGCACCTTCTTTCGAATTATATCACACAAAAGAAAATTTTCATTAATTTTATAAATACTAGGATTGTTATTATTTATATTGTATAAACAAGTATAAACAAGTATTTTTATTGATAATAATGTTTATTCTGAAATGGGAATTCGAAAAGAAAGATAAAAAAAGTCAATGTGCGTATAATATTAGAATATTCGACTATTTTCTGAAATGTTATCAAAATCCAAAATTGCAATAAAAATTTTGATTATTTTTGTATTTTTGTAATTTTCTTGGCAAGACAACGTTCTATATTGTGTTTTTTACATTAAAAAATTGATTTTTCTGGTAGGCCTTTTTCAACAAAACTGTGCATTAAGGGGTTAACGTGTTAAATTTTATCATTGCACACACGATACACACACAAACACATACACACACACACACATATATATATGTGTGTGTGTGTGTGTGTGTGTGTGTGTGTGTGTGCGTGTAAAGCTACATAAATAAATTAATAACTCATTAAAGAATAAAGTTTTCTTATATTAAAACGTTCATATGTTACGCTTTTTTGCAAGTTTCCTCTGTCTTATATTATCTTAGTACCATGCAAAATGATCAAAATAAAGATGAGTTAGCTTTATATTTTAGCTTTATATAACTACTTCAATTTTTGAACAGAAAGAAATAAAATACCTCTTGGCCTAAAGAAATCTAATCTCCATTTATGTGATAACGAAGCTTCAGGCATGATTGTCTTTTTCTGGGAAAAAGATTAAACTTTTTTCTATTTGATGTATGAAATGAGGCTTTTTTCTTCAGATTTTTTTGTTAAATTTATATTCTGCTGTTAGATTCATACATACATGTATGTGTGTGTGTATATATATATATATATATATATATATATATATATATATATATGTGTGTGTGTGTGTGTGTGTGTGTGTGTGTGTGTGTCATGCTTTTAAATTTCAGTTAGTTTTTCTGTTAATAAACTACTCATTCTATTAAAATTAACACCCAAAAAAATGCTCCAATGATATTTTAAGTAACAATAAAGCTATAAGAAAGGCATACTGATAGTTAATGGCCAATGAACAATGATTTAAGTAAAATACATAAAATAATTATTTATGATTATTTTTTTTTCGCGTTTACTTAATTTTGTTAACTACTTTTTTTCTATATTTTCAATTTATAGAAAATAACCTACAATTCAACAATTTAGTTACTCAGAAAAAATAAACATTTTAGAAACAAAGTATTTACTCATTTGTATAAAGGTCGACATTAGAAGTGACTGAGTTTTTCATAAAAATTCATCATACAAATATAGAAATGTTTTCTTTTAATGAACTACTTATTCTATCAAAATACCCTTTAAAATGCTCCAATGATATTATAAGTAATAATAAAGCTAGAAATGATCATACTGATAGTTAATGGGCAATGAAAAAACGATTTAATTAAAATACATTAAATAATTATTTATGATTTTCTTACGTTTACTTAATTTTGTTAACTACTTTTGTTCAATATTTTCAATTTATAGAAAATAATCTACAATTCAATAATTTAGTTCCTCAGAAAAGATAAAAATTTTGGAAACAAAGTATTTAATCTTTCTATAAATATCGACATTAGAAGTGACCGAGTTTTTCATAAAAATTCAACCTATAAAAATAGAAATATTTTTTGTTAATGAACTTATTCTACTTATTCTACTTATCAAAATGCTCTAATGATATTATAGGTAATATTAAAGTTAAAAATGATCATGCTGACAGCTAATAGCCAATTAACAACGATTTAATTAAAATACATAAAATAGTTAACTATTATTATTTATTTTACGTTTACTTAGTTTTGTTAACTATTTTTGTTCAATATTAACAATTTACAGAAAATAATCTACAATTCAACAATTTAGTTACCCAGAAAAGATAAACATTTTGGAAACAAAGTATTTACTCCTTCTATAAAGATCGACATTAGAAATAACAAAGTTTTTCATAAAAATTCAACCTACAAAAATAAAAAATATTTTTTTTAATAAATTACTCATTCTATCAAAATTAATACCTAAAAAAATGCTAAAATGATAATTTAAGTAATAATAAATCTACAAAAAAAGACATACTGATAGTTAATGGTCAATTAACAACGATTTAAATAAAATAAATAAAATAATTATGATTTTTCTTTCACGTTTACTTAATTTTGTTAACTACTTTTATTCAATATTTTCAATTTATAGAAAATTATCTACAGTTCAACAATTTAGCTACTCAGAAAAAATAAACATTTTGTAAACAAAGTATTTACTATTTTGTATAAAGGTCGACATTAGAAGTGACCGAGTTTTTCATAAAAATTTACCCTACAAAAATAGAAATGTCTTCAGTTCAAGAACTACTTATTCTATCAAAAATAATACCCCCCCAAAATGCTCCAATGATATTTTAAGCAATAATAATGCTAAAAAAATAACATACTTATAGTTAATGGATAATGAACAATGATTTAAAAAATATATTAAATAATTATTTATGATTTTTTTTCGATTACTTAATATTGTTAACTACTTTTGTTCAATATTTTCAATTTATAGAAAATAATCTACAATTCAACAATTTTGTTACTCAGAAAAAATAAACATTTTGGAAACATATTTACTCTTTTATAAATAGGTCGAAATTAGAATTTACAAAGTTTTTCATAAAAATTCAACCTACAAAAATAAAAATATTTTCTGTTAATGAACTAACTATTTATTCTATCATAAGTAATACAGCTAAAAAAGACTGTAATGATATTATAAGTAATAATAAGGCTAAAAAAGTATCATACTGATAGGTAATGGGTAATAAACAACAATTTAATTAAAATACATAAAATAATTATTCATGATTTTTTTATCAGGTTTACTTAATTTTGTTAACTACTTATGTTCAATGTTTTCAATTTATAGAAAATAATCTACAATTCAACAATTTAGTTACCCAGAAAAGATAAACATTTTGGAAACAAAGTATTTACTCCGCGTATAAATTTCTTAACGAATTTAATATTTAAATCCACAATACCTTCCTGAAATTCTTCAAATGAAACAATGCCCAAAAGTTTGCGAGAATATTGTGCCCAATGTTCGAAGTTAATTAATCAAAAAATTCAAAGTGTTACAATTTCTTTTCAAAACTAACCCAATCTATTCTGAAACTGTGTGAATTCCTTTCCAGAATTACACTTCAGAATGGAGAAGACAAATAACTCCTTGTATCTTTTCAATATGTTTAAATAAATAAAATAAGTTTGTATTCTTCTTGAACGGCATTATTCAAAATCACATACCAGCCACTGCTTGAAAATTTTCAGACTGTTTCTTTGAATTATTTATGAAGTAAATGCTTGTGGAAATCTGAAGGTATTGTGAGAATCGGAGTAATCTTTTAAATGGAAACATAGCTAGTAATAGCATTTGTTGCTCGTGGGTAAAAAATATTTTCAGGTTTTTTATTTTCGGAATGAAAATATAAAGGTTTATTACTTCACCTGACAACTTTAACATTTCTTTGTTACTTTTGCAATATTTTGAAAAGACGTAAATATTTGTTCTCTAAGATACATATTTTGCTTCATGTAAGGATTTTATTTTTTATTTTTATACGACAAAAGGAAATTGGCTCATTGTATTCATCCTTTTCAACCAAAAAATGTATCGAAAAGGAAAGTATCGGCAATTTATATGCTTTAACATTCAAAACACAAGAACTAGATAACATTTCTTTCATAACGAAAGACTCAAAGTTCAAAATAAATTCAAGATTACCTGACTATCTATAATATTACTATTTTATATATTATATATACTATATATATATATATAGTATATTATATATATATATATATATATATATATAGTATATACATATATATGTATATATGTGTATGTATATATATATATATATATAATATATATATTATATATATATATATAGTATATATATATATATATATATATATATATATATAAATATAAATAAATAAATAAATATATATATATGTATATATATATATATATATATATATATATATATATATATATATGTATATATGTGTATGTGTGTTTGTGTGTAGATATATATATATATATATATATATATATATTTATATAAATATATATATATAGCGTCTGTATATATTATATATATATATATATATATATATATATATATATATCAGGCAATATAGGCATATAGATTCAGTATTTCTTAATAATACAGATGCTAAACAACCCAAAACATTGTTTAAGTAATACAATTATAAAGTGAATATTGACTTTTATTTTTTATAGTCAAAACATTACGATAATATTTTATATAATATACAATTTCAACTTTTGTATATATCCTATAAAGGATTTATCTTTAAGGATATAAAACACATAATATTAAAATACCGTATTTGTATAGTGAACTTTGAAGTTTTTTTAAAAAAGAAATCAAAAATCTAAAAAAAATCAATAAACTGAAGAATTTTTTTTTTAAATAATATGTTAATACTAAGAATTATCGAGAAATATGAGGCATCTTTATGCAATTTTTAATAATACATGTCACAAGGTAATATTTTTACATTTTTTAGTGATTAATCCTATAAAAAGATTTACCTAAATTGCTTTTACTTTAAACGTAATTTTATTCTGCCATTAATAATTTACAAATGCAAAAATGCATATTTAAAATCTAGGGCCTGAAATTGCTTAGAATATTTCATTCAAACATTGAAACGACATAAATATTCATTTTTTATGCCATAATGTATATAAATTATGTATATATTACTTAATTTTATTTCTAATTATAAAATTTTAAATTTAAATTATATCATAAAGTTATTATACTTAATCATTATTCTTGTATTTAAAATGTATATACAATAATGTATGCCTGTATATTAAAATATTCACTCTGAAGATCATTGTATTCCTCAAAATATTTAATATATACTCATTATATAAAAGTGTTATGAAACAAATTATTACTTTTATAATTATAATTACAAAATAACTGTTATCAATTACAAATACTCAAATTAGATTTGAATAAGTTTAATATAAAATTTATTCAAATCTAATTTAAAATTATACTAAATTCATTACCACCTCTATCGTTGCTAATTAAATACCAGATACATGATATTATTGTTGCTTTTAAGAATTTAAGAGAGGAAATTAGAGAATGTGAACAATCAAAGAATGTTTAGAAAAATATGAATGTGTGAGTAAATGTTCCAAAGTAGTTTGTAGTGAAATACGATACTCTAAAAATTCCTAATAAACTATACTGAAACCAAATCTGCAAAAAAATAATTCTAAAATTCAAATCTTTTTTTCAGCAGCTGCATTCAGATTTACTTTATATTTCAAACATGTGGTTTAGTTTGTTCCATACGGCATTTTGTTTGAAAATAAATGCCTCATATGTTATCTTGTAGATATTTTCTCTTGCTTATTTCAATCTGATTAAAAATAGAATTATAATAGAAATATTAAATGAAATTATCTAATATTATTTTTGTATCTAAATATTATATAAAATAATGTATGCCTAAATATTGAAATATTTCAGCCCTGAAGACCATTGCATTATTCAAAATATTTAATGTATATTCATTATATAAAAGTGTTAAGACACAAATTATTACATTGTATAATTATAATTACAAAATAACTGTTGTAAATTGTAAATACTCAAAAATATTCAAATCTAATTTAAAATTATACTAAATTAATTACCGCCGCTTTGTTTGCGAGTTAAATACCAGATGCACAATGTTATTGTTGCTTTTAAGAATTTAAGAATGGGAATTAGAGAATGTGAACAATCAAAGAATGTTAAGAAAATTATGTATGTGCGAGTAAATGTTCTAAAGTAGTTTGTAGTGAAATAAAATACTCTAAAAGTTTGAACTACACTGAAACCAAATCTGCAAAAAATTTCTATTTAATTAAAAATACAATTATAATAGAAATATTAAATGAAATTATTTAATATTATTCTTGTATTTAAATATTATATAAAATAATGTATGCCTAAATATTAAAATATTTCAGCCCTGAAGACCATTGCATTATTCAAAATATTCAATGTATATTCATTATATAAAAGTGTTATGACACAAATTATTACATTGTATAATTATAACTACAAAATAACTGTTATGAATTGTAAATACTCATGAAATTATTCAAATCTAATTTAAAATTATACAAAATTCATTACTACAGCTTGGGTTGAGAGTCAAATATCAGAAACATAATATTATTGTTGGTTTTAAGAATTTAAGCACGTCAATTAGAGAATGTGTACAAATAGAAAATTTTAAGAAAATTATGTATGTGAGGGTAAATGTTCTAAATTATTTGTAGTAAAATAAAATACTTTAAAATTTTGAACTATACTCAAAGCAAATCTGCAAAAAATTTCAATTCGATTGAAAATACAATCATAATAGATTCATTAAAGGAAATATGATCTAATATTTTACAGTTATAATTTATGATTTATGTTATTAAAATAGGACATATATTTATCATAACTGTACGAAAAATAAAAGTTTCGAAATACTTAATATTTGTAATTTTTTTCCTAATTTAGCTGGCAATAGAGGCACTATATGCTTCTATGCCAATACAAGGCTGTGTATCTGGTACCCATTTAGCACCACCCGGATACACGTGTAGCATAAGGTATGCTACGAACACGAGTAACAATATTTGTAAGGTCCTTTTAATGGATTGAAACAAATAAATTGTTATTAGTAAAAACAATAAAAAATATCAAAATCTAAAGCAGGCTTTTATATTTTTATAAACTGATATCTCTGATATACTGATATATATTGTTATATATCACTAATATATTTTATAACAATATTTTTCCTTAGAATGGTAATAATAACTTCATATTCGAAATGATAAACTGTTTAATCTTTTAATGAACACTATAATAATTTGTGAAATTAAAATATATTATAATTTTATATATAGAATAAAAAATGTATATTATATTCAAATGTATATTCATTCGTATTTTATTTAAGAATAAAATAGTATATTATAAAGCGAAATTATTGCATTACTACAAATTTAATATATATATTATTATATTTTCATTAATATAAATTTAAAAAAATATGTGTGTATAATGACATTTAAATTAAATGGTGGGTAAATATTGAATATTAGCATGTTTTAGAGATTTATTACAGTTTGCAGTCTTTAAATTTAATGTTAAAAATTAAACTATTTTAACTAATATATCTATGACAGATCGTATATTTCCATTAACCTACTAAGCATAACTATATTTGTGTAATCACTAACAATACTTGCAGGAAAAACGCCAGAAAGTACTTGCTTAGATAAAATAGAATTGACAAACAATAATCTGTGAATAATCAGCCGTAAGAATTACGAAACTTAAAAATATTTCAATTATATATAATTCAGTCATATATAATATATAATTCAGATTTCAGTATTCTTTCTTTAAGTTAGAAAGTAGATAGGACAAATATTTCTAATATTTGCTTAAATATACATATATTGGGTTGTTCGGAAAGTAATTTCGTTTTTTCCCTCAGAGGATTTAATTGTATTTTTTTTCACCCAACTTCACATTTAAGCCGTATAATTTTTATATGCTTTGATAGCTCATATAGCAAGGCTTGTGTGTGAAAAATTCCAATTAATTCTACGCAGTAGTTTTTGGTTGGTACCCTCTTAAATATGGAGAGCGATAAGCAGAATTTTCGACATATTTTACTGTTTTACTAAAGAAAGGGTAAAAATGCTGTTCAAGCCAGAAAAAAATTGACCGATGTGTATGGAGAAGGTGTGTTGACAGTACGCCAGTGCCAGAACTGGTTCGCTAAATTTCGATCCGGCAATTTTGATGTCGAAGCTGCACCATGTTCGGGAAGTCCGGTGGAAGCTGATAAAGACGCGATAAAGGCATTAGTTGATGCGAACCGGCGAATAACAACACGTGAGATCAGATTGAGGTTAAATTTATCAAATTCAACAGTTTATGACCACTTGAAAGGCCTGGTATTATCCTCGAAGCTCGATGTATGGGTTCCCTATATTCTCACAGAGAGAAATCTGTGTCGCCGCATTGACGTCTGCGATTCGCTTCTCAAACGTCACGAAAATGATCCGTTTTTGAAGCACATCATCACTGGGGACAAAAAATGGGTTATATACAACAACGTCAAACGCAAGAGGTCATGGAGTAAAAAAGATGGACCGGCTCAAACCATTTCCAAAGTCGATATTCACCAAAAAAAGGTGATGCTGTCTGTTTGGTGGGATTTTAAAGGAATCGTTGTTTTTAAGCTTTTACCGGATAACACAACGATTAATTCGGAAGTCTACTGTCATCAGCTGGACAAAATGAATGATGAACTTCAACAGAAAAGGTCAGAACTAATCAACAGGAAAGGTGTACTGTTTCACCAAGACAACGCGAAACCTCACACAAGTTTGGTCACTCACCAAAAGCTTTTACAGCTTAAATGGGATACAATACCACACCCACCAAATTCTCCAGACCAGGCACCATCGGATTATTATTTGTTTCGGTCATTCCAAAAATTTTTAGACGGTAAAACCTGCACCTCAAATGAGGAGGTCAAAAACCACCTCGATCAGTTTTTTTGCCAGCAAAGACCAAAAATTTTATGAGCGTGGAATTATGCTACTACCAGAAAGATGGCAAAAGGTGTTGGACCAGAATGGCCAATATATAATTTAATAAAATATTTATTCATTATACGAAAACTGTCTTTCATGTTCCCCAAAAAAAACGAAATGACTTTCCGAACAACCCAATATGTTAACTAAAAATTCGATTAGTAAGAAAATTCTAATATGTTACCCATAAATGATTATATATTGTGATTTATTAATCTTCAAAAACCAAAATGTTATAATTTTAGAACTATATTTAACATTATGACGTCATTTCTTTGACCATCTCATTTAATCCTTTATTTTAAATTATTTAAATATCGTTTGCATTATTTTCATACGTTTTATCACTGAACTTAGATATTACGTAAATAATTTTCTTTTATATTTCGCTTAAATCGCAGATTAGATACATATGTAATAATTTTAAATTTAATCATCAATTATTTTTTGTATCAAGATAACTCTCAGCAAAAAAGAAACCACTTTTTACCTGCCTCATAGGTTACTCATAGGTTGATCCCGGCATATCACTTGCTATGCGCTAGTTCTTTATATAAAAGACTTAAAATCTATCAAATTATTTACTTATGATCTTTAATTTCACTTTGACATATAATATTCATAATAATTATTCAATAAATAAGATGTTTCTATCTCTAAAATAAATTAAAATTCATGACTAGAAAAATTTCACTAAAAATACATTTTCCAAAGCGATGCCATGTCCTCAAATATATTATAGTATATTCATAAAAACAAGCCTGTAAATAATATATCCCAATCTATCTATTTCAATGATCCATAATTTTATTCCATGTTGAATGTAAAAGTAAAAGTACATTAAAAATATATTTTCCATTCAGCAGATTTAGCAATTTCAATATCATTATTTCAAGCCCAAATTTCCCGGTTATGAGCAGGCTATTAAATTTATCAATTTATCACATTTACGTAGATGAAAATAACATTTTTTTTTAGTATTGTGACGTCATTCCTTCAACCTATTTAATCATTTCTTATTTTAAATTATATAAATATCGTCTGCATTATTTTCATGTGTTTCATCACTGAAATTAGATATTACTTAAATATTTTTCTTTTATAGTTGGCTTAAATAATAGATTATAACACATATGTGATAATTTTAAAATTAATGATCGATTATCTTTTGTTTCAAGATAATTCTCAGCCAAAAAACAAACCATTTTTACCTGTCTCATAGGGTGCTCATAGGGGGATACATTCATATGCTAGTTCTTTAAATAAAATACTTAAAATATACCAAATTATTTACTTATATTCTTTAATTTCACTTTGACACATAATATTCCTAATAATTATTCAATGAATAAGGTGTTTCTTTCTCTACAATCTAGAAAAGTTTCACTAAAAATAATGTTTTTTCCATAAAGCGATGCCATGTCCTCAAATATATTATTGTATATTATTAAAACCACGCTTCTAAATAATATATCCCAGTCTATCTATTTCAATGATGAATATATGCAATTTTATTTCATGTTGAATATAAAAGTCAAAGTACATTAAAAATATTTTTTCCATTCAGAAGATACAGGAACAAACAAGCTGAAATGTTATTTATCAAATGCGTTGGAGCAAATAAACAGGGACTTTCTAGTTCTTTCATTATTTTCTATTGCAGATAACATTAAGTTTATTCACTTATTTTTATGTGTCCCTGCACTTAACTGCGTCATACTCACAACAGTAAAGAAAAACAAATAGCCATCTCAAATCCTGTTAAAAACTTAGTTTACTTTATAAACTTTACGGCATCGCATCCCTTTAAAAGATTAAAGTGGTGAATTTTCTTATGAAAGTTTTAAAGCCTTCGGGGCAGTTTATTATATTTGGAGTTCAAAAGGAAATGTAATAAAATCTCGTATTTCAATAAAGATAGTACATAGTTTTAGAATTTTTTTCATAACTGCGTTAACGGGGAGAAAAACTTTTACATTAAAGAAACATACGTTTCTTTACCTGAAATAAAATTTTCAATTCGTATGAAAAAACTCGCACATCTTTCTTTAAAATATGCATTACGTAGAAATATCGAAATGCATTAATTTGGTATAAACGGATTTTATTTTTCGAACAGGAACGTGCTAAAATATTTTTATTCCGTAATATTACTCCAAATAAAATGTTGTGAAAATTGGCTTTTTAATTTCTATATAATTTAATATTTTTCCGTACCCTCAAAATTATTTTAAAACACAGGATTCTATTGGTATATATTAAAAGAGCGTTATAGTTTCATTATAAGATTATTTATTGTACCAATAAATGTTTTACTATAATTATACTATAATTTTGTATACTATAATTTAGTATATTATACTTCTGTATACTATTTTTTATACTATAATTTTGTATGCTATTTTGTATATAATAATTTTTTATACTATAATTTAGTATACTATACTTTTGTATACTATTATGTGTTCTATAATTTTGATTACTATTTTGTTTATAATAATTTTGTATACTATTTTGTATATTTTGTATAAAAACGAACACACAAATAAACCAACTTCTTAATTTTCAATGATATATAACTTAAACGCTAGATATTTATTAGTCCATGAAATAGATTTCTTGAGTTCTAATGAAAAGAATTTGTGGTTAATACCATTGATAAAATTTTCGTTGCTACAAAAAATAATCCTAATTCAATTTATAATTATCACATATGTACCTAATCTATTATTTAAGACAAATATAAAAGAAAAGTATTTACGTAATATCTAAATTCAGTGATAAAACGTATGAAAATAATGCAGACGATATTTAAACAATTTAAAATAAATGATTAAATGAGAGGGTTAAAGAAATAACGTCATCATGCTAGAAAAAATGTTACTTTTACTCATTTATTATGGGACAAATCGATAAATTTAATAGCCTTCTCTTAACCGAGGAAAATAGAGCTTGAAATAATGGTATTAAACGATCGAAAATTGGAGAATAGGTAGATTTCTAACGTTTTCAAACTCGCTTTGAATTTCGCTAAGCCTAACTCATCAAGAATCCAATATGGACGCCCCTATTCATTCCAGTTCTAACCGCTTCATAAATTCAAGGCAGACGAACAGATAACTTAGACTATTATTCTATAGGGGATAGGATGTTTCTATCACTAAATTAAATTAAAATACATGCCTAGAGAAATTTCACTCAATTTGTATTTTCCATAAAGCTATGCCATGTCCTCAAATATATTATTGTACTTCTTAAAAACAAGCTACTAAATAATATATCCCAATCTATCTATTTCAATGATGAATATATGCAATTTTATTTCATGTTGAATGTAAAAGTCAAAGTACATTAAAAATATTTTTTCTATTCAGTAGATACAGGAACAAACAAGCTGAAATATTATTTATCAAATGCTTTCTAGCAAATAAACAGGGAACTTTCTAGTTCTTTCATTATTTTCTATTGCAGATAACATTAAGTTTATTCACTTATTTTTATGTGTCCCTGCACTTAACTGCGTCGTACATACAACAGTAAAGAAAAACAAATAGCCATCTCAAATCCTGTTAAAAACTTAGTTTACTTTATAAACTTTACACCATCGCATCCCTTTAAAAGATTAAAGTGGTGAATTTTCTTATGAAAGTTTTAAAGCCTTCGGGGCAGTTTATTATATTTGGAGTTCAAAAGGAAATGTAATAAAATCTTGTATTTCAATAAAGATAGTACATAGTTTTAGAATTTTTTTCATAACTGCGTTAACGGGGAGAAAAACTTTTACATTAAAGAAATATACGTTTCTTTACCTGAAATAAAATTTTCAATTCGTATGAAAAAACTCGCACATCTTTCTTTAAAATATGCATTACGTAGAAATATCGAAATGCATTAATTTGGTATAAACGGATACGCTACTGTAACGAAATTTCCTTTTGGCTTTTTAATTTCTATATAATTTAATATTTTTCCGTACCCTCAAAATTATTTTAAAACACAGGATTCTATTGGTATATATTAAAAGAGCGTTATAGTTTCATTATAAGATTATTTATTGTACCAATAAATGTTTTACTATAATTATACTAATTTTTTTTTTTGCGTTGCTCACCCTTTCCAGTCGCTGATTTCTATTGCGTTTTTGAAAGTTTTTGAGACAATTGCTTTTGACATTTTAATTGATTCTCCTAATTTTAGATACGTTTCATTTAAAATACTTTTATGTATATAAAGTATTTAAAACCTTTTGTTTATAATAAATTTGTTTATGATATTATGATGATATCTGTCTATAATTTTAAATGTTTTTTATTTTATCACCCAGTTTCTTAAAATATTTTGGTGTGCAGACATGATATTTACGAAAATTTGGGGATAGCTCATAAGTGTTTCTCAAATCCGATACACATGTAAGGGAGACTTGTACTGAAATATTCTATTGTAGTTTTTATTCATTATCTTTCGTTTTTGGTTAGGAGAACAATGGGAAAATTTTAACTAAGTAACATACTTAAAAATATAATGCATTAATAAATATAAGTTATATTAATTAGACAAATTGAAACAATAACTAAAGTCTATCAAGCAATTAAAAAGAATTTTTTTATAAATGTTCCATAAAACTCATCAGAAAATAATTTAAGCCTTATATCATCACTTCTTTATCTGCTAATCCATTCCACTGCTTGTATTGAAATTTTATTTAAGAACTCCATCTTTACTAGTCACTGGCAGAAGAGAGATTGTACATGAAAACACGTGCTGGAACAAAGGTGGACCCTACAGCGAAACAGAGACGAAATATTTCCCAGAGAAATAGAAGCTTGGAATTTAACTGTTAGATCAAGGAAAAAGCTGAGTTATTCATGGCGGATGAAAGACAATAATGGTACTTCTCCATTAAGCTGCAATAACCTTTCACCGGTTCTTTAGTGGAACTATATGGCGGCAGATACAATTCATTGTATTCATATGGTAGCTTTTAAGTCGATTTTAGAACAGTGGTAAATGAAGATTGAAATATATAAAAGAGTCTCATTAATTGATTAGCCTAAAGGAATTTTTATTATGTTACTTGTTGACTTTGTCAAAAAAATACAAGTATCTTGACATGCCGCCAAAAGAAAAAAAAAGCAAAAAAGGCTAAAAAAAAAAAAAAAAAAAAAAAAAGATACTTTTTTTTTTCGAAATGATCCGGGTGATCTCTCCCCCAATTTCGGCCAAAAGGATGCCTACTCAACACCGCGCATGGTGAGGTCAGTGGAAAAATCCCACCAGCGGGAACCGAAGACGATCGCCAAAACGTAGCTCGAGTAGGAAGAACAGCCTAGGAATTTATGACGCCAAGCAAAGCTCAAGTTGGACAAATGGTGAAATACGGGGAGAGCAAAAGGGCAACCGACTGATGGTCAGCGCGGGAAAATTCAAGGTGACTTGGACATGGGCAAGCCCCAATCCA
>CM063511.1:35699840-35717340 GCA_032207245.1 Pardosa pseudoannulata | reverse complement strand
TTCGATAACAATAAGCAATTGATAACATTAACCGCGATCACATTAAGCGGAGTCATCTCTATATAGATATAGATATATCGGCGTTTAAACTGCTTCACTGCTTGGACTCATTGATTCTGTGCTTGTGTTAAAAGTTTACAAAAGACCACATAAAGCTTTTTACCAGGTTTTATTATTAAAAAAATCCATACAAAATTATAAAACATGAGATCAAGTGCTCATTCACCGACACCCTTTAGACAAGGCACGCATGCCCGTAGTGGGTGATTAAAATACATGCAAGTAACAGCTTGACTGATCTGGAAATTCCGTGTCACTTTCTTTGTAGTCGTTTCGGGGAACTTAATTAAGAAAAGAAGTGAAACGTATGCCACTTTTTCTCTCCTATTTTAGCATTTTTATTCTCATTTATTATTTTTATAATTGTTACAAAAGTTTAATAGCTTTAAAAAGGTTTGATTTGACTTGTAAGCGTTTATAATAAAGGTAGCAGACTATATTCGACACTGCACGTGATTTTAAATAGAAATTAGAAAAAATGAAATGGTCAACCAGCTTCATTATCGTTAAACATTCTTGAAGGTTCTAATTCTGAAGTTTAAATGCCAAGATTTCTTAGTGGTCAACTTGCTAATCTAAAATACTCCAGTGCCGTATTCAATTCCTGTAGTGGTCTTAACCCATATTGTACCACACCAACTAAATATTTCTGTAAGTTATTAAAACTTCATTCATATCATTAATATGGTGTAACTAAGCATATAAATCCAAAATTTAGAAAAAATATTTTTGTTTTCTATGTAATTGGTTGTCCTATAAATAGGACAAAGGTTCAATACACTACTAAAAAATTTAACAAATATAGCTTTCATTGCATGAGGCTGATTTATAGGTGAAATTTGGGGAAACAGTCAAAGCAAAGTCAAACATTATATTTTAAGCACACTGTTGTTGGAAGAAAATAATGTGATTTTACAATACAATATATTTTGATTTCTTTGTTTGTTTTTTCTGTTACTATACTAAAGTGTTTCTATTTTACAGATGTTAAAATAAAATCCACTCATAAAATATTTATAACTTAATTATTAAATGGACTTTTATTTCCTGTCCTTTTTATAGGATAGTGGTCCAATATGGGTTAAACATCTCTGCATATCTCAGTGAACTCAGAGATTTGATAAATCTGTGTTCTGGATGTATTCTTGGTCGGGGGACTAGAGTTATAAAACATGTATTAATCAAGAGATAAATTCTGCCCTCCTAAATATGACATAATGGTGAGAATTTTATATCTTTGAATTATGTACAACTCACATCTGTCAAAGTAGTCAAATCATCTAGAGCTATAAAACAGTAGTGTTCAAAACACATACTGATACATGCTCAATAATTTGTTTATCTCTAATGACCGCATGTTAGTTGCCTACTTTAATCTATCTTGTCATAATCCATAAGATGAAGAGCAGAGGTCTAGATATTGACAGTGATTATTTGGCGGTATATATGAATGATATCCAAAATTTAGCGAATCGATTGCAAACCATGTGGTTATGTATAAAAAACAAACACAAACGAAAGTACCCTGTGAGGCAGGTAAAAAAGTGGTTTGTTTTTTGACTGAGAATTATCTGGTACATGCACAATAATTTGTTTACCTTTATTGACCGCATGTTAGTTTCCAACTTTAATTTATCTTGTTCTATTATGGGATTTGATGAAGAACAGAGGTTTTAATATTGACAGAGATTATTTGGAGGTATTTATGAATGATGTCCCAAATTTAGCGAATCAATTGCAAACCGTGTGGTTATGTACAAACACACAAACAAACGAACTTCTTAATTTTCAAAGATATATATCTTAAACGCTAGATATTTATTAGTCCGCGAAATAGACTCTTAGACTTTTATGAAAAGAATTTGTTGTTAATAAAATTTTCATCGCAACAAAAAATAATCGTTGATTCAATTTAAAATTATCACATATGTATCTATTATAATTGTAATCTATTATTTAAGCCAAATATAAAGGAAAATTACTGAAGTAATATCTAAGTTCAGTGATAAAACGTATGAAAATAATGCAGACGATATTTAAATAATCTAAAATAAGAAATGATTAAATACATGGTTAGAGGAATGACGTCATAATGCTAGAAAAAATGTTATTTTTACGTATTTATTATGGGACAAATTGATAAATTGAATAGCCGGCTCTTAACCGGTGATAATATGCTTGAAATAATGCCATTAAATGCTTGAAAAGGGGGGAAAGGGGGGATTTCGAACGTTGCTAACCCTAATTCATCCAATATGGATGCCTCTATAATTTGTTTATCTTTACTGACTGTATGTTAGTTGCCAACTTTAATCTATCTTGTCATATAACGTGATAGGCTAGGCAGCAGAGATTTGAATATTGATATAAATTATTTGGCGGTATATTTGAATGATGTCCAAAATTTAGCCAATCGATTGCAAACCGCGTGGTTATGTATAAAAAAACAAACAGACAAAGGAACGAACTTCTTAATTTTCAATGATATATAACTGAAACGCTAGATATTTATTAGTCTTTGAAATAGACTCTTAGACTTTTATGAAAAGAATTTGTTGTTAATACCTGAGATAAAATTTTCATCTCAACAAAAAATAATCGATGATTAAATTTAAAACTATCACATATGTACCTAATCTATTATTTAAGCCAAGCATAAAGGAAAATTATTTACGTAATATCTAAGTTCAGTGATAAAACGTATGAAAATAATGCAGACGATATTTAAATAATATAAAATAAGAACTGATTAAATGAGATGGTGAAAGGAATGATATCATAATTCTAGAAATAAATGTTATTTTCATCTACTTATAAAGGGATAAATTGATGAATTTAATCGCCTGCTCTTAACCGGGGAAAAGAGGGCTTGAAATAATAGCATTAAACAATTTTTGGCCAGTTTAGCGCACTCAAATTAACTCGAGCGTGCACGTTAAGGGGTTAATGTCAAAAATTTAAAAAAATAAATATCTTCCAAAAAATAAATTTCAGATTACTTTTATTCCAATTACTTTTTTACTTTTATTCTCATAAATTTTATTCTAATGAAAATAATAATTATCGTATGATAATATTCTAACTAAGCATAATAAAAATAATTTTTCAGCCTTAAAATTTTATGCTATGTTTCTGAGATTAAAATTTCCATAATGGATTTCTTATTTTACTTTTCATACATATCGAAAAAAAACTTTTTTTTTCGTTAGTTGAAAGTTAGAGTAACATTTTGATCTCCAGAAGCATTTACCCTTTTTCTTTTGAGTGTTTGTACTTTTGTAAAAGTTTTATAAATTTTTTTAAAACATTCTAAGATCACGTAAAAAGAAGAAAAGTGCGAAAGATTGAACTATTTGTCATTTAAATGCTGTATTTGACATTTTAGGAAAAAAAGCATTACAACAACATCTATCATTTTATAAAAGAGAACTATGTTGAAATCGTAGAAAAATTTATATTTTCTGTCGATACAAGCTATTTATTCTGGTATATTCAAAATTCAATTAAAATATATTCGGAATTTTTACTGTGAATTTCTTAATTTTCTCGGCATCAAATCTATACCATACGAAATGTATAAAAGAAAAAAAAGTGTTACAAATGTTAGAAACATTAAATTATCAAAATTTATGGAAACTATACAAATATTCAGCTAATTTATGCTTATTTTATATAATATTTATAATATTACCAGCCTATACATTATATTATATTTCTATAACTATAATAATCCCCTATATAATTATAGCCTAAATTATCTGTCCGTCCGTCATCGAATTTATGAAACGTTTGGACCTGGAATGGATCCATATTAGATTCTTGGTGAGTTAGGGTTAGAAAAATTCAAAGAAAACATTTGAAAACGTTCGAAATCCCCCCTTTCCCCCCCTTTTCCATCATTTAATGCCGTTATTTCAAGCCCTGTTTTACCTGGTTATGAACAGGAGATCAAATTCATCAATTTATCACAAGTAGGTGAAAGTGACATGTTTTTCTAGAACTATGACGTCGTTGTTTTAACTATCTCATTTAATCCTTTCTTACTTCAAATTATTTAAATATCGTTTGCATTATTTACATACATTTTGTCACTGAAGTTAGATAATATGTAAATAATGTTCTTTTATATTTGACTGAAATAATAGGTTAAGTCAATTATAAAAGAATTATAAAATACCCTATAAGGTAGATAAAAGATGGTTTCTTTTTTGGCTGAGAATTATCTGGTACATGCTTAATAATTTATTTATCTTCATACTCCTCTAGTCTCCCGATACTGTGAATGTAGTTCAGAATCACGTTGAATTCATTTAGAGAGATAGATCAAAGTTTTCTTAGCTACGTCGAAATTATCATTAAGCTCTTCCCAATTTTTTTCAATATAATTTGCAATATAATTAATAGAAATAAAGGAATGAAACTATCATTTCCATTATACCCTGTAGGTAGATAGAATTTGTTGTTAATACCGGTGATAAAATTTTCATTGCAACAAAAATTAATCGGTGATTAAATTTAAAACTATCACATATGTACCTAATTTATTATTCAAGCAAATATAAAAGAAAATCATTTATGTAATATCTAAGTTCAGTGTTAAAACGTGTGAAAATAATGCAGACGATATTTAAATAATTTAAAATAAAAAATGATTAAATGAGATGGTTAAAGGAATGACGTCATAATACTAGAAAAAATGTTGTTTTTATCTATTTATTATGTGAAAAATTGATAAATTGAATCTCCTGCTCTTAAGAGGAGAAAATAATGGCATTAACCCTTTCGTGGGCTATTTATTTCTCACTCCACTTTTCCAAACTTTCAAAACAAAGCTTCTAATTTTATTCAATCGATCGAACAAATGATGACAGCTCAAAAACGAATCGGGAATCAGTCTTCCCGTCGTTTCAATAACAAAATCAATTTATTAGAATGGGTTTTGCACTTCCCACAAGTGTATTTTGTTTTAGTTTAGTTTGGAGTGCTACGGTCTACGTTTTTGCAACACGACGGCTAATGAGACCGGGACCTACAGCTTAAAGCCGATTCCGAACGGCTATGAACATCCATACCAAAGTGGGATTCGAACCGATGAGCTCCCGTACCGAAGGCTAGCACTATAACCAACCGGCCATCGTTCACCCAGGTGTATTTTGTAAGATCGTGTAGGTGGGAAGTAATCTTCTCACCACCCACGAAAGGGTTAAAAGCTAGAAAAGGGGAGAAGGGGTGGATTTCGAACGTTACCAACATTAACTCAACAAGAATGAAATATGGATGCATCTACCCATTCCAAGTAGAACCTCTTCATAAATTCAAGGACAGACGGACAGATAACTTAGGTTATTAATGTATAGGGGATATTAGAGTAGTAGAATATAAAAGTAATAGAATATTATATAAAATATTCTACTACTTCTGCGTAATATCTAAGATCAGTGATAAAACGTATGAAAATAATGCAGACGATATTTCAATAATTTAAAATAAAAAATGATTCAAGGAGATAGTTAAAGGAATGACGGCATAATACTAAAAAAGTGTTATTTTTACCTTTTTAATATGCGACAAATTGATAAATTTAATCACGTTCTCATAACCGAGGAAAATAGGCTTGAAATAATGACATTAGATGCTAGAAAATGGAAAAGGGGTGGATTTCGAACGTTGCTAAGCCTAACTCATCAAGAATGCAATATGGATGCATCTATCCATTCCAGGTAAACAGCTTCCTAAATTCGAGGACAAACGCACAGATAACTTAAGCTATTATTATATAGAGGATATAAAAGTAGTAGAATATGAAAGTAGTAGAATATAAAAGTAATAGAATATTATATAAAATGTTCTTCTACTTTATTCTTATTTCGAATAAACTTTTATAGATATTCTAAAATTCGATTCACAAAATAACTTTACGAACATAGACTATCATATTAGGTAAATCATTTATTATAACTATATAAACCTCCCTAGTTTATATATATATGTGACCTTTCACAGGATTTACATTGACTGATACTTCTTACTGTAAAATCATATCAAATGTCTGTTTAAAACTATATTTTTGGGTTGATCTTTTCTTTGTGTTTCGTTAATCAGTAGGATATAAGAAAAAGGTCACAGTGTCTGTCCAATCATTCTCTTCCATAACACGACCAGCAAATCAAAAGAAATCATTCCCGTCGATGCGGGTCTCAATTATTTGCAGCGATCCTTTGAGGTTTAAGAACTTCCAACAATCAGTGAAGTTCTTCGGATTGGAACGAGGGGATAGACAAAGTATTTCGTTATGTTACTTTTAGGGCAAGTATTGGAGGAATTTTTAGTTTCACTGAGATTTTATTTTAAACCTATCGCTCACTTATTGCATTAAAATCGAAGAATGACACAATTCTGGGAATGAGTGAAATTAAAGGACCCTATACTTGTTAATATGTATATAAATAGCCACATATGTAGAAGTTATTCAGGTACTCCTAGATTAAATCCTGTTTCAATATCAATTATTCTTAATACGTTTGTGATATTTAAATCTTTGATCTAAATTTTTGAATTTAAAGCCTAATTATTAAAGTTATAACCTGCTTGATTAACAAAATGTATAGTTAGTATACATTATTAATAAGTGACAATAGAGAGAATACAAATATTACAATAACAAGTAAGATTACTGTTCATTAAAATGTCAAAATAAGTTTTAAAAATAATTTGAAAATATAATTCAAAATACGTTTCATGCAATAAATTTGCTTGATTAACAAAATATATAGTAAATACACTATATCATTTAGGGGAGCATCCAAAAATTTAAAAAAGAAACAACTTTTTAACCCTATATAATACAAAAATAAGTTATATGTTTATTATTGTTGTAATATATTTATAACACGAACACCAGTGTTGGTTCTCAAAGGGGAAACACAGTAAAATATACGCTATGGAATTAAAGGAAAACATCTAATATTCAAACTAAAACATTTATTATGTACAATATTTACAAATTAATACATCACTTGATTAGTTTTTAACATATTTGGTTTTTCTATTCATCAGTAGTCTTGAAAAGATCAAAAGATTATGAGAGCAGGTAATAATTAGGAATATTAAGTTGGTTTATTAATAATTAGGAATATTAAGTTGGTTCCAGTAATTACAGGAAAGCAGGCTGGGGCTGTCAATAGATTGGACGTCTGTGCGGGCGTACAGGACGTCGGTATTGACGTAGCGGCCGTTATTTTGCTGGACTTCTATGCTAGCGTCGATCATATGCATGCGGGTTCGGAAATAGATTGCTGGCCCGGATTTGCTCACAGGATCTGGATGTCCAGCATCTCTTGAATCCCTACAACAACTCCATTTTCCCCTTTATTTCACAACTTTTCATCTCTGTTCAAAGCCCCTTTTTTTTTCCTTGCCAATCACTTGTTGGTGAAATTTTCCTACTCTGCACACCCCTTCGGGAGTGCAGGTGGGCTCATTAAAATCGCCCCTTTGATGAAAGTTGACATTATTGCATAGCCCTTGCCTCCATATCTCACGGCTACATCCCTGTTTGGTCTTGACCGTTACACTTGTGCCACTCCGTGATCTATAACTACTCCGCAGGGGACCCCACTAAAACTCGAAGTCAACAGCTGCACCTAAATTCTTCTTGGAAATTTATTCCACAGCTGTGTATGTACGTGTTGACCATCGTGGGAAAGTACATCGGTACAATTATTGCATAAAATTTATTTTTTAATGGGAATTGCTTAAAACAATTCAGAAAAGATCGGAGATAGTAAAAAATGTAAAAATCAAATATTGAATTTTTGAAGGATTAAAGGTAATGTGTTGCCTAAAGCATTTTGAGAGGTTTAAAATAAATCAGAGTTCGTTTTAAACATTTCCGGGGTTTTCACAAATTCATTTTTATTTATACTATCTAAAGATACCTAAATCTTATGCAACTTATTTTATTTGTTCAATATCTTTGTCTCTGACATATACATATACACTTCATACAAATACTAACAGTAATAACAAATGACTTTTCAAAATTCTTACAATAGATCGTTAATGACTACTTTAAAAAGTACAAAATACATTACCGGTGAAAAAAATTAGTTTTAACTGCGTAAAACATGTTAGAGATCATATGTTTTTGGTAATGTTTGCATTTAGGGAGTGCATCCAAAAATTAAAAAAGAAACAACTTTTTAACCCTATATAATACAAAAATAAGTTACATGTTTATTACATTGCATAAAATTTATTTTTTAATGGGAATTGGTTAAAAAGATTCAGAAATGATCGGAGATAATAAAAAATGTAAAAAAAATTGAATTTTTGGAGGATTAAAGGTAATATGTTGCTTAAAACATTTTGAGAGGTTTAAAATAAATCAGAGTTCGTTTTAAACATTTCCGGGGTTTTCACAAGTTCATTTTTATTATTTTATCTAAAGATACCTAAATCTTATGCAACTTATTTTATTTGTTCAATATCTTTGTCTCTGACATATACATATACACTTCATACAAATACTAACAGTAATAACAAATGACTTTTCAAAATTCTTACAATAGATCGTTAATGACTACTTTAAAAAAGTAAAAAAAAAACATTACCGACGAAAACAATTAATCTTAACTGCGTAAAACAAGTGAGAGGTCATACGTTTTTGGTAATGTTTGCATTTAGGGTGGGGGGCATCCAAAAACTAAAAAAAGAAATAACTTTTTAACCCTATATAATACAAAAATAAGTTACATGTTTATTTTATTGCATAAAATTCATTTTTTAATGGGAATTGCTTAAAACGACTCAGAAATGATAATAAGATATGTAAAAATCAAAAGTTGAATTTTTGAAAGATTAAAGGTAATGTGTTGCCTAAAACATTTTGAGAGGTTTAAAATAAATCAGAGTTCGTTTTAAACATTTCCGGGGTTTTCACAAGTTCATTTTTATTATTTTATCTAAAGATACCTAAATCTTATGCAACTTATTTTATTTGTTCAATATCTTTGTCTCTGACATATACATATACACTTCATACAAATACTAACAGTAATAACAAATGACTTTTCAAAATTCTTACAATAGATCGTAATGACTACTTTAAAAAGTATAAAATACATTACCGGTGAAAAAAAATTAGTTTTAACTGCGTAAAACATGTTAGAGATCATATGTTTATGGTAATGTTTGCATTTAGGGAGTGCATCCAAAAATTAGACAAGAAACAACTTTTTAACCCTATATAATACAAAAATAAGTTACATGTTTATTACATTGCATAAAATTTATTTTTTAAGGGGAATTGCTTAAAACAATTCAGAAATAATCGGTTTCGTTTGGTTTTGGAGTACTACTGTCTACATTTTGCAACATGAGGTCTAATGAGACCGGGACCTACAGCTTTAAGACGATTCTGAACGGCTATGAACATCCATGCCACTGAGGGATTCAAACCCACGAACTCCGGTACCGAAGGCCAGAACCCTAACTAATAGGCCATCGTTCGGATCAGAAATAATCAGAGATAATAAAAAATGTAAAAATCAAATATTGAATTTTTGAAGGATTATAGGTAATACACTTTATAAAATATTTTGAGAGGTTTAAAATAAATCAGAGTTTGTTTTAATCATTTCCGAGGTTTTCACCAGTGTATTTTTATTCCTAATATCTAAAGATAGCTAAATCTTATACAATTTATTTCATTTCTTCAATATCTTTGTCTCTGACATATACATATACATTTCATACAAATACTAATAGTAATAAGAAATAAATTTTCGAAATTCCAACAAAAGATCGTTAATGACTACTTAAGAAAGTATAAAATACATTACCAGCGATAACAAAAAACATTAATACATAACATTAATACATAAAAGAGAAATTGCCTAGCATGCTATTATAGTCATTACGTTTATAAACTCATTAGCATGTTTTTTGCAGCTATGCAATGAGTTTAAATAGGATTGAATTTTAATCTAACTATTTACAATACTTCAAAGTATTTCATACATACATGTATCTTTGTTTGAGAAGTGAATTACTACCCAAACAATTCTTTCATCACAACACTCAAGCACGCTATAAAAGTTTAAAAGCTCTTGAATATTTAAAAATATTCTTAACGCAATTAAAGTTAAAATACAATTTAATGCACTAAGTATAAAATGGTTTACCCTTTTAACTTCCTCCCAAAAAGTTTAGTCTCTTAATTTAAACACATCTATCTCTAAGTATTTCAACTGTATAACTTCCGTCCTACATTTTAAAAGTGTTTCCAGAACGATTTATCTGTATACTTGAAAGACTCCCTTGGAACGTTATCAATTCACATTTGCATAAGTCATCAATCACCGAATAGAAATTCTGCTGAAGAATAAAAAAAAAATGTGGGACACAATCGACAGTTTGGGACAGCGTGTGTGTGGGAAGGAAGTGTGCTGCCTCCATTTCGATTTTAAAATGAATCACCGAAGGGTAAAAATAGAGTAAAAATATCTTTCCGGTACCAGGAGTGTTCCATTACATATCTTGTTTACAGGCGATGTTGCATTAGTTCGCGGTATCGAGTTTGATGAATATTTAATAAGGGTAAAAGAATGTTTTTACAATAATAAATGACAATGGGATGTAATTTATGAACCGAAATTGAAGTGCAACTTGGGAATTTCTTAATCTACGGCATGCAGACGGTTTCCAATTTTTCTGGTTCTACCAAAATTTATATTTTTGACAAAGTAGTGAATAATAAGAATAACATTACGTAATTAATCTTGTCATTTAAGAATCGATAATCCACAATTTTTGCAATTAAAGCATTTTCTACAAGTTATTCATAATTTATCTGTTCTTTAAATATTTCTAAGTTAAAAATATTGCTTATTAACAAATAGTCGACTTCTATGTATGCTATGTTTCTTTCAAATCTAATTTTGAGTTCCATAATATTAAGAATTAATGTATTTGAGTGACTGATGAATTAATGGATGGATAAGAAATAACGGGACTTTTGTTTTGAATATTTTGTTTACATCTGATGTTTCAATAGATGCATTTACATCTGATGTTTCAATAGATGCAGGTATCACATTTTATGTATATTTATTATGAGTAAAAGGTTCTTTAGACTAATAAATCCCAATAGAACATAATATGTGAATCCAAATTAAAGAAATATTCGGAATTTTTTTAATATACTGAATTTAGCAGTTTTAATTTTCTCTGGTTGCAAAAAAAATTAATTTTTGACAAAAGAATGAAAAGATAAATGTTTACATACTAAATTTTGCCATTTATACTTGAATTATCCAAAGATTCTAGAATTACAGCATTTTTCATAAGTTATACACAACACTTTTCTGTCCATCTACACGAAATATGTATGCACAGGAAAAAAATCATGATTGAGAAAATTAATTAGACTTACATATTTTGAAACAATTCAAAATTCATAATTTATCTGTTCTTCTGTTATATTTCTATGGGAAAAAATATTACTCATCAGCAAATAGTCGACTTCTATATATACTGCATTTCTTTCAAATCTAATTTTGAGTTCCATAATTTTAAGAATTAATTTTTTGACTGATGAATGAATGAATGGATGAGGAATAACAACATTTTTCTTTTCCAAACTCCGTTTACATCTGACGTTTTATTAGTTACAGGTTTAACATTTTATGTATATTTAATATGTGTTAAAAGGATTTTTTAGACTAATAAATCCCAATAGAAAAAATAAATGATCCCGAATTAAAGAAATACGCAGAAGGTTTTTAATCTACTGAATTCAGTAGTTTTAATTTTTTTCTAGTTGCGAAAAATTTAATTTTTGACAAAAGAATGAAAATATAAATGTTTACATACTAAATTTTGCCATCTATACTTGTATTATCAAATGATTCTAGAATTACAGCTTTCTCATAAGTTATACACAACACTTTTCTGTCCATCTACACGAAATACGTATGCACAGGAAAAAATCATGATTAAGAAAATAACTTTTACTTGATGATTAAACTTCATTATTTTGTAACACTTCTAAATTTCTCACTTTATCTTTCACAACATTAATGATTGATTAGATTGACACATTGATTGAAATAGAGGATAAGAATTAATAGGGGTTTCTACTGCATCATTTGTTTCCAGTCGATGTTGCATGAATTGGTAGTATTAAGTTTTATATATAGTAATAAAGAGAAAAAAATTATCCTTTTAAAAGAGAAATAACATGGGGTGCAATAAAAGAACCCAAATTGAAGTGCAACTTTTGAATTTCTTAATCTACAGCATACAGATGGTTTCCATTTTCCCGGTTCTAACAAAATTTATATTTTTGACAAAGTAATGAATAATAAGAATAATGTTATGTAATTAATCTTGTCATTTACGAATCAATAATCCAGAATTTTTGCATTTAAAGCATTTTCTACAAGTTATTCATAATTTATCTGTTCTTTAAATATTTCTAAGGGAAAAATATTACTTATTAACAAATAGTCGACTTCTATATATGGTATATTTCTTTTAAATCTAATTTTGAGTTCCATAATTTTAAGAATTAATTTTTTTGACTGATGAATGAATGGATAGATGAGCAATAGCAGAATTTTTCTTTTCAAAACTCCGTTTACCTCTAATGTTTCATTAGTTACAGGTATCCCATTTTATGTATATTTAATAAAAGAATAATATATCCCAATAGAAAAATAAAGGAACTCGAATTAAAGAAATACTCAGAAGGTTTTTAATCTACTGATTTCAGTAGTTTAAATTTTTTTCTAGTTGCGAAAAATTTAATTTTTGACAAAAAAATGAAAATATAAATGTTTACATACTAAATTTTGCCATCTATACTTGAATTATCAAATGATTCTAGAATTACAGCATTTCTCATAAGTTATACACAACACTTTTCTGTTCATCTACAAGAAATATGTATGAACAGGAAAAGAATCATGATTGAGAAAATAAATGAGACTTACATATTTTGTAACAATTCGAAATTCTCCACTTTATCTTCCACAACATTAATGATTGATTTGATTGACACATTGATTGAAAGAGAGGATAAGAATTAATAATTAGAGGATAAGAGGAGTTTCTATTACATAATTTCTTTACAGTCGATATTGCATGAATTTTTAGTATTAAATTTGATGTATACTGATAAAGACAAAAAAAAGTTTTAAAAAATAAATAACATGGAGATGCAATATATGAACCCATATTAAGTGGAACTTGGAAATATCGGAATGTGACGGATACAAACATTTTCCATTTTTCTGGTTCTAAAAAAATTTATATTTTTGACAAAGTAGTGAATAATAAGAATAAAATTATGTAATTAATCTTGTCATTTACGAATCAATAATCCAGAATTTTTTCAATTAAAGCATTTTCTACAAGTTATTAATATTTTATCTGTTCTTTAAATATTTCTAATTTAAAATATTATTTATTAACAAATAGTCGACTTCTATGTATCCTATATTTCTTTCAAATCTAATTTTGTGTTCCATAATATTAAGAATTAATTTATTTGAATGACTTATGAATGAATGTATAAGAAATAACAGGATTTTTGTTTTGAATATTTTGTTTACATGTGATGTTTCAATAGATGCGTTTACATCTCATGTGTCAATAGATGCAGGTATCACATTTTATGTATATTTAATATGGGTAAAAAGTTTTTTTAGAATAATAAATCCCAATAGAACATAATATATGAATACAAATTAAAGAAATATTCTGAATTGTTTTAATCTACTGATTTCAGTAGTTTTTGATTTTTCAGGTGGCAAAAAATTTAATTTTTGACAAAAGAGCGAAAATATAAATGTTTCCATACTAAAATTGTGCCATTTATACTTGAATTATTGAAAGATTCTAGAATTACAGCATTTCTCATAAGAGATACACAATACTTTTCTGTCCATCTACAAGAAATATGTATGCACAGGAAAAAAATCATGATTGAGAAACTAAACTTTACTTGATGATTAAACTTAATTATTTTGTAACAATTCGAAGTTTCTAACTTTATCTTTCAGAACATTAATGATTGGTTTGAATGACACATTGATTGAAAGACAGCATAAGAATTAATAGAGATTTCTATTGCATAATTTGGTTACAGTCAATGTTGTATGAATTGGTATTATTAAGTTTTATATATACTGATAAACACAAAAAAATTAATCTTTTAAAAGAGAAAGAACATGAGGTGTAATAAATAAACCCAAATTGAAGTGCAACTTGGGAATTTCTTAATCTACAGCAAGCAGACGGTTTCCAGTTTTTCTGGTTCTAACAAAATTTATATTTTTGTCAAAGTAGTGAATAATAAGGGTAACATTACGTAATTAATCTTGTCATAATTTATCTGTTCTTTAAATATTTCTAAGGAAAAATATTAATTATGAATGCTATATTTCTTTCAAATCTAATTTTGTGTTTTATAATATTAAGAATTAATTTATTTGAATGACTGATAAATGAATGTATGGATAAGAAATAACAAGATTTTTGTTTTGGATATTTTGTTTACATCTGATTCTTCAATAGATGCGGGTATCATACTTTATGTATATTTAATATGGGGGTTGTAATGTACTTTCAAGACAAACACCAGTGTTCGTTCTCAAAGGGGAAACACGCTAAAAATATAATACGTTATATTTCAACTAAAACATTTATTATGAACACTAATTATTTGCAGATATTATTTCTGGATTAATATATATAACATTCATTACTCGACGTTCATCAATGTCCAACAATACATTCAAATTTTCTTTTTGTTTTTATACGCTATTCCTTAATCAAAATCTGAGACCCGGTAATAATTATGAATATTATTAAGTTTACCTCCACCGTACCGTAGCATTCCAATCCAAAACCAAACCAAAAAATCCTCGAAATTTTCTTGTCTAATGCGCGTTAAAGTTTTTTTTTCTGGCTGAATATAAAGAGGAACTTCCAATTCCCATCTATGCATATATTCTAGATATACCAATTATGCTTACAATTGAAGTTTTGTACAATTTTCAATTATTAATGTCATGTAAATTTTAATTTTTTTGCATACAAATTTATACAATGGTAAGATACGTATGGTAAGATGGTGTAATTAAATTCAAGAATAACTAATTTGAAACTGCGTGATTTAGTAATTGAGTAAATGGTTGTTGAAATGTGTATAATCATTAATAATTAATTGAATGATGGACTTAGTCAATCATCGATAAATTAGGAAACAACCATGAAGTTGAATGAAAAGTTAAATGATCCAATGTATCGAACACTGAAAAGCAAAATTGAAGCATTCATGAATTAATTAAATGATGTATTTATAGCTTGATTAATAATTAGGTAATTGAGTAATTTAGACTCCTAAAATTCAAGAATAACTAATTTGAAACTGATTGATTTAGTGATTGAGTAAATGGTTGTTAAAATGTGTATATTCAGGAATAATTAATTGAATGGCGGACTTAGTTAATTAGAGATAAATTAGGAAGTACCCCTGAAGTTGAATGAACAGTTAAATGATCAAGTGCACCAAATACTGAAAGAAAAATTGAAGCATTCATGAATTAACTAAATGATGTGTTTATAGCTTGATTGATAATTATGTATTTGAGTAATTTAATGTGGAAAAAATAGATATAATAATTTGAGGGAGTTGTTATAAGAGGGAGAATATACCTAAATGAAAAATTTATTAAATACAGTGAAGTCCGTTTAATGTAATCAATTTGGGAACCGTGATTTTAATAACAATAATCCATTGATAACAATAAACGATATGCAGAATTAGATCAAATTACCCCCCCCCCCTTTAATTCCGACGTACTATATTTCAAAACAAAATGAAAAAACATACCTTATATTATCATGCATTTATATATATATATATATATTATATATATATATATATATATATTATATATATATATATATATATATATATATATATATATATATATATATATATATATATATATATATATATATATTATCCTTTAAAACATAAGAATGGTATGCATAATTAAAAAAAATTAATCAATTGTTGACTGTCTACGATTTTTTCTAAGAACTCATTGATAAATTGTTCGTAAACATAATCAACCTGTCATAACGATTTAAAATTCCAATCATTTGTTTTAATGTTAAATCATTTCGCTTTCTGGCTTCCATATCGACAAGCTGCATGTAAGCGAGCAAGGCATAAAATGTGAATACGATCCTTCTCAGTTCAGATAAGAATGTGTTGACTTCTGCTTACCTGACACCCACTGATCATCAGCAGGGTGTGCGTATTTCTGAAAAATTTCAGGAACGTATAAATACCCCACTCCTTTATTCATTCCCTATTTCCCTAGTTGGATGAAGGAGTATTTTCAAAAACTCAAACAACAACTAAGGAAAAGAAAGGATGGGTTCCTTCTAAAGATATTGTGAATATTCCTTTGCCAGTTAACCTATATTGTACCACACCAACTAAATATTTCTGTAAGTTAATAAAACTTAATACATATCATTAATATGGTGTAACTAAATATATAAAACCAAAATTTTTAAAAAATATTTTTATTTTTTTATGTTATTGGTTGTCCTATAAATAGGTCCAATACACTACTAAAGCTTAACAAATATCACTTACATTGCATTAGGCTGATTCATAGATCAAATTTTGGGAAATAGTCGAAACAAAGTTTGAATAGTCGAAACCAACATTACATTTTAAGTATACTGTTGTTGGTTTACCCTTGCAGTTATTGAACTGGCAGTAAAAGACTAAGTTTATCTTGAAATCTCCAGTTTTTCTGAATAGAATAGATATTTAATTACCCCTTGTTGTGTCCAGGTGTGTGAACAAATGTTTGAACTGGTTTTTATTAAAAAATAAGAAAATAATGTGCACTCTCAATGTAATATCGAATTCATGAAAAAATGATTGGACCGTCGTCTTAATTTTAGGGCACCATTTTTATACTTACAAAATGCACGTGTAAAATATATTTTTCAACAAAAACTATCAGATACATTATTATACATTATTAGCTCTGTTTTTAAACAAAAAGTAACCTCCACAATGTTTGAAAAAAAAAATAATAGATATAAAATTAAAGATTAAAAAATGACAATTTTTAAGAGGGTGCTGAAAATAAATTTTACAACACAATATAATTTGAATTCTCAGTTTTCTTTTCTTACTATACTAAAGTGTGTCTATTTTAAAGGTGATAAAATAAAATCCACTCAAAATAATTATAACTTTATTATTAAATGGAATTTTATTTGCTGTCCTGTTTATAGGACAGCGGTACAATATGGGTTAAAATGAGGTTCGAGACGTGATAACATTAACCGATGTAATGATCACATAAAACGATAATTTAAACATACAAGTTAATAGAGA
>CM063511.1:35686401-35694740 GCA_032207245.1 Pardosa pseudoannulata | reverse complement strand
GCATTTTGGGTGCTACTCTAGTGTATTTGAGCTATTTCACAGGCGACCAACATGTCATAATGAAGTCAAAAGTCGTTATTTTGATGCGGCAGTTAGGGAAATCTACTACAAATTCTAGAAATGAATGTAAAATGTACCAAATTTAAAAATCACTAGTGGACCTGTACTTAAGTCAATCACTTACTTGTTCTATTTAGTTATGAATGATTTGTTCGTATATAAATAAAATTTTAAATTGCAAAACGTATTGCAACACGTTAGTTTTTATTAAAAAATTAACAATCGGGATATATGAAAAATATAATGATGGAACAGGGGGACTTTTAACTTTTCAAAATAAAAATAAAACCAAGATAAAATATGAAAATATTAGCTACCAAATAATAAACATCTAATTTAATACATCTAAACTTATAAGAAGTTATTTTTTTATAAGAAATGGCAACTGCGAAATACAAAGAAATAATTGATAGATTTGATTTGGTTTGGAGAGTTATGGTCTACATTTTGCAACACGAGGTCTAATGAGACTAGGACCTACTGCTTAAAGCCGTGTACTACCTGTAACCAGACCCCCACCCGAAGTTGGGTGTAGGGTGTTGAATTGCTGATTCGGCCTGGCCGTCCGGCAACAATGGTTACGCAGGGGCCAAGTCAGCATTAAGTCAAGCAAGCAAGCCCATGATATTTAAAATAACAAAATAAAATATATATATATATATATATATATATATATATATATATATATATATATATATTGTAACGAATTCTCGTTACATTAAATTCTGATACAGACTTAACTAAAACCTCAAGAAAAGACGGCATGATGTATAAGAACAACAAACGTGCCTTTTGTGAACTTTCGAACTGGGCTCTTCTTTACATAGTGAAAGGCCGTTGTTTAGCGTAGAATGGGATGCTGAATAGAGGATTGTTGACATCGAAGACCATCTTAAATCATTCTGTCTGAGACATTCATTGGGATGCTAGCGAACTGTTTCCAGTGTTCGTTTCAATGGCATCCCGAAGAAAGACTCTCACACTACAGCAAGTCCTCTACATTGCAACAATACTACAAGCCACAATACTTTCTTATCTTGTTCGCCAAGGGTTGTCCAAGGACAACGCGAGATTGCTCTCGATTACTGCAATCTTTCCTGACACCTGATGGCGAGAGAACCGGCACGCGCTTGCCCCAACACGTCATCAACCATCTGTCCGATCAGTCTGGACGGACATTCTTGCGGGCAGACGACTATATAAGAAGAGCAGAGTTCGAGGCAGAGAGAGGATGTTTGACCGATTGAGGTGTAAGAACTCATCGGCCCAGACTTCGAGGGAGCGACTGAGAGTGTCCTCCCCCACCCTTTTTTTCTCTTAGGAAACTGATTCCTGCATCGATCATCTTTTTCATTGTAGATATTCATCGTTTCATCTGTATTTTATCATAACTTCAATATCGTGTTTCTTAATAAATATCATAGTCTGTACGTAGGCCTCCGCTATCCTTTTTTTGGGGCTCACTTAGAGCCCCAGTACGCTACAATATAAATGTAGAAAATCTAGACTAAAAGGTACAATTAATGCAGTTTACGAAAGTGCGGGGGATACTCCGCAGGAGTCCTGCCCAGGTTAATTCCGGTGTACTACATGATACTTTCTGACATGAGAGCAGGTGTTTGCGAGGGAAGCAATATCTGCACAGCGCAGTTGTAATGGCCATTTGTTAAAGGGTACTTTGACCCTGGCGGTGTGGTATAAGGTTAAATTCATGGCCGCACGATGGCGCCTTGGTTAGCGGTGAGCCAGTCAACCAGGCTCCCGGCCTTCCTTATCAGTACCGAGATGGCTCCCGGTTGATTTGGCTCTCTGCCCACAGTTCCTTGGATGTGTCGGAGGGTTTTTAAGATGCAAGTTGTGTATCAGGGGGCAGTCGTGCAGATAGTGATTCACCGACTGCACAGCAGACACAATCTCCCAATGAGTTATCCAAGATGTGGAATCTGTGGAGATACTGAGGGAATGGTCCATGGTTAAAGCCGATTCCGAACTGCTACGAACATCCATGCCACTGTAGGATTTGAACCCACGAACTCGGGTTCCGAAAGCCAGCACCCTAACCATTCGGCCATCGTTTTCAATTTTTGTTAGAACGTGCGGGTTTATAATTACTGGGAAAAAAATCGCCAAGATAATATAATAGAAAAAATAATGGTTTTCTATAAAAAGATCAGTTCAGCATTTAGCGAATGCGAAAATAGTTTTACATACATACAAATTATCACGAATATATTTCTTTACACTTGAATTTTAATAACTTAGATACATTTTTATCTCACTTGGAATACCCAATATCACGCAGCAACAATGCCAAGATTAATAGCACTGTCACTTTTTGAAGCCAACACAGCAGTGGAAATGCGAGTATTGCAAAATTAAACTCGCATTTTGGTCGGTTTTTCGTTATCATCTTTCCAACTAATTGGAATATCGGAACGCGAATTTGAGAAATGACTTACCCGGATCTTTCCGCGTCTTTTGGTAGAAGGTAGTGGTGGTGGTAAATAGTTTGGATTGATTAAATAAGAATATATAATTCAATTACAAAAGAAGAATCTGCCTCCTATCTTGACGCCAAAGAAATCAAAGAAACCAATGTGAATACCTATATGTTTTAGTAATCATCGTAGGTAATTTCGTCAAATTTGCCAAGGAACACCCTTGTTGGGCTGCGTAATTAAAAATAAAAAATCTTATATACTTACAAATCTTCCACTTCTTTATAGTAAAGTAAGTTGTTTTTAAAATAATTTCATTAATCTTCAATATGAAAACTAAACACGAAATAAATAAAATTAAATAATTCCAAGCAGTTGAAATTTTACTGTCCACGAGTTGAGCGCATTTTATTTCATCCACCTCATGGAGTCTGTATTTTGCTTGTGACTCAAATTTATTACTCTAATTTTATAGGCATTTGGGGTGCTACTCTACCGTATTTGAGCTATTTCACAGGCGACGAACGTGTCACAATGAAGTCAAAAGTAGTTATTATGACGCCGCAGTTAGGGTAATCTCTTATAATTTCTAGAAATGAATGTAAAATGCACTAAAACTCACTAGTGGACCTGTACTTAAGTCAATCACTTATTTGTTGTATTTAATTATGAATAATTTGCTTGTATATAAATAAAAATTTAAATTGCAAAACGTATAGCAACACGTTAGTTTTTATTAAAAAATTAATTATCACATATAAAAAATATTGATGGAGCATGGTGAATTTTAACTTATTAAAAGTAACATGAAGATGAAATATAAAATTATATATACCAAATAATAAACATCTAGTTTAATATGTCTAAACCTATAACAACAAGTTACTTTTGGTTTAAGAAATGGCAACTGCGAAATACAAACAAAAATTGGATAGAATGTGGCGTGTTTATAATTACTGAAAAAAAAATTCGCCAAGATAATAAAATAGAAAAATAATGTTTTTCTATAAAAAGAACAGTTCAACATTTAGTAAATGCGGAAATATCTTATATACATACACATTATCCTGATTATATTTCTTTACACTTGAAATTTAATAGCGTAGATGCATTTTTATCTTACTCGGAATACGCAATATCAGGTGACAACAATGCCAAGATTAATAATACTGTCACTTTTTGACGCCAACACAGCAGTGGAAATGCGCGTGCTGCAAAATTAAACTCGCATTTTGGTCGGTTTTTCGTACTATGTTTTTAACTAATTGGAATATCGGAACGCGAATTTGAAGCAAAAGAAAAAACAACTACCCATCATCATGTTTCTCTCCAAGGTAAAGCCCCCGACTCTACCTTCAGCGTCTCCAGCAGAAGATTCTCCGAGTGAGCCTAAAGCTTCTACAAGTCAAGTGAGAGCCTCTCCTCCGCCACCAACACAAGACTCTTCACCTCTCTCAGAAAGCAATGTTGATTAATGTTTATTACTGTATAAGGTTTTGTAATTAACCTTATTAATTAGCACTGACACGTTTAAGTAAATACGTATACTGTTGTAATTTTTGTCTTAAATGTGTAAAGTATAAATACTGTTTACATATTTAAAACATTCGTGTACCCGCATACACGAAAATTCCTAGGGGCAAATTCTACTTCGCGGTTTTTCAGCTTTCGCGGAAGGTTCTGGTCCCCATTAACCGCGAAAAAATGAGGGATCACTGTATAAGGAAAACAGTCGGTATTGTCACCTGCCAAAATAGGAAATCAGTTTCAGTAGGTTTTAATGATCTTGGGTATAGGAAAGAAAATATACTATTCTACAGTTTAGACATAGCAAAATTTTATCTGTTGTGCCCAGGTGCATACAAATATACATAGTAGAGCCAAGATGCAAGTGAATCATTTGTGTAGCATGAACAAAGAATTATTTGTTGAAAGAGCCTAAGGTGAATGATGACTGACTTCATTTACCTTTATAAACATTTTTTCATTCACACATAAAGAAATAGAAGTACGCGCGAGAGCGTTGGTCGAGAGAGTCCTTATCCGAAAGATCCAACTCTTTGTCTCTGGTAAAGCTTTGCGCGCGCTTTAGAGTTGAGTTGTAGAGTTGCGTGGGAGTCGGCTGCTCACCATGGGGTCGCAAAGTCTGGATAGCACATCACTCCCCCTCCAGTGACAACGGTAAATTAAACTGAACCCGACTACTTGAGCGGGTCATCATAGAGTGACCAGATGATTCACTGGGCTTACAAGGAGTGTCTTGTATATTCATCTGCCTCTGGCGACGCAACCACATGAGGGGTCGCAGGTGTGGAAGATGTAGCTGTTGAGAGCTCAGGTGCCCACAAGAACGCAGGTTTTAAGCGATCAATGTGAACCACTTTTTCGCTGTTGATGATGCGGAAAACAAAATAATCCTAAAAGCAGGCGTGAAAGGCTCGTGAAA
This sequence comes from Pardosa pseudoannulata, assembly GCA_032207245.1. Classification (NCBI taxonomy): domain Eukaryota; kingdom Metazoa; phylum Arthropoda; class Arachnida; order Araneae; family Lycosidae; genus Pardosa; species Pardosa pseudoannulata. The sequence goes on along the minus strand of CM063511.1, from coordinate 35,689,796 downwards.
CACGAAATATTCTCCTGATCAACATCACAGGGTCACCACTATGGTGAATGATGACTGACTCCATTTAACATTATAAACATTTATTCATCCACACATAGAGAATTAGAAGTACGCGCGAGAGCGTTGGTCGAGAGCGTCCTCATCCGACCGATCCAACTATTTGTCTCTGGTAAGCTTTGCGCGCGAGTTAGAGTTGAGTTGTAGAGTTGTGTGGGAGTCGGCGGCTCACCATGGAGTCCCAAAGTCTGGACACAACAAGCCAAAACAGGAAATGGGCAGAAAAAATTTGTTTTCAATAGAAATAGTAAAGGAAAAAGTTCCGGTTAGGTGGGGGAAATTCTTGAAAATCTGGGTTGAAGAATTTCGGCCATTTCCGTATTCTGACTACCTAGTACTAAGCCATGGATAGTAGGGAAAGAGTTAAGAAAATACTCAAAGAAAAGCTTATACACACAAAAACACATGCTCAATTAACCATTAATTTGACAAGATGTTTTTTCAAATATCGATTAAAAATATATTTAAATAAATAATAACAATAATAATAATTTAAATAATAATAATATATAATATATTTAATATGTTATATATTATCGATGAAAATATATATTTATTATAAAGATTTTATTTATTTGATTGTTCGTTGTAGCGGACTTAGCCAAATTAAGGGTTAACTACAGAAGCTTTAGCTTTATCTAATGATTATTCAACATAAACCAAAGAAAATAGTTTATAAGAAATTAAAAATAATATGATAAAAAACTAACATTTTAAGCGAACAATAGAAAACAAATTACGCGACTATAACAAAAATATTCATGAACATATTTACATATTTAAATGCACATATACATACTCGAAAAAATATATAAATATGGGTTGACATGTCTAAATGTATTTTTACGTAATGATATTTATCATACATGATTCATTTATTCTTGACTCTTAATCATTTACTGATTCTATGAAAAAAGAGAAATTATGTCTTTATCGAAAATCTTTAAGTCTTTTATTGAGAGACTCTGAAATATAAAGAGGGATGTCTGAGAGAAAAAAAGAAAATGCATTGAAAAAAAAAACATTCTTGAAACTTTTGTCTGAAAAAGAAAAGACATTGACCATAGCGGGAATTTTCTTTTCTTTTGTTAAACTAGAAAGAAGCATTTTTAACACATATCCATAAACTGAGGATTTTTTTTCTACATATATTGGTTCGTAATACTGTCGAAAGAGGCAATAGAAATAAATCCCTGGGTATGGAAATTAATCCAAGTCAGTTTTTCTTCATTTATATATTTATTTGTGTATGTTTTTTTTCATTTTTTCATCCTCGCAACTTTCGTCTTTCGGCAGATCTTAATATCAGCGGTTTTTCTTTAGAAATTCCTCTCGTTTCATTTCTTTGATCATTTGTTATCATTCCCTTTCTCTTTTTCTTTTTGCAAATTTCTTTTTCGTTTTATCATTTTTTTATCCTTTCATTTTGACTTTAGCACATCAGCTACAATTTCAGATGATGGGAATATTCGATACGTTAATTTTAAATTATGACAAGGAAATTTTTGTTGTCAAAATTTAATTTTGAATTCATTGAAGCACACCTTTTACGTCATTTATCATATATGTTTTACTGATTTAATGCTATTAATCATATATTAATTCTATATACAACTGAAATTATGTCTCATTTACCTTTGTTGTAATGTACATACAACCTATACACCAGTGTTCGTTACAAGGGGGAAACACAGAATGAATATAATACTTTATATTGAGATTCAGACATTTATTCTATACATTTATTTACAAATAGATCCTTGGTTATCATAATCATCAATTATTTATATCTTCTATTTACACTATAATTATCACACATCTCTTTATAAGGAATTATTATTATTAACAGAGGCCTAAGTCAAATGACTGTAAATATTATTTTATAAATTACCTCCATTAAAGTCACAGGGGAGCAGGCAGGGGCTTTCCTCACGGGCGTACGGGACGAGTTGGTGATGGTGAGCGGGGCGGTGTCGGTCCGGGCGCACGGGACGAGCTGGTGCTAGTGGATCCACTTCTCTCGACTGCCCACTTCTTCAACTCACTCCTCGCTCTCACTACGTTTCCAAACTCCTCACCTCGGTCCCAACGCCCCTTTTTTCTTCTTATCCAATCCCTTGTCTTCGGGAAATTTTCCCACATCAAATGCCCTTCGGGAGTGCAGGTGGGCTCATTAAAGTAGCCCCTTTTTGTTCAAGCTGACATTACTTTTTAGCCCCTGCTCCCATAACTCACGCTTACAGCTCTGTGCGAGCTTGACCGTTACGCTGCCATTCCGTGATCTATCTTCTCTGCAGGGGTCCCTAAACTTGACGTGAACAATTGGAGTCCTAAATTCCTCTAGCGGCTATGCATGCACGTGCAGACCACCGTGGGAAAGTACTAGGTACAACCTTAAAAGTCTTATTACACATCTTTTTTTTAAATTAGTATCATGAAATACGAAGAAGAGAGATAGATAGTCTAAAAAAAACCCACGAAAACTTAAGTAGATTGCTTACCTCCCACCTCCCTACCTAAAAAAAAATAATGAAAAGCGGGATCCCTTTTTACTTTTCTGGCAAGTAAAAAGATGCATTTCTTACAATATCCGTAATCCAAGAAAGTTTTTATATGTATATATTGGTATGTAACCAGTGTCTAATGAAACAATTCAAATAAAGCTCTAACATTAAAATCAAAATTAAAATAAGTTTTTTAACACTAGATTTACGATGTTGATCATATATCTATTTTTACTGAAGTGAGCCAATTTGACTCATACAAGAAAATTGAAGTTTTTTGCAAAGAAAATAGTTCCAAATTAATTTAAATGAAATGTTTATTATCAAAAAATTCATGGAAAACATTTTTTACATATAAAATCTGTTTTTGAAACACATTTTCCGCAAACATTTCTATTACATTTAGCACAATGGTTTCTACATCTGTTTCTTTTGCATGATTGTTGAACTTGACAATTCTTCCGTGCGTCAGTAGCATGAATTTCTGTCATTGGAATGGAAGTGTTCTCGACTTCTTCAGTATATTTACTCTTCAGCCAATTGGAAAATATCCCCGGCCTGATACGACCAATAAATTTCATGTTATGCGATAAACTGTTAAACCATTCTATGAGTCAAATTGGCTCACAACCGTGAAAATAGGTATACCCCATTTGATAATGCGAAATGAAGGGGGTCTGCGGGGAAGAGGAATGAAAGTTTACATATATTTTATTACTTAACTAAAAACCAACGTATGTTTTTGAAAAGTGATATTAAAGTTTTATATATTTAATAGTGATCAAATTTTTAATGAGTCAAATTGGCTCGGTCCGTAAATCTGTGCTAATATAC
>CM063511.1:35666401-35681401 GCA_032207245.1 Pardosa pseudoannulata | reverse complement strand
ATTGAGTGTTTAGAATTTAACAGAAATTTAATTTTTTTTTTATTATAATAAGATTCATTATGTTGTATCCACACGGAAACTTTAATTTTGAGGTCTTTAAATATACATTTTTACTATCCCTGGCCACCTGAATATGTCTTGTTGTGACGTCTGTACGTACTCTTGTGCACAATTTCTGATATAATTTCAATTCTTAATCGTAGATTAAATTTTGTGTTTGTGAGTGTTATATTATTTAGTAGAGCAGTTTCCCCTGTGATTACAATGTGCATTCTATGCACTGAAAAGGTTCAGAAATATGTTAAAGTTTACGGCTATAGCTTTAAACGATTCAGCAAAATTGTTGAAATTTCAAATTTAGGTCTGACATAACTGTAATAAGGCGATTTAGATCTCTTAAAAAATAATTAAAATTTTCAACTAGTTTGAAAATGAAAATTTCCGAGATCTAAATCGAGTTTTATTGTAAAAATATTAAGAAACAGATTTGGAATATAGATTTATTGAGGCAATTGCAGTTTGAAATTTGATCCTAGATTGATAAGAAGAATGGCACCAAGTTTAAAATTGAGGAGGGAGGAGTTTTTGTAACATTATTTATGGGTACCCAAAGGCCAGATTTGTTGACAGATGATAAATCAACTAGAGAGGGTGCAGAAGAATAGTACTTACAGGATACCTTAATCAAATCAATTTTGGGTCTTAGTCAACTCAGTAATTAAAGCGGTCCTATTGGTCAAGTGTAGGAGAGAGGTATATTATAGAACAGGAGATATAAAAACGGTAAAAATAAAGAGAGAGAGAATGAAAGGAGAAGATTTAGAGAAGCGAAAATACAACTTTGAAAGTGTGTGCGGTGAGTTACACCTGCCACCCACTTCGAGACCTGGCAGCACGATGAGTTAATTTCCGCCAGTTGTTCAAGATCACTGCTTGGCTGGCAATTAGCCATATATTAGTATTTTTTTACTAAAAAAATTTATGTAAAAATGTCAAGCGGATAACAATTGTATATCATTTGTACCAATAGAGCGTATTCTAGAGTCATCAAAGTGGTTTGAACTTATTTCTTGCTAACTATCTTTAACTTTATTTAGCAACATTTTTAACTTTTGTCTATTCTTTATAAGTACTGAAGTTCTGTCACGTTGAGGTCTTTTTGATGGACGATTTTTACTATCGCACACGAATATCATAAAAAAAAGTGACTAGAATCGTTGTGAAGACCCCCTTGACAATTAGTATGACAATTTCGAATGAAATTTCCACACTGATAATTTTTTATATAGGACTTTTGTAACATATAGTTGTGCACTTCCATTTTGATTGCAACTGCACTCTATTAAATGAAAAATCTCAATATAATATGCATAGACACTTCTGATCTACAAAAAAGGGAACAGAAAAAGTATCGAAGTATTCGTATGTATTAAATAAGCTTTTTAAGCAGTTAGAATAATACTGATTTTCAACAAACGAGTAAGCATAAAAATAAAATTTATTTGCTGCCTATAATTTGCAGATAATAATTTTGAATTTTTACCGTTTTATTACATTCCGCTACGTAACAAAGAAAGCTTTGTTTCCATGAAAAATTTGTTAATACTAAGTATTTTTTTCCAATGCAGCAGGCGATATAGACACTATCCTAACTCCTTAACAAGGCTGCTAACTTGTTACTCATTTATCACCACCCGAGGAGCACGTGTAGCTTAAGGTATGCTATGGAGCCGAGTAACATTACTTGCTAGGTCTCCGAACGATGACGGATTGGTATGCTGGCCTTCGTACTAGAGTTTGTGGTTTCGAATCCCACTGTATAGATGTTTGTAGCCGCTCGGAATCGGCTTTAAAGCAGTAGGTCCCGGTCTCATTAGCCCTCGTGTTGCAAAAATTAGACCGCAGTGCTCCAAACCACAACCATATATATTATACATATATGTGTATATATATGTATAAATATATATATATATATATATATTGTATATATGCATATACATATATAATTTGTACGCATACATACATACATACATATATACATATGTACACATACAGCCCTCGTGTTACAAAAGTAGACCGTAGCTCTCCAAGCCCCAACCAAAAAAAAAAAAAAAAAAAAAAAAAAAAAAAAAAATCCGCTGAGTCCTCTTATTTAGAAGCAGGGGCCAAGCAGAAGACCTCCCAGGCTCAACCTGCAACCCCAAGTATCGTTTGAGAACTTGGAGGACTTTGTAACCACGAACATACTTTGCTTTATCCAGTCACCTTTAGCGAACACGTGGATCGTAGGTCGGCTCAGGCTCCACCGCAACCTGCAGTAAGATGCTTGTGCCGACTGATCTACAGCGGTTCATTTATAACCAAGTATTCATTTAACAAAACAAATCTATGTAACGAATCTATGTAACTCTGCCATTCGCTGCCATTGATTAATAATTGAGCTCTACACGGACAACGGTTGGTCATAAGGATTGAAACCTACTTTGAACCTTTAAGAAAATACGCAAATGATAAATCCGATGACGCGTCATATAATTATAAAACTGTATAACTTAACAGGTGTATAAGTAAGTCATGTGGTGTCCACATTACATGAAGATACAATGATATAATTTATTCAGATGCTTAATTAGTATTTTCACAAAGATTATAACCGAAGGAAAATTTTCTTCCGTAACAAATAAAAAATTTATAACATTGTTCAATGTATGTTATACAATTCATTATTTTATGTTATACTTTATATATTTATATGGAAACTAATCAACTTTTAGCATTGTTCTTTAATAGACATTTTCAAAGCATATCAGATTTCCTTACAGTCTGCTCCATAAGAGCGTGTCGCTCATTAATTCGTCAATAGATATATGCAGATACCGGATTAATTGCACGTGTTCTTCAAACATTAGTAAAGAATGCTTTGCTTTATGGTTATATTCTTTATTCGATCGTTTTGCTGTGTTTAAATCAACAGTTCCAAAATGAGTGCCTTATGCGAGCCGTTTTGATGCAGTGTTTCTGGGAAACCATCCAAAAGGACTAAAAATGTCTTGTTTCTTCAGAGTACATGAGAAAGTCAGAGTTCGTAAGAAGTGGGTAGCGCGTTATAAAGCGGTACTAAATGTGGACGACCTACCGGAACTTAACAACGCTCATCGTGAAAATCGAATGATAAAGTGATTCTTGAAATCGAGTAATGGGGACTGGACAGCTTATTAGGTGAAATTCATTTCAGTTTAATATGTATACTACACGGTCCACATGTATTTTTAACTAATTCGTTTGTATTTTCAGAGAAATAGAAGACAAGCTATTATGGAACAGACGGTAATTAGTTTGAATTAACAGTTGTATTACAGTTATTAACCAGATACGTTCCGTGCCGACACCGTGAAACCGATTCTGTTTCATTATAAACAAATTATATTTTCATTTGCTTAAATCGTTTCGCAAATGAAGGATTGTTTCATCGGATATCATTCATAGTTAATCATAATCCGTAATATTTCTCTCCGTTATGTTCTCAACCAATGCAAAAATTGCTCATTATCACTTCACGTTATCTCGTAAAATTGCAGTAGAAAATAAATTGTGTTTGTTGTTAATAACATTAGTTCCTTCACCCTCACCTCCGTACGAGGAAAAATAATTTGCGAATCGATATGACCGGCGTCGAGATGCATCGAATGTGTAAGTTCGCAAGGGTGCTTATTGTGGAATTTGTTACGAGGTCCATGTAATTATAACAAATCACTTCATGTTTATAGCATTTACCGTTTCCGTTGTAGCCAGTTCTTGGGGTGAATAAAAACTGATGGGGTGTAATCGTGATAAGATAATCCTTTTTGCGTTGTTACAATGCAGAGTACACCTAAGGTGTTCGGGTAAAAAATGCCCTATAATATTCTTTTTCATCGTTATTGATTGTTTTGCAATCATGAAATTGTTCCAAATAGTATGGCAACAATGAACCGTAAACTAATTTTAATTTTCCAAGGGATCAGTCTGTTACCCTAAAAGCGAAATGGATTTTTATTTGAAAAGTAGTAAAAAGGAAGATAAATGTATAGAAATATGTGAAATAATTTTAAAATGAAACAATTTATCAAGTAAATTGGTAATATTTAAGAATACGTTACCTATTGGCCAATTTGGCAAAATTATTGTCGATGTTTGCTAAAATAGAAAGGAATTCCATCTATTGTATCCCATGCTCCTTTTGGCTACTTTAATTGATGCAGAGTATGTCATCGTAATATATACTTATGTACTTTTACTTAAATAACTCAAACCACTTAGAAATTGGACTTTTATATTAATGGAAAATTAATCCCTCAACAGATTACAAAACCAACAGCTCCAAATTATTAAAAATTAGTCACAGTAGATCATTAATAGTTTACTATATATATTTTATTATGTATTTAAATAAGAAGAGGGTTGCACAAGAAGAGATAGATATAAATATAATATAAATTAAAATATAGATACAGATTGTTTGGACACTACGAGATCAAGAGAGAATGTTAGGCTGCCATGCTCACAGCTTTATCACCAACTTGGTGGGGGTACCTTGTTTCTTATGTTAAACCTGTAAATCTAATCTAAATCCCTAATTGTATTAAAGTGAATTTTAAACATTATTTTATGAATTATTTTACTTAATACAATTTATATATTTTAATGCTTCATTAGCATTATCACAAGAATTTAAGGTAAAAATACCGATTCTTTAACAATTAAAAATGTATAACAATGTTTATTGTATGCTTATAGAATACAGTAATATAAATGATAATTTACACATTTATATGTAAACTAATGAACTATAGCATTTTTCTGTAATACAGACACTTTCTTCTGAGTAAATCAGATTTATTTAATTAGTATGAATTAATTGCTGCTTTGTTATTAACCAGTTATGTTCTGTGCCAACGTCGTGAAACCGATTCTGTTTCATTATAAAGAAATTAAATTTTCATTTGCGTAAATCCTTTCGCAAATAAAGGATAGTTTCATCGGATAAAATGAATAGTTAATCATACTCTGCGATATTTCTCTCCATCATGTGTTTAACCAATACAAAAATTATTCATTATCACCCTCACGTTGTCAGGAAAAATGAATATTGCAGTAGAAAATAAATTGTGATTGTTGTTAATAACATTTGTTCCTTCGTCCCCATCTCCACGCAAGGAAAAATAATTTGCGAATCGATATGACCGGCGTCGAGATGCATCGAATGTGTAAGTTCGCAAGGGTGCTTATTGTGGAATTTGTTACGAGGTCCATGTAATTATAACAAATCACTTCATGATCATATTTTTACCGTTTCCGTTGTAGCCAGTTCTTGGGGTGAATAAAAACTGATGGGTTACAATCGTGATTGGATAATATTTTTCCGTTGTTATAATGCAGAATACACCTAAGATGTGCAGGTAAAAAATGTCCTATAATATTCTTTTTCATTGCTATTGTTTGTTTTGCAATCGTGAGACTATTACAAATAGTAAATCAACAATAAAACGTAAACTAATTTTAATTTTTCAAGTGATCAGTGTGTTACCCCACCAGCGAAATGGATTTTTTTATTTGAAAAGTATTAAAAAGGAAGTTAAAACTAGATAAATATTTGAAAAAATAATTATAAAAATGAAATAATTTATCAAGTAAATTAATAATATTTAATAATAGGGTAAGCATTGGCGAATTTTGACTAAATTATTGGCGATGTTTACTAAAACACAAAGGTATTCCATCTACTGTATCCCTTGCTTTTTTATTGCGACTTTAATTAATGAAGAATGTGTAATTATAATATTATATATTTTTACTTAATTAACTCAAACCACTTATAAAGTGGTCATTTATATTAATGGATAATTAATCCCTCAACAGTTTACAAAGCCAACAGCTCGAAATTATTAAAAATTATCCAAAGGGAACCATTAATGGTTGATTATACCTATTTACGCATTGAGTGCATGTAATGAAACAGGGGTTGCACATTGAGAACTGCATATAAATATAATATAAATTAAAATATAGATTTAAACTGTTCAGACACGGCGAGATAGGAGAAAATGTTAGGCTACCATAGTCAAAGTGCTATCAACAACTTGGCGGATATACCCTGTTCTTATATCAAAGCAGCAAATCTAATCAAAAATCCCTAAATTCTTGTATTAAAGAGAATTTTAAAAAATTATTTCATGAATTAATTTACTTAATACAATTTGTATGTTTTATACAAAGAAAATGAAAATAATTAATTAGCATTTTCACAAGAATTTAACTAAGGGATAAACACCGATTCTTTAACAAATTAAAAATGTATAACATTGTTAATTGTATGTTTTAGAATACAGTAATATAAGGGATGTTTTATATATTTATATGTAAACTAATGAACTTTTAACATTGTTCTCTATTACAAACACTTTCTGAGTAAATCACATTTATTTAATTAGCATGAATTAATAGCTTCTGCTATGTTATTAATCAGTTATGTTCCGTGCCAACACCTTGAAACCGAATCTGTTTCATTATAAACAAATTAAATTTTCATTTCCGTAAATCTTTTAGCTAATAAAGGATTGTTTCATCCGATATCATGTACAGTTAATCATACTCTGCAATATCTCTCTCTCCATTCTGCTTTTAACCAATACAAAAATTATTAATTATCACCCAAGTTGGCAGGAAAAATGAATATTGCAGTAGAAAATAAATTGTGATTGTTGTTAATAACATTTGTTCCTTCACCCTCATCTCCCGCACGAGAAAAATAATTTGCGAATCGATATGACCGGCGTCGAGATGCATCGAATGTGTAATTAAGTTTTCAAGGGTGTGTATTGTGAAATTTGTTATGATGTTCATGCAAGGTAATTATAACAATTCACTTCATGTTCACAGTATTTATTCTTTACGTTGTAGCAAGTTTTTGTGGTGAATAAAAACTGATGGAAAACCAGTAATGAGGAAATTTAAACTATAGAAATATTAGAAATAATAATTATAAAAATGAAATAATTTATCAAGTAAATTGGTAATATTTAAGAATAGTGCACCTATTGGCCAATTTGGTGAAATTCTTGGCAATGTTTACTAAAAAACAAAGGTTATTCCACAAACATTGTATCTCTTGCTTTTGTGGTGACTTCAATTAATGCAGATTGCGCAATTGTAATATAATTATATACTTTTACTTAATTAACCCAAACCACTTAGAAACCGGGCATTTATATTTATGGGCAATTGATAGCTTAACTATTTACAAAGTCAACAGCTTCAAATTATTAAAAAATAGCCAATATGAACCATTAATGGTTTACTATATCTATTTTTTTAAACCATTGTGCACATGTAGTACATAAAAAAGGGTTGCACGTGGCATAATATAAACTAAAATATAGATACAGATTGTTAGGAAACAGCGAGATCAGGAGAAAATGTTAAGCTACCATGGTTCTAGTGTTATCACCAACTTGGCGGGGTTACCTTTTTTATGTCAAACGAGTAAACCTAACCTAAAATTCCTAGTTCTTATATTAAATAGTAATTTAAACATTATTTCCTGCATTAATTTACTTAATACATTTTATTTATTTTATATAATACAAAGAAAATGAAAATAATTAATTAGCATTTTCACAAGAATTTAACTAAGGGATAAACACCGATTCTTTAACAAATTAAAAATGTATAACATTGTTAATTGTATGTTTTAGAATACAGTAATATAAGGGATGTTTTATATATTTATATGTAAACTAATGAACTTTTAACATTGTTCTCTATTACAAACACTTTCTGAGTAAATCACATTTATTTAATTAGCATGAATTAATAGCTTCTGCTATGTTATTAATCAGTTATGTTCCGTGCCAACACCTTGAAACCGAATCTGTTTCATTACAAACAAATTAAATTTTCATTTGCGTAAATCTTTTCGCTAATAAAGGATTGTTTCATAGGATATCATACTCAATATTTCTCTCCATCATGCGTTAAACCAATACAAAAATTATTAATTATCACCCCACGTTTGCCGGAAAAAATGAATATTGCAGTAGAAAATAAATTGTGATAGTTGTTAATAACATTTGTTCCTTCACCCTCATTTCCCCACGAGGAAAAATAATTTGTGAATCGATAGGACCGGCGTCAAGATGCATCGAATGTGTAATTAAGTTCGCAAGGGTACTTATTGTGGAATTTGTTATGAGGTCCAAGCAAGGTAATTATAACTAATCATAATTATAATGGTACATAAAAAGTGATGGGTTTCAGGAATATTTTTAACTCTTTTTACGTTGCCACAATTTATCCTACATATAAGGTGTTCGGGTCAAGGCCCATGTTTCTTACTTCGTTTTACGATGTAAAAGAAGTTTTGTAATCATGAAAAAATTTAGCATCCAGCTGTCAATGTAAACACATAGTTTTGCCATTTAATTTAGTGAAATATAAGCGTTACGTGTATAAGTGTGTAAAATGAAACTTGTTTAGCTTTAAATATTCGTATAAATCATCTTTTAGAGCATTTGAATAGTTTCCTCTTGACGTCTATAAATAGGTATGAATATCGCATAACTTAAAAATGGTGAATCATTGAAAATAAAAATTTTGTATCAAGGTCTTCTATAGTGTCTAGTTCAGTGCCTATCTTTTTATTGAAATGTGCAATACATGTTAAGAAAAATTTCAACATACATAATAGTAACGCTGCTAGACATAAGTAAAAGAAAAGATAAACCTTAAAATTTGTAATGTTGTATTTAAGTCTGTTACAACATCTGGTTGTGCCACTACTATTGTAATTGCAGTTCTTATTATATAAGAAAAGATCTCAATATAAAGTATAATAACTTTACACACACACACACACACACACATATATATATATATATATATACATACATATGATATAACTTAATATAACTTCCACATAATTTAAAATACTGTAGTCATCATTATTAATTGTAGTAACCGAGTATATTAATGCAGAATTAAAAAAATACATCTTTTATTTAGACCATCAGATAAAACACAAATTCCCTTAGGGAAAAAGAAAACTGAATAAAAAATATTCGATGATACATACTATATTGCGTTCTCAAAGGAAAAGCCTCAAAATCTGTGTGCCAGGCTTTTTTATTAACTACTGGAAGGTGCGTGGACGGTATGTCATTATAGATGTCATTCCGGTAACCAATCACTTCACTATATAACTTCTAGCTTATTCTAGAAGTTACAGTACGCCACAATGCGCAGGAAAAATGAATTTTATTATTACACACACACACATATATATATATATATTATGTCTATTCAACACGTTTTCCAGCTGTCACCGGAAAATGGCTCGGTGTTATTTCCTGATCTTAACACTTAATTCGCTGAGTAAGTGTCCCCTACTTTGGGAAAATTCTTTCGGTCTTTAATCTTGTGTGCACCTCTGTTCCAAAAGAGTGATTTTTGTGTCTTTTTCTTGTCTTGACTAGTAAAGATGTCGGTTTTAGAAGCTCTAAAATAAAGTTTTAATTAGACTTGTGCTGGTCTCTTCAATGTGGCCAGACTGCATCGTTGTTACTGCTAGCTGATTAGGTTTTCTCTTTGTCCAGCAGTTTTATAATTATTGGATCACTTACATATATATATATATATATATATATATATATATATATATATTATCTATTTATCAATATATCTATATAAACAAATATATAACAACAACGATTAATATTATTGCAAAGGTCTCTCTCAATTTAACATCGATCGACTTTCCGAATTCATAAAGAACTTTTCCAATAAAATAAAAAAAACCCAAACATGGTTAAAAAAATAAATTTTAATCCAAATAGCCCGGAGGAATTTCACGAAGTTATTTCCACAAACTATCTGAATCCGATCAATTAATTTGATAATTTCCTTCCTCCCAACTCAAACCTAATTGATCTTTTTTTTTATTGATCCCCACTTTCTCACCTTTTTATTGCTAGTATATTGAAAATTTACTTTATTTTATTCCTTTTTTTTCAGTTTCCCGCCAGTTCAGGGAGCGTGAAATCAGTATAAATTAACATTTATTGTTTTCGAGAATTTATGTATTTTTTTTATGTCCTTTGAATATGTATTCATTTATAACGGTATAAGGAAATAAGCAAAGAAAAAAAAATGGCATGCCAGAATAAATAAGCCTTTTCCGAAGGACATAAAACATACTCTAACAACATTTTATTTTTCAGTTCCGTTAATTTTGTTCTTCTGTTGGGTGAAAAATTCAATTAAGCGCACAAGTTTGTTCTTTGGATTTTTATGCTATCGCCACTGGTATTTTTTTTTATTCTACCTGGGTGCTCACGGAGGCGTGAAATTAAATTTAATTAATTATGCAAACGAATTTTGATGTTTTTGTGTACCGTGTATCTCAACTCATGTTTTAAGTTCACAAGTAATTTAACACTGCGGTATTATGTCGTTTATCTGGGTTAGAGAATATATATCTTTTAAAAATGGAGAATTAATTTAGACGTATCGAGGAAAGCGATAAAAAAAAGAAAGAATATTTTATTCTACCGTGTAAAGTCTTTATCACACGTCAACATGCTCGTGTTGATAAAACAGCAAATACAGTTTAGGATTTCTTGCTCCGCTGAAGAATATGCTAAATTTTGGTGTGATAGCGAGATATGTTCAACAGATTAAAAGCCTTATTAAAACTCAATTTGCACTTAAATAAATCTGTTGAAAATTTTTCACTGTAACACAAGAAATCTACACATTTTTTAATCATAAAAGAAAAATAAATTAGCAGGTACAAATTGATGTGTGATTAGGCCGTAAAAAGATGAATTTATGTGTCATGTAAAATCTGGAGTAAATGAATATTTTGAAGTACTACGTGTTGATAAAACAGTAAAGACAGTTTAGGATTTCTTGTTCCGCTGAAGAATATGCGGAATTTTGGTGTGGTAGTGAGATATGTTCAACAGATTAAAGGTCTTATTACAAGTTATTTTGTATTTAAATAAATCTTTTGAAAATTGTTCACTATAACACAAGAAATTTGCACATTCTTTAAAGGAAAATAAACTAGCAGGCAGATATTAATGTATGATTAGGCTTCACAAGATGAATTTATGTGTCATGTAAAATCTGAAGCAAAGGAATATTTTGAAGTACTAGGTGTTGATAAAACAGTAAATACAGTTTAGGATTTCTTGCTCCGCTGAAGAATATGCAGAATTTTCATGTGATAGCGAGATATGTTCAACCGATTAAAGGCCTCATTACAAGTCAATCTGCACTAGAATAAATGTTCAAAATTTTTCTCTGTAACACATGAAATCTACACATTCTTTACCAGTAAAAGGAATATAAACTAGCTAGTACATATTGATGTGTGATTAGGTTTCAAAATAATAAATTTATGTGTCATGTAAAATCTAAGGCAATATTTTGAATATTTTGAAGTACTACGTGTTGATAAAACAGTAAATACAGTTTAGGAGTTTTTGCTTCGCTGAAGAATACGCGGTATTTTGGTATGCTTCCGAGATATGTTCAACAGATTAAAGGCCTAATTAGAAGTTAAATAAATCTGTTGAAAAATTTTCACTGTAACACAAAAAATCTACACATTCTTTACCCGTAAAAGAAAATAAACTAGCAGGTAGATATTGATGTTTGATTAGGCCTTAACAAGATGAATTTATGCGTCATGTAAAATCTGGAGTAAATGAATATTTTGAAGCACTACGTGTTGATAAAACAATAAATACAGTTTAGGATTTCTTCCTAAGCTGAAAAATATGCGGAATTTTCGTGTGATATCAAGATATGTTCAACCGATTAATGGCTTTATTTCAAGTCAATTTGCACTAAAATAAATCTGTTGAACATTTTTCACTGTAACACAAGAAATCTACACATTCTTTACCCGTAAAGGAAAAAAATCTAGCAGGTACATATATTGATGTGGGATTAGGCCTTAAGATGAATTTTTGTGCCATTGTGAAATCTGAAGTAAAGTTTGAAATATTTTGAATATTTTGAAGTACTAACAGTTTTTTAACAGAAAACTTTTTGAATTTGTATAAGTATATTTCTTTGTATAAAGGGGAAATATTTAGGAATTCTTTTCCTGTTAAAGTATAGGCCGATTTCTCCTGTGATAATAAAAAAGTCAACTTGAACTAAAATTGGTTGATAATTTTTCGTTGTCATGCAGCAATGGCAAAAATAAGAAGTTAATATTTTGAGAATGAATAAAATATTAATTATCTTTATTTTTTGAATTAATTCATAACTTGTAAAAATTAAGTTTAAATTATTATTCAAGAAAAATATAGATAGGCTACCTAGGCGTTGCTATGACCAACTCGAATGAAGCATCATTATTCCTTGTTTTAAAGAAGATAGATCGTGTAAGACAACGTCGAACACCTTTTTAAAAATAAATAACAAATTTGAAGGATCTCATATAGGATTTTTTTTCAGAATATACTTTACATTTTTATAGAAACAAAACTGGGTATCAGATTTTATAAATATTATTAAAAGTTTGTGCAGCCATTTTACGATATTAACACTTGTTAAAGAGGTAGGTGTGTGTTCTTGAGTGAGTGAGTGAAACGGGGAAATTAATGCGCCGGTTACATGGGGATAAAATTAAGCCACAATTATTTTTACCTGCCCGAGCTTAGTGGGCAGTATAGTTAATAATCAGGTTGCAGTCGTGTCATACCATAAGAAGAGACAGCGAATCCAACTTGTAACTTAACTTTTGCTTAAGATTTATCAAAAAACATCTTTCTCCGTCAAGAGGAGACTACGAAATGATACATGAAAACACTCCCACTTACAAAGTTGGTATCCACAACCAGATAAAATGAAGAGGAATTCTCAAAAGAAAGGAGTTTAGTCAGCTTTCTTACTAGTCAAAGAGGAATTTATATCATTGGAAAAAATAGCCATTCGCTTGGGACCGCTGGAAAATGAGGCAAGTGGGCAGAATATTCGATTTATTGCAGGGTTGTTTTTGGGAGACTGCTAAAAGAATTTTAAGTGTAATAATTTTGATATATTATGTACACACACACACATATATATATATATTATATATATATATTATAAATGTACACACACATATGCAAACATATAGTACTTTAGTGTTATATTCTAATTATTAGGGGCATATAAAGTCTCTATATAATTTATTACATAGTATAGTGACTTTATATTTATCAGTATATAGTTACTTTTATGAATAGATGTGTTTCTGTATATTTTTGCATATATATATATATATATATATATATATATATATATTCATTCTAGTCTTATATTAAAAGTTTAAAAATTCTTATTTTGTAATACGTAAAATATGAATAAATATTATTTTATAAATCAATTTGTTAATACATTAGACGTCATATAAAAGTATAAGATCTTAAAGGAAAATACAAGACACAGGGAAATCACGTGATTTTACATAAATATCTTTTGAAAACATATTTAAACAAAATTGTTTAGTTGATTTCAAATATCTGTTTTGTAAATATACTAAGAGAACAGAACTGTGTAGTCTATATTATTAAATAAGTACTTATATAAATTTTTCATCTAAAAAATGTTAGGGACTTTCGAAATAAACATACCCGAAAAAGTCGAGATTTTAAATTTTTAATTATAGAATCTTTTTCTTAATCTTAACTGTATTTATCATTCAGAAAAGGAGAAAACAAAAAATGGATATTAAGTAAACATTTATTCTTCCACTGTACATTTTTGAAACAGGCTCTCTCAAGAAAATAAAATATCGCTTTCTCTCGAACACTAAAAATGGTAAACTAATTACAACTCTCGGATTTCAAGAACAGAATGTTTTCTTTTTTGCTGTATCCATTGAAATTGGTCCTTTTAGCAACGTGCATAGTAAGTAAAAAAAAATTGAGTTCTTAAAAAAGGGTTTCGAAATATTTTATTCCACTCTGTTTACTTTCTTTCCCTTAGAATTTTTCGATTTATTTACGGTGAGTAAGCTTTCTATTTCTTTACACTTACTTATGTTACGTAATATATTGTTTCATAATAAGTGCTTACTTTTTTATTTAACGCATGTTTACCACTCTATGGACTGCATCGGTAAAAATATATATTGACTTAAAAAGTTATAATAGCTCCTCTGAAGTTGCTTTGGTTGTACCAGTTTTATTTTTTTACTTACACGTAAGAAATGAAGCCATTATTTATATAGGTAACCAGTAAAAACATTTTTACACTTGATGTATAATGTTTAACCTACGTTTTTTAGTTGCTATATATTTATCCTATATATTAAAATCTGACTGTAAATATGTATAAATGCATTTCTGTATGTATGTGCTCACAATGCGTCATTTCCTGGAACAGATGAAGAAGAATCTGCAACAATTGCTCAACATGGCAAGAATTTGCTCAAGACATTGACGACAATATGGTTCGAGCTTTCGAGTTCAGCAATAGCGTTGACGGGGTTATGTCCTTGTACAAGTGAATTTTGAAGGAAAGGAAAAACAAAGACAACAACTACCCATCACCATGTTTCTTTCCAAGGTAAAGCCTCTTGGCTCTACGGTCAGAGCCTCCAGCAGAAGAGTCTCGGAGTGAGTCTAAAACGTCTACGAGTCAAGTGAGAGCCTCTTCTCCTCCACCAACACAAGATTTCGCCTCTCTCAACAAACAATGCTAATTAATGTTTATTACTTTCTATTTTTTTAGACTTACTTATCTTACGTAATATATTGTTTCATAATAAGTGCTTACTTTTTTACTTAACGTATGTTTACCACTCTATGGATTGCATTGGTAAAAACATATAATGACTTAAAAAGTTATAATAGCTCTTCTAAAGTTGATTTAGTTATATCAGTTTTATTTTTTCACTTACACGAAAGAAATGAATTCATTATTTATATAGGTAACCAGAAAAAACATTTTTTACCAGTCATG
>CM063511.1:35658901-35661401 GCA_032207245.1 Pardosa pseudoannulata | reverse complement strand
AAATTGTGCATCTGAGGCATACAAAAATTTTCGAACTGCATTACATATTAGCGAATTTAATTTATTATTTAACATAAATATACAAAGATAATTTGGTGTTGCTTTACAATACATACAACAAAAGACAATATTAGTATTGACTTCATTATTTTCGAGTTCACTTTACCTAGGAAAACTGTGTAACGAAAATGTGTTACGGAAGTATATGTCTGAAGTGAGTGTATCATGACTGTAAAGGTTTTAAAGTATTATCTAGAATGTCGGCAACTTTCACTTTCTGTTGCTGAAAAATATCGATGTAATATTTCATTCTCACTGTGCAGCTCTTTAAAGATTTAAAATTGTGCATGAAGCAAAACGCAAACAGAAAATATTTCTTTCGAAAATTTCTGAAAATTCTTCAGAAAATAAGCTCACAAATGTTTTCGTGAAAATCGTCGAACTTGAACTAAAGAGATATTTCATATTGGGATGAATACGTTTCTTACATATCCCATATGTATCCACAGACCTGAATAATTGCTGTATGAGCAAGATTTCAAATTCATGCAAAGAATAGGTCTACAGGGGAAAAAAATCCCTCTTCCGCACAGAAAATTCCCGAATTCCCTACGCTGTGATTATTTCTTTAACCTGGATATAAAAATAGAATAAGATGTGATGCTGCAATAGAAAAACGATTTCAGGAGAGGGATTTTGAAATAGAGAAATCTGGGTCAAGTGATCCAGGGAAGATAAAAATTGTACTAGACTCACGGGATCTGGCAACAAATCCCTGAAAAGAAACGAAATAAATGTTGAAAAGTTTAGCATTAGAAATATTATTCATAAAAAAGTTTTTTTTTATAATGAGGTAAATGCAAATACATATACAATTTGTATGGCGGAATAACAAAACGAAAAAAATGGTAAAATTTTGCCAGCTTTTTTTTAAATCCTTTGTTAGAATAGAATAAAAAATAATACATTAGGCAGAAACAATGGTTAAAAACTTTTCTACATTACTGAGAGATGGAAATAAAATTATTCTTTTTTTGCAGTTTTATTTCAAAACAAGATGAAATACTTTAGTCATCAGTTTTTGAAAAAAAAAATGGTTGAACTAGGATTAGAGTAAAGTGTGTGAGCTAGGTAGAGCGAAATCGTTAAGGATACGCGTAAGAGAAGGATAAATAAAAATTAGAAAACTAATTTAGTTCTTTAATGCAGGAAAATCTTTTATTTTTTTTAATAAAAAAAGAGAGATTTGGGGAGAAGAATGAATTTTATATTTTTGAGAATTGTGTCAATGTTTTCTAGAATTTCAAAATGGATTTAGCATAATTTCAACAAAAACAGTAAAAAGCTATTTGGTGACTAGAATACTCCGTATGAGAAGTAAAATCTAAATTGTCTACAACTTTAGAGATTGTGGTATGTAAATATTTTTGTTATTTGAATGAATAAGTATGAAAGTATGAAAGTATGATGTATCCAAGATATTTTATACCGGTACAGTTTGTTTGTACTTTATAATAATTTAAATCTTCTGATACTGCGGTATGAAATCCAAAAATAATTAAGGATTATATATATATATATATATATAATATATATATATATATATATATATATATATATAGAGAGAGGAGAGAAGAGAGAGGAGAGAGATAGATAGATAGATATAGAGAGAGACAGAGACATAGAGATAGAGAGATATATAGAGAGAGATAGAGAGATAGAGAGAGATAGACAGAGATAGAGACATAGATAGATATACATATAGACATAGAGATAGAGAGATATATAGAGAGATAGAGAGAGAGAGATATAGATAGATATAGATAGAGAGAGATAGATATATAGATATAGATAGAGAGAGAGAGATAGAGATATATATATAGAGAGAGAGATAGATAGATAGAGAGAGAGATACAAACACACATACATGTAGATACACACACACACACACACACACACACACATATATATATATATATATATATATATATATATATATATATGTTTATATGCATAACATTTATATTTATATAAAATTGTGCATCTGGGGTAAAGATATTTTTCGAACTGCATATACGTATTAGCGAATTAATTCAATTTATTTATAAATATATAAACAGAATGGGGTGTTGCTTTACAATACATATATTAAAAACAATTTAAAATTAACTTTATTAATTTTGTATTTACCTAGGAAAATTGTGCAACAAAAAGAATTACGGAAATATGTATCTGAATGAGTGTAACATGACTGTATAGACTTTCATTTTTCTGTTTCTGAAAAATATCTATGTAAAAAATACTTGTAGCTGTGTATTCTTAAAAAATTAAAATTGTGCACGAAGCAAAACGCAAACAAAAAAAATTTCTTTTGAAAATTTCTGAAAATCTTTAGAAAATAAGCTCACAAATGTTTTCGAGAAAATCGTCGAACTTGAACTAAACAGATATTTCATATTGAGATGAATACGTTTTCTTACATATACATATGTATCCACAG
>CM063511.1:35623901-35653901 GCA_032207245.1 Pardosa pseudoannulata | reverse complement strand
AGAATATCGGGATCAAGTGATTTCGATAATAATAAGCGATTGATAACATTAAGTGAAGTCCACTGTATTTATGAAAGCATGAATGTATGGTGTATCCAAGTTATTTTAAACCATTATCAGTTTATTTGTGTATTTATGAAGCGGTTGTATATGGAATGGATAGAGGCATCCATATAGAATTCTTGATGAGTTAGGATTAGCAAAGATAAAAGTGAGTTCGAGAACGTTCAAAATCCTCCCCTTCCGTCCTTTTCGATTGTTAAATGCCATTATTTCAAGTCCTATTTTCTCCAGTTAAGGTTCTCCAGGCGATTAAATTTATCAATTTATCATATGATAAATAGGTAGAAATAACATTTTTTCTAGTATTATGACGTCATTCCTTTAACTATCTCACTTAATCATTTCTTATTTTAAATTATTTAAATATCGTCTGCATTATTTTCATACGTTTTATCATTGAATTTAGCTATTGCGTAAATATTTTTCTTTTACATTTGGCTTAAATAATAGATTAGGTACATAGGTGAAAATTTTAAATTTAATCATAGATTATTTTTTGTTGGAATGAAAACTTTATCACCAGTATTAACAACAAATTATTTTCATAAAAGTCTAGGAGATTATTTCACCTGCGAAATAATATATTGACCTAGATCATGTTTAATTTGACTTTATTCAACTCAGCACTGATAGGGCACTTCTTTGGTGTCTAAACTTATTTAACAAAGAACAGAATTCTAGTATGAAGAGCACCAGATTTTCACACCATGATCTCTTTTGAAGTTCGCTTTCAAAATGCTTATATTAATCATCTAAACCCAAATTAATACGCCTCACAATATAGTGCACTGAATTTATTGTCAAATTTACACAAACACAATTCCATATTTCAAAACCTGACATATGTTTTAAAAATATTATGTATCTACTATAAATATATTAAATTATAGAATAGGTATACGCATTAAATTATAGAATAGGTATATTTTACACTCATTTCCATAAATTAAGGATAATGAAGTTCAGGCAATGAAAGTGACAAAAGCAAAAACAAATTTGACTTATTTGTAAAGTCTATTTATTAAACAAAAGGTAAAGAGCAAAAAAGATGCTATATGTTTGACATAATTAATAAAAATTGCGATTTTTACTCCCTGGAGCAAATTTCAAAAAAGAACCTATTTACAGAAAACAGTATAACATGGTTAGTATGATGGTTAATACGGAGTATGTCTCCCGGACGATGCAATACAAGCGTTACAACGCCTACGCATGCTGAGTATCAGATTATCAATCTGATCTTGGGGAAAATTACACCACTCATCAAGCAATGCCCTCCGAAGTTCCGATAGACAGTTGGGAGGGGGTTGACGGGCTGCAATTCGTCGGCCAAGCATGTCCCACACATGCTCTATTGGATTCAAGTCCGGTGAGTATGCTGGCCAATCCATACGGGTGATATCCTCCGATTGAAGGCATTCGTCTACAATGTTTGCACGGTGAGTCGGGCGTTGTCATCCATATACAGAAATTCAGGACCCATGGCGCCCCGAAACAAACGTACATGTTGTTCCAGAATGACATCCCGATAGATGTGGCCTGTCATCGTTACACTCTGAACATGCAGGTCAGTTCTGGAACCAAGAATAATTCCTCCCCAAACGAGCCATCCTGCACCACCGTAACGGTGTCGTTCAATGGTGTTCTCTTGGTGGTAACGGGTACCTGGCGCTCTCCATATGAAAGTCCGGCGAGAATCAGAATGTAAACTGAACCTGGACTCGTCGGAAAACATCACACAAGACCACTGTTGCGGTGTCCACAATGCATGCTCTCTAGCCCAGCATAATCGCAGGCGACAGTGAGTTGCGGTAAGGGGAACACATCTGACAGGCCTACGAGCATATAGACCAATGTTCCCTAAGCGTCTGTACACGGTCTGCCTTGAAACTGTCGTACCGGTAGCTGAAGAGAGCTGACGAGACAGGTCTGATGCTGTGCTCCGTCTGTTTCTTTTGGCAGTAACTGCCAAATACCGGTCATCATTCGGCGTAGTAACTCGGGGGCGACCTGTGCTGTAACATCTACTCACATTACCATCATGTTTGAATCGTTGCCAAAGCCTGGAGATGACACTCTGGGCGATTCCAAGTTCCTCGGATACTTCCAGCTGGGTACGTCCACATTCCAGTCGTCCGATAATTCTACCACGTAAAAAATCATCCAAATGCTTCCTTTGTGCCATAACTATGCGGTTATTGCACTGAAAGGCTTTTAAAGCGCTTGTGAACAATTTTACTTCTTTGCTACCATTCCTTATATACCCCTTTCATACACTCTCGTCATTGTGACGTACTATCCGCGCCATCTGGTGGTTTCCTGCAATTTGCATATTCTTCTTCAAGATGTGTGTGATAATTCTACAGGTGAAATTTTTATTTTAGAGCTCAATTTCTGTGTGATTCTGAATTATCCTTAATTTATGGACATGAGTGTACATTAATCAACGAATTTGAAAGAGCTCAGAATGTATCACTTCTGATCCGATCTACATTATGATCTTTCCTAATTCGATTTTTTCCTTTTTTTTTCCTCCAATAATGTTAGCACTATCAGAGGATTAATTCCGAAGGATTGAAGATATTCATCAGCCTCAGAAGAATATATTTAAATCACTGGATGCCAATTTTGGCAGTATGGTGTCTTGAAATAGATTCTACAGCACGGCAAATATACTACTGTAATTTGCTGTCTATGTAGATATATAGCTATCAGGATGTTACTTCCGTTACTATAAAGAGGTGAAATAGCCCGTGAAGAACTTTTTTAAACAGCTGGTATCTTAAATTTTGCCAAAAGGGTTTCTTGAAATTGATTTTACAGAACAGCAAATGTACCATTGTAAATGCTGTCTATGCAGATATGTAGCTATCGGAATGGTTCTTCCGAAGTAATGAAGAGGTACAAAAGCCTGTTAAGAAATTATTTAAATCCATGAGCGCCAATTGTTTGCCACAATGATTTCTTGAAATAAATTTTTGAGTACGTCAAATGCAGTATTGCTATTGTTGTCTATGTAAATATATAGCTATCATGGTGTTACTTCCTAAGCAATAAAGAGATGCAACAGTCTGAAGAACTTATTTAAATTACTGGCTACCGATTTTCACCAGTAAGATGTTTTGAATCTGATTTATAACATGGCAAATATACCATTGTCATTACTATCTATGTAGATATATCGCCAAATAATTGTATTG
This sequence comes from Pardosa pseudoannulata, assembly GCA_032207245.1. Classification (NCBI taxonomy): domain Eukaryota; kingdom Metazoa; phylum Arthropoda; class Arachnida; order Araneae; family Lycosidae; genus Pardosa; species Pardosa pseudoannulata. The sequence goes on along the minus strand of CM063511.1, from coordinate 35,650,638 downwards.
CTTTATGCTACTGTATATTTCTATTTGCAATATAGCTGCTTTTGGGATGAGGTATTATGAAACTTACTTTCAGGACGTCTGTCATATGTTTGATAAAAATATTTTGTTTTCTTTAAACACAGACTACATTTTCGCAGAGCAGTATCCCTCAGGTACAGCCTAACATTGCTGTGTCAGTCTTTTTTGATGTTCTCGACATTTATTATAAAAGAAAACAATGCAAAATGACAACACAAAAAAGCAGAATGCTTGGGGGTACCCTTTAAGAATTTGCCCTGACTGTAAAAGATAATTTTAAAGGAAAAAAAGAGAAATATAAAAATTACACGATTTGTATCCAAACAATAAGCAAAGAATTTTGACATATGAGGGAACTTTCATAGAAGTCCGCACAAGAGGGCAAACAAAGATGAAAAATATTGTTACGAACTTCACACCTGGGTTCGGAGATTGAATGGACTTTAAATAAGACAGCACAAAAACAATTATTTATTAACAGTCAGTTCGAAAATACAATGTCAGAAAGGCATCGTTACGGTACTACAAACTCGTACCAAGATTACGAAATCATCGCTAGACAACTCGAGCAAAATGCCGTGGGCTCAAGTACCTCTTTCTGCATAAAACAAAACGGAATCACCGGTAAAACACAGCACACCGTACGTACTCTTTACATTGAGAAATCTACTTAACGACTCTACTCCGTCTGAGGCCCAGCCTGCCTTATATAGACCCGAAGAAACTGCTCGAACATTCCAGATTAGACCAGAAACGGAACCGGAACGTAAAATATGCCACATTTTGCAACATTTGGCGACATTTGGCGTTATTAGGCGATGAACTTGGCGGCAAAAAATGTTGCCAAAACTGTCGTCAACGAGTCGATATCTCGTCGAATTGGCGAGATACCCATAGAGTCCCATGTTAAATACAAGGTTCAGTAACAAATTCGTAACAATATTTAAATTAGGCAAATTCAAACAATTTTACGCGACTTTATGGTTTTTGCAGGAATTGAATCTTAGAGAATTATTTTGTTTAGTTTGAAACATAGTGATTTAGTTCTGATTACTTGGTTGGCCTTTATTCCTGCTCCAGGTTTTTTTTTTCTTAAGGATGATATAGAGTTAAAGGAGAATAGAATAAGTAATGTTTAGCATTTACCTGAGTATGGTAAAAACAGTTGCTATTGTTGTTATTTAAATGAACGAACAAAGTACACTGAAAAATAACCGTGGTCTATAAACATGAGAATCCTATGTTGTTTGATTTAAAGGGAAGATTTACTTCTGGAAAATATTTATATGTAATTCTACCTGTATGTAATTCTACCTTTTGGGGCTGAATTCCAAGAGTAATGCCATTCATTCTTTATAAAGAGCAGTAAGAATTTTTTTACGATGAACTAAGCATCCGTAGAGCACAGTTCAAAAACGCAGGTGTAATGGTATCTAAACCTTAGCCTCAACCAACCATCAAAACATCATACATATATGCTTTTAAAAACACTTTTACCTATACATATTTACAAGTACTTAATTCTAGCATAGGTATATTTTTCGTTGATTAACACATTTGAAAGCGATCTTAGATTAGTTCCTGTATTAATGAAACAAAATAATTTAATTTAAAAATAATTAAGACATCTATAATTTTCATTTTATTGAAAATGAAGTATAAAAATATCATAATGACGTTTATATATATTTTTATTTTTAACGCGAATAAACTAAGATAAAGAGATAGAAATAATTTTTGCATATCACTACACCCCAAACCTTATCGATAAAAATAGAATTTATAAATATTGCTGCATGTGTAGAATTGGATTGCACGTGATATGGAATGCTTTAACATTCGATACGTCGTCCAGATAAAAGGCTTCACAGAAATGAAAATGCAGAGAATCCACTTATGTTTTGAAGATACTAGATAATTGTATAAATGCAAGCACGAGTGGGCATTCTTCTCGAAGTATTGGGGAATTTTAGATGAGACAAATATATATTCTAGTTACGAACAGTAACGAAATTTAAGAAATATGTATATAATCTTTCTAGGAATTCAGAGATTAACCCTCCGAGTGGAACACATCGAGGAAAAAAATCTCTAAAACATACACTAAAGGTTTACTGTGTCAATGGCCAAAGCGTTCTATGATTTTTTCCTTCACCCTTTGTCGACTAGAATGGAATACGGGAAACCCACCCTCGTTATTGTCCCTTTACGTCCGGTTATATATAGATATAGAAATATATATTATAGATTGCTAATTTTTAATACACATAAAGACCGTCAAGTCTGGAATATTATCCCATAAGAAATAATGGATTCTAAAAGTACAAATAAAAATATTCTTTTAAGAGACTTATTTATATTTTTTACGAAAGTCATCGAAGCTATTTAAGTGGTGCAATTAGAGATGCATCAGTTACCTCAAACGAAATGCTTCGAAATAGAGATTTACAAAGCCATGAAAAGTTAACAGCGTCTTTGTGCCTCAGGGGGTAGGGATGCATCCCCTCAAGAAATGTCAGTGAAAGAGGGGTGCAGTTCCTGAACAATCGTCCTGACCCTCCTACCTCAACACTCCATGGGCGAAAGCACTGACAAAACTGTACATTACATCCATTTTCGGAGCGTTTTTGGAGGTCGAAAATCGTGCGTTTTGAAGTCATCATCGGTTTGGCGGAATTGTACGTGCGAACCACTTAGAGGGTTAAATATACGTGATCATTTAACGAATTTCGAAGCAAAATGAGTTGATAAGTATATTTTCAAAAGCTTACCTGATATATTTCTGTAGAGAAATATGATGGCATTACCTGATTTGATACGTAGATAATACAGTGGAAGATTTAGTGGGAGAAAATGACTACGTACGAGGGTGACTCTGAAATTTTTGAGATACCACTAGATTTTTAAAGTTAAACTTACAAAATTTTAGGTGTGTTCAAAGTAGTCTCTTCCAGCATCAATGTACCTTTGTAGGCGAACTATCCAAAGATTAAATGCCTCAAGCCATTCATTTTTTTGAATAGATGAAAAATGCATTTACAGCCAAAGCAATCTCTTCTTTTTTAGATTAAAGAATAATCAAAAGTCACACATAGCTAGATATCAGGTGAATACATTGGATGTTTTTTCCTAGATCTAGTACAGGGTGAAACTTTAACTTATCCATATATACATCACTACACATATTGTTTTAAGAAACCAACACTATATTTATAATATTTTAAAATGAAAGTAAGAGAAACAACCATTTGAACACAAATAATTCAGAAAAAGTCATGTATTCAAACATAAACAAATACATTATTATTTATCATATTTCATTTTATTAATAATACAATGAGTTCAAAGATCTCTATTATACTCCAAGCTTAATTAAAAAAATTTAAAAAATGAGCTGAGAGCTTATATGTGGTACAACCAGGAGATCAAAACCAATTTAAAGGTTTATAAAGTTAATAAATATTTAAAGTAAAGTGAAACAACCATTTGAATACAAATCGTCCAGAAAAAACATGATATATTCAAACAAGCAAATAGATTATCATCATCATTTTATTAATAATACATTGTGTTCATTGATCTCTATCCTACTCCAAGCTTAATTAAAAAAATTAAAAATGAGCTGAGAGCTTATGTGTGGTACAACTAGGAGATAAAAATCAAATTAAAGGTTAATACATATTTAAAGTAAAGTGGAACAACCATTTGAACACAAATCTTTCAGAAAAACATGATGCATTCAAAAGTTAAAAAAAATACATTATTATTTATTATTATCATTTTATATATTTCATTTTATTAATAATACAATGAGTTCAAAGATCTCTATTATACTCCAAGCTTAATTAAAAAAATTTAAAAAATGAGCTGATAGCTTATATGTGGTACAACCAGGAGATCAAAACCAATTTAAAGGTTTATAAAGTTAATAAATATTTAAAGTAAAGTGAAACAACCATTTGAATACAAATCTTTCAGAAAAACATGATGCATTAATACATAAATATATTATTTATTATTATTTTATTATATTTCATTTTATTAATAATACACTGTGTTCAAAGATCTCTAGTCTACTCCTACTTAATTAAAAAAATTAAAAATGAGCTGAGAGCTTATGTGTGGTACAACTAGGAGATAAAAATCAAATTAAAGGTTAATATATATTTAAAGTAAAGTGGAACAACCATTTGAACACAAATCTTTCAGAAAAACATGATGCATTAATACATAAATATATTATTTATTATTATTTTATTATATTTCATTTTATTAATAATACACTGTGTTCAAAGATCTATATTACTCCAAGCTTAATTAAAAAATTAAAAATGAGCTGAGAGTTTATGTGGTACAACCAGGAGATCAAAATCAATTTAAAAGTTTTATAAATTAATAAAATATTTAAAGTAAGAGGTACAACAACCATTTTAGCACAAATCATTTAGAAAAATATGATGTATTCAAAATAAAAAAATACATTATATTTATTATCTTATTTTATATATTTCATTTTATGAATAATACATTTGTTCAAGATCATATTTACTCATGCTAATTAAAAAATTAAAAATGAGCTGAGAGCTTAATGTTACAACCAAGATCAAAACCAATTTAAAGGTTTATAAAGTTAATAAATATTTAAAGTAAAGTGAAACAACCATTTAAACACAAAATTTAGAAAAATATGATGTATTAAAAGTATAAAAAAATAATTATTATTTATTATCATTTTATTATATTTCATATGAATAATACATTTTTCATATCTCTATTACTCCAATCTAATTAAAAAAAAAAAAATAAAAAAATGATAGCATGTTACAACCAGAGATAAAAAAATTTAAATTTATAAAGTTAATAAAAATTAAAGTAAAGTGAACAAATAAAACACAAATCTTTCAGAAAAACATGATGCATTAATACATAAATATATTATTTATTATTATTTTATTATATTTCATTTTATTAATAATACACTGTGTTCAAAGATCTATATTATACTCTAATATTAATTAATACATTTAAAAATCATCTGAGAGTTTATATGTAGCACAACCAGCAGATCAAAATCAATTTAAAGTTTTATAAAGTTAATAAATTTTTAAAGTAAGAGGTAAATCCATAAATATTTTTAGCGTCTTATAGCCTTCAAATGTTATCGATGATTTCCCTAGATAAAAATTTACATTTAATGCTTTTATTATATCACATGATATGCAATGATTAAAATATAAAATTTATAAAAAGTATATAAATATTCAAGTATCACATCTATATTAATTATAAATATTAGTACATGTTATATATGTAATGTACAGGGCAATCAAAGGAAAGAAATATTATATATATTTACATTTTAGTATTCAAGTATAATATTAGAAATCATTTATCTCTGAGAATTTATAGATAATTTTAAATTACAACAAATGCGAGATATAAAGTATTCTACCTAATGTCATCTTTGAAAATCATTATACATTTTTCGAAATTTTTTAAATATTTTATTTATAGAATCTATTATCAATATATTTAGCAAAATAAATAATGCCACTAATAAAAATTCATTGCATTTTAATTGCTTATTATTAAATGTTAAATATATAAAAATATATACTTAAAATATTTAAAATAATTACCGTCACTTGAAAATATAAAAAACTTATACACTGTCACTTAAAATATAAACTTAAAATATATAGAAGGTCTACCGTCATTTAAAGGCACTTTAATAAATTGTTCATAAAATAAGTTTCATTTCTGGCACTAGATGGCAGCACTACGTGTGAAAAAATCGTGTTTCGATGATTTCGTTAAACAAGATGTAGCTAAAAGCATGCTGGTCAATCAGATGATCAAAATATAGTTAATTTTCTAATAAATATTTAAAGTTAAAGGCAAAACCAAGTGGATTTTTTCAACCTTCTTTTGACCTTCGAATGTTATGAAATTTCCGCTATATCAAAATATTTGATCACTCTCAATTTTTATGATACCCATGCACAAAAAAGTGTTCATTTTTGTAAAAATTCCGTAATTTAAATGTATTAAAAGTACTAATTATAAGAGAAAAATATTTTAAGTGATTTTTTTTTTCAAAAGAATTAACAAATCAAATTTTTGCTACTGAGATAATAAAATGCACAAGCGAATGTTGAATATTGTAGGAAATAACTTGTTTTATCGTTTCGAATCCCACTGTGGCATAGATTTTCAGAATGGGTTTTAAGTAGTAGGTTATGGTCTCAATAGCCCTCGTGTTGCAAAATAGTAAACCTAACCAAACGAATGCTGTTGATTAAATACATTTTCCTGAATGTCAGCCCAATTTCACGCAGAACACAGTAAATGAAAATAATTGTTTCTGGAACCACTGAGAAAGTTTGTTTTATTACTGATAAAAATCGTATAAATCAGATAATGTAATAAATTTATTTACTATTTTAAAATGTAAGTTCGAAAGCCAAAACTTGTTCATACCGACGCCCTGGTATATGTACTTGTATTGCCAGCTGCATTGGAAAAAAAATCGGTGTCTACAACCGAAACATTTGCTTCAAACGCGAGTATCAGTTTAGAACCACTGCTCTAGCCTATAAAATAAAAGTTACATTGAATATATTTTAACAACAAATATCTAAAATTTTTAACCATTTACATGTCCTGTACATCGTATGACATTCATGTTTATTGCTTTGTACACTTTTATATTACATGTGATACAGAGTAATATAAAATATGAAGTATATACATGCTTGACAATAAAAAAACGATATAGAAATGTATAAATTATTAGATGGATATACGCGATATATAGGACAGTCAATATAGGATATACAGGACAGAATCATCATGCATATTTTTTATGCAAATATAACTAGTTTAACGATTATTATTTTATGCTTACTATATTTTAAACTTATATTTAAGATAACATCTAAACTTTATTCTATTGTCTAAAAGTATCCCATGAATAAAATAATTTTCTAGACATTTTCACATCAAAGTATTGATAATAATATACTTAATTGTCAAGCAGATTTGATCAAAAAGAAAATAAATTCTTTCTGGAAGTCCAATGTCACCTAAATATATCGATGTTCGATGTTTGTTTTGATTTAATATGTATCAGTCAATAATTATACCAATATATCTTATTTAAACAGCAATCATTCTTTGCATTCACACCATTTACTATTATTTTAACATACAGCACATACGTATATTTATTAACTTTAATTACACCTCGCCTACGCCACAGATGGATTTCACCGAATCACTTCCATAATCAACATTTTGTTAAATATTCACGAGATTCATATGCTCCAGTCAGGGTGTTTATTCTACACAAACCTTCACATTTATGATAAAACAATAGAATAAAAGCAGCAAGATACAATCAAATATTCATCCATTTGCCATTATTTCGAAAGAGATTAAGAGAACGTAATTTTTAACAAATTCTATTATAAACAGTATTTGATCGTATAAAACATATCAAAATATATTTGGCCAAGAATGTATTTTTTTTACAAAGATTTTTTGTATAAATTCTACTTTGTAATACACCAGTCAGGATATTTATTTTAAATTCACATTTATATAAAACAATAGAATAAAGCAGCAAATACAATAAATATTCACCCATTTATCATTATTTCAATAGGGATTAAGAGAACGTAATTTTTGAAAACAAATTCTAAATTATAACACCTTATTATTTATAAAACATAAAACAAAATATGTTATGCAGATTTTTACATTTTATAACGTTTCTATTTGTGATACACCAGTCAGGTTGTTTATTCTACATAAACATTCACATTTATGATAAAACAATAGAATAAAAGCAGCAAGATACAATCAAATATTCACCATTTGTCATTATTTCGAAAGAGATTAAGAGAACGTATTTTTTAAAACAAATTCAAAATATACAGCCTTTATTTGATTCGTAATAAAACATAAAACAAAATTTCTCCATCTAGAATCATTTTTTACAAGATTTTTTATACTTCTATTTTCCGAATACACCAGTCAATATGATCAACATAAACCTATTTTGATAAAACAATCTAAAGCAAGATATCAAATATTAACATTTCATTTTAAAGGGATTAAGAGAACAATTTTTTACATTTTATAACATTATTATCGTAATAAAACATAAAACTATCTGGCCTTTAGAATACATTTTTATTTTTATAATTCTAGCTTCGGAATACACCAGTCTTATTTATTCACAAAAACCTTCACATTTAACAATTACAGCAAAACCAAATATTCACCCCATTTGTCATTATTCTTAAGCCCTTATAATTATTTTTTTTTATCCCTTTATTATTAATAAAATCTTCTATTCCAGATAGAATTATAAGATCTCTTGTATAAAGTTCTGCTTTGTCTACACCACTATAATTTACTCTCAAAAACTCACTTTTTTATAAACATAAATAAAAGCAGCAAGATACAATCAAATATTTCCTCATTTTTTCATTATTTCAAAAAAGATAAGAGAACATTATAATTTTTGAAATTTAAATTCCAAATTATAACAGCCTTATTCGATTCTAATAAATATAAAACAAAATTCTCTATTCCAGTTGAATAATTTTATAAATTTTTTGTATAACGTCTAGCTTGTCTCCCAGTCATTATTTATCTACATAAACATTCACTCTTTTTTATCAATAGAATCCTCAAACAAATATCCCCATTTTCATTATTTTCAAAGAGATTAAGACACATAATATCTGAAACTAATTCTAAATTATACCCCTTTATTCGATTCTAATAAAACATAAAAAAATTCTCTCCAGTTAGAATGCATTTTTTTCTTTTTTTATAATTTCTAGCTTTGATATAACCCTTTTTGTCATTTCTATATCTGTTCAGTAACTCCTCTACGACTTCTATATACATTGTACCTATATGTTATACTATTTTTTTATTTTTACGTAATCAGAATATAACTTCTCATTTACCAGTTGTATCTCTATCCCGAGGGATGTATTTTAACTAAAGATCCATCGTGTTTATAATGGTGGCTACGGCACGTCAAAAAGGTTTGTATACCCTCCAATTCCCAAACGACACCTCTAGGGATATTAGGACAAATCTAATTTTTTTTGCTCTACTACGCTTACTATATTTTGCCTGTCTTTTCTTATTCGAAATAGGGTGCGGATCTTCTATATTCTCCTCAAATCTCGCTGCTGGCATGAGTATTCAATGTTTAATCTCTGAAATCATTTTCCACCTATCGTTCTAAAAAGTGAACAAAGGATATCTATCTACCATAGACAAAAGATTACAACAAAGAATTTTCTATACGAACTAATATGCGTCTTCCATGTCTTATCACTCAGAAAATGTCATAAACACACATACACACACTATATATATTAAATATATATGCATACCTATTTATCTATATGCCTATCTATATATCTCTATCTCTCATATATTTACTATATCTATATCATCTCTTAATCAATATACCTATCTATATACCATCTATCTACCTTTCTATCCACACAAACTTCATAGAATAAAATAGATAATAAACGTCTATTTGACATAAAAAATATCTTCTAATTTACAAATTTCAAAAGATATTTTTGTGGGTAAAGGGATTTCTACTTTTTACATTTGGTGTATATATTTTATTAATTAAAAAACTATATTGCTTTATATAAGAAAACCAAATAATTTTTATATTTTAAATTCCTATTAATGATCTATAAAAATTATACTGTAAACAGATTAAAACCTTCTATTTTACACTAAATCAAAAACAGGCTATTGTAATGCAGATTTTTCAGTTTTAAAAATACTATGTATCCTTAGATGATTTAATTAAATAAGTGCTCATTATGCCTGCGTAATTATTATTTAATTAATTTATCGGTCCACCGTAAATTTATTCCAACGTTAGTGATTTCGTTAAAGCAACATTAGTGCTCTTAATATCAGATCTCTGATAAATACGAAAGTCAAGCGAGTGATATATACGCCGTGAACTGAGTCACTGATGAACATAAATTAATTATGTATCATAGCAAGCAAGTCGTGATTATGTTAACTTCCTGCTTCCTAAATTACATTCTTGGTAACAAGGCTCTCAATTTTCTTTCCAATTCAATTCACTCCCCAGGTTTTGCAAGAATTAATCGTTGCACCTTTAACCCACGAAACCGTGTAATAACTTGCGTAAATATATTATTTTACGCTCCCCCCCTTACCTCTCTATATATATCTACTCTCCCCTCCCTCTATCTATCTTCTATCTATCTCCCTTCTCTCTCACCCCCCTACCCCTCCCTTCTCTCTCTCCCCCTCCCTCTCCCTCTCTCTCCCTCTTCTCTATCTCTATCTCTCTCCCTACTATATATATATATATATAATATATATATAATCTATATATATATATATCTATCTGTCTCTATATCTCTATCTCTCTATCTCTCTCTATATATATATATATTTATATCTCTATATATATATCTCTTCTCTATCTCTCTCTCTCTCTATCTCTCTCTCTCTATCTCTCTCTCTATCTCTCTCTATATATCTCTATATACATCTCTCTATATATATATCTATATATATATCTATATATATCTCTCTATATATATCTCTCTATATATATCTCTCTCTATCTCTCTCTCTCTCTCTCTCTCTCTCTCTCTCTCTCTCTATATATCTCTATCTCTATATATATCTCTATCTATCTATATCTCTCTATCTATATCTCTATACCTATCTTTCTATATCTCAATATCTATATATCTCTATCTATCTATATTCTTCTCTATCTCTATCTCCCTCTATCTATCTATCTATATATCTATATCTATATATATATCTCTATCTATCTATCTCTATCTATATATATCTCTATCTATATATCTCTATCTATATATATCTCTATCTATCTATATCTCTATCTATATATATCTCTATCTATATATATCTCTATCTATCTATCTATCTATCTATCTATATATCTATCTATATATATATATATATATCTATATATATATCTATATCTATATATATATATATATTATATATATTATATATATCTGTATATATATATATATATATCTATATTTTATACTGAATCAAAAACAGGCTATTGTAATGCAAATATTTCAGTCTTAAAGGTACTATGTCCTCTTAGATGATTTAATTAAATAAGTGCTCATTATGTCTGCGTAATTATTATTTAATTAATTTATTGGTCCACCGTAAATTGATTCCAACGTTAGTGCTCTTAATATCAGATCTCTGATAAATACTAAAGTCAAGCGAGTGATATATACGCCGTGAACTGAGTCACTGATGAACATAAATTAATTATGTATCATAGCAAGCAAGTCGTGATTATGTTAACTTCCTGCTTCCTAAATTACATTCTTGGTAACAAGGCTCTCAATTTTCTTTCCAATTCAATTCACTCCCCAGGTTTTGCAAGAATTAATCGTTGCACCTTTAACCCACGAAACCGTGTAATAACTTGCGTAAATATATAATTTTACTCTTCTTCCCCCCTCTCTCTCACTATCTATCTATCTTTCAATCTCCTATCTATCTATCTTCTCTAAAATTTTCTTCTATAATCTTCCCCTTCTATCCCTTTCTCTCTTTTTTTCTTTTTTCTCTCTATATATAAATATTATATCATATCTATCTGTCTCTATATCTCTATCTCTCGCTCTATCTCTTCTCTCTATATATATTTATATCTCTATATATAAATCTCTCTATCTCTCTCTCTATAATCATCATCTCTCTCCTCTCTCTCTCTTCTCTAAATAAATATATAAATCTATATATATAAAAAAATATCTCATATAAATCATATATATCTATAAACACTCTCTCTCTCTCTCTGTATCTCTCTCTATCTATCTATCTGTTCTTATCTAATCTCTTATCTAAATATATCTATAATATTCTATATATCTTTTTTATCTATATCTCTATCATCTAATCTCTATATATCTATATGTCTATCTATCTCTATTCTCTCTCTATCTATCTATATATTCTATCTATCTATATCTATCTCTATCTAACTATATCTCTCTATATCTCTATCTATCTATATCTAATCTATCTATATCTCTATCTATCTAATCTCTCTCTAATCATATTTATTTATCTTATCTATATTATCTATATATTATATATATATCTATATCTATATATATATATATATTTTATACTGAATCAAAAACAGGTTATTGTAATGCAAATTTTTCAGTCTTAAAGGTACTATGTCCTCTTAGATGATTTAATTAAATAAGTGCTCATTATGTCTGCGTAATTTTTATTTAATTAATTTATCGGTCCACCTTAAATTTAATCCAACATTAGTGATTTCGTTAAAGCAACGTTAGTGCTCTTAATATCAGATCTCTGATAAATACGAAAGTCAAGCGAGTGATATATACGCCGTGAACTGAGTCACTGATGAACATAAATTAATTATGTATCATAGCAAGCAAGTCGTGATTATGTTAACTTCCTGCTTCCTAAATTACATTCTTGGTAACAAGGCTCTCAATTTTCTTTCCAATTCAATTCACTCCCCAGGTTTTGCAAGAATTAATCGTTGCACCTTTAACCCACGAAACCGTGTAATAACTTGCGTAAATATATAATTTTACGCTTCCCCTTCTCTCTCTTCCCTTCTCCCTCTTTAAAAATTCTTTATCGTTTAACTTAAGTAAATAAATCCAAGGGTTCTTTTACAAAAGTGCAAACGTTCCCCCAAACAGGAAAGGAGGAAGGAGGAGGTAGGAGGGAGAACGAAATTGTCAAAGTAAATTCAGACCAGGAAATTAATACGCCAAGAATCCTTTTCAAATCACAGAGCGAATGGAAACTTTTGAATATCAAATGGAAAATATGCTGGAGTCTATTTGAATTCTTCGGTTTCTTTAAAATTTTGAAAAGTTTCGTCCGTATCAATCATGCAGAAAAGCAAACATCGACATGCCTGAGCTAATAAACGAGGAGAAGGGAAAAATGGTGAAAGGAAAGGGGGAAAAAAGATAACAGGAGGGAAAAAGAAAACAAAAACACATTCTTCGCAGCTAACCAAATAAATATTTCGCTGTTTGCACTAATCAGTCAGTCTGAATCATCAAATATTTAATTAGGGAATGTTTGAGTTTGGAAGTTCTAATAATTAACCAGATATCACGACAAACCTGATTAATTCCGGAGAAATTTTTTGAAAAAGGGGGTGAATAAATATCAAACCATACAACGCGGTCTCGAACCAAAATTGCCTTTGTTAATTTTAGACTATTTAATCAGAGCTAAAAGTCGACTGAATAAGTGTTGGAAAGTGATATATGTCATTCAGTAATCATTTTTTTATTAGACGTTATATTAAGATATGGAAAATTTGGTTAACCCTTTGACAATTTCATTTTTTTCCAGAATTCGGTCAAAAAATGGTCACATTTTTTATTGCATTTTTTTTGCTCATTTTACATTTTTAAGTAAAGATATGTTATTAAAATTAACATTTCTAATATTTTTAAGCATTGATTACAACTTTTTTTCTTTCTATGAAAGCATCATAGAACTGAGTTTACCTTTAGTCTAATCGATATCCAATTTAATTTTTGGAATTCCAGTGAAAGCAAATCTAGGAGGCAGATCCGAAGGATTATCACAATTAATTTAAAAAAATTGTCTTGCTTGACTGATTCCATCTGTACTACTATCAGAGTCACTACTATCCAGGTCATCTAGTAAACTTTCGCTACTATCATTTACAGATAATTCAGTTTCTGATTCCGAGTCACAGTTCGAATCACAAGAAATTAGCTCCATACGCTCTGAATTATCCATTATTTAAAAGTAAAAATATATTATTCAACTCTTACATCAATAAAATTATCAGGTGGTTAGTAAAATATAACCAGAAAGCTATACACTGAAAGATAACAATTCGTCTTCTGATACAAAACATGCGAAAAACCCCGCGCTTTTGAACCAATCAGAGTAGAAAATACAATAAACTGCAAACTATCATTTACTGGAATAATTTGTTACTAAAATTGGAAAAAATACGGCCGAAACAGTGCAAGCGAAATAGAAATCAGATTGCCCGTACGTCGTACGGGCAAATCAGTAAAGGCCCGAAAGCTGTGCCCGTACGGCGTACGGGCAAAACAGGGAAGGGGTTAAGCAGCACATAAAAACACATTTAAGATAATTATTTAAATTAATTGAATTTTAATGGATTAATGGAGTGGAATTAATATAAAAACCATTACTTACTTTGTACACAACCTTCGGTCCGGGTAATTGTTTTATTTCAAATGCTGCTAATAATACAGATAGATATATTTCTGCCAAATATGACTGCGAAGCTGTTACTAATTTAGTACCACCCGAGCAACACTTGTAATTGTGAATTCTACAGACTAACTGCAATTAACTAATCACCTATATGATAATAGTTTTAGTTTTCTGTCTATCTGCCCTCGAATTTATGAAGCGGTTGGACCTGGAATGAATATGGTCATCCATATTGAATTTTTGAGGAGTTAGGGTTAAGCAAATTCAAAGCAAGTCTTTAAAACGTTCGAAATCCACCCCTCCCCTCCTTTTCGAGCGATTAATGCCATTATTTCAAGCCCTATTTTCCCCTGTTAAGAGTAGGTTATTAAGTTTACCACATAATAAATAGGTAAAAATAACATTTTTTTTCTAGCTTTATGATGCCATTCCTTTAACCATCTCATTTAATCATATCTTATTTTAAATTATTTAAATATTATGTATTATTTTCATGCGTTTTATCACTGAACTTAAATATTAAGTAAATAATTTTCTGTTATATTTGGGTTGAAGTATAGATTAGGTACATATGTGATAATTTTAAATTTAATCATCGATTATTTTTTGTTGCGAGGAAAATTTTATCCCCCGTCTTAAAAACAAATTCTTTTCATAAATGTCTCAGAGTCTATTTCACAGATTAATAAATATCTAGCATTTAATTTACATATCTTAGAAATTTAAGAAGTTCGTTAATTTTTGTCTTTGTTGTTTTATAAACAAGCACACGGTCTGCAATCGATTTAAAATAAAAAGTAATTCTCTTATTTTTAATTGCTGGTTTATTTTTGCAGACATTATGGCAATTTAGAGACATTTTTGTTACTAGCTGTAAAATAAAGTTATGAAAAACCTACAGGAGAGGTGGAGTATCTTTTTACTATAAGAAAACTCTTTAAACTGAACAGCAATAAAGGAGGCCACATTTGTTGATACAAAACGAGCTTTGCGGAAATTATAGTTTTTTTTATCTATAAAATTATTAAATAATATTGAAATAATACTAAAAGAAACAATATATCTTCAGTTTTCAATACAAAGAATTACATTATGAAATATATTAGTATTAACAATAGAATAACGACTTGTTATAAAATTCATCGTTAAGTATTTTCAATAATAAAATCAAAAAATCGTTACCAGCTGTAAAATAACGTTATGAAAAACCTGCAGGAGAAGTGGAGTACCTTTTTACTATAAGAAGACTCATTTAAACTGAACAGCAATAAAGGAGGCCACATTTGTTGTTACAAAACGAGCTTTGGGGAAATTATATTTTTTGTAGATCTATCAAATTATTGAATAGCATTGAAATAATACTAAAAGAAACATTAAGTTATTTCCTCAGTTTTCAATACAAATAATTACTTTATCAAATATATTAGTATTAACAATAGAGTAAAGACTTGTGATAACATTTATTATTAAATATTTTCAATAATGAAATGAAAAAATTGTTACCAGCTGTATAATAACGTTATAAAAAACCTGCAGGAGAGATGGAGTAATATTTTACTATAAGAAGACTCATTTAAACTGGACAGCAATAAAGGAGGCATCATTTGTTGATACAAAAAGAGCTTTGGGGAAATTAAATTTTTTGTAGATCTATAAAATTATTGACTAATATTTAAATAATACTAAAAGAAACATTAAGTTATTTCTTCAGTTTTCAATACAAAAAATTACATTATGAAATATATTAGTATTAACAATAGAGTAACGACTTGTTATAACATTCATCGTTAAGTATTTTCAATAATAAAATAAATATTTGTTACCAGCTGTAAAATAACGTTATAAAAACCCTGCAGGAGAGGTGGAGTACCTTTTTACTATAAGAAGACTCATTTAAACTGGACAGCAATAAAGGAGGCCACATTTGTTGATACAAAAAGAGCTTTGGGGAAATTATAGTTTTTGTAGATCTATAAAATTATTGAATAATATTGAAATAATACTAAAAGAAACATTTTTTCAGTTTTCAATACAAAGAATTACATTATGAAATATATTAGTATTAACAATAGAGTTACGACTTGTTATAAAATTCATCGTTAAGTATTTTCAATAATAAAATCAAAAAATCGTTACCAGCTGTAAAATAACGTTATGAATAACCTACAGGAGAGGTGGAGTACCTTTTTACTAGAAGAAGATTCATTTAAACAGGACAGCAATAAAAGAGGCCACATTTGTTGATACAAAACGAGCTTTGGGGAAATTATAGTTTTTGTAGATCTATCAAATTATTGAATAGCATTGAAATAATACTAAAAGAAACATTAAGTTATTTCTTCAATTTTCAATACATAAAATTACATTATAAAATATAATAGCATTAACAATAGAGTAACGACTTTTAATAACATTCATCGTTAAGTATTTTCAAAATTAAATTCAAAAAATTGTTACCAGCAGTAAAATAACGTTATGAAAAACCTGCAGGAGAGGTGGAGTACCTTTTTACTATAAGAAGACTTGTAGAAGGACGACACTCTTATTTCACAAGGCGTTTAGAATTAATTTAGTCATTTTTTTAGGAACCATTTTTTTTCCTTTCAAAGTTCCACAACACAGAACACAAAACAACAAAGAGCACAAAACACACTCTCATAGACCACTAACACTATATTAGAACACACACTCGATGGCTTTCTAGCGCCACCTATCGTAAAAAAGGAGAGGGGAGTAATTGTACCCGCTACAGACTTATTTAAACTGGACAGCAATAAAGGAGGCCACATTTGTTGATACAAAACGAGCTTTGGGGAAATTATAGTTTTTGTAGATCTATAAAATTATTGCATAATATTGAAATAATACTTAAAAAAACATTAAGTTCAGTTCAGTTTTCAATACACTAAATTACATTATGAAATATATTGGTATTAACAATAGAGTAACGATTTGTTATAACATTCATCGTTAAGTATTTTCAATAATAAAAACAAAAAATTGTTACCAGCTGTAAAATAACGTTATATAAAACCTGCAGGAGAGGTGGAGTACCTTTTTACTATAAGAAGACTCATTTAAACTGGACAGCAATAAAGGAGGCCACATTTGTTGATACAAAACGAGCTTTGGGGAAATTATAGTTTTTGTAGATCTATAAAATTATTGAATAATATTGAAATAATACTAAAAGAAACATTAAGTTATTTCTTCAGTTTTCAATACAAAAAATTACATTATGAAATATATTAGTATTAACAATAGAGCAACGACTTGTTATAACATTCATCGTTAAGTATTTTCAATAATAAAATCAAAAAATTGTTTACAGCTGTAAAATATCATTATGGAAAACCTGAAGGACAGGTGGAGTACCTTTTTACTATAAGAAGACTCATTTAAACTGGACAGCAATAAAGGAGGCCACATTTGTTGATACAAAACGAGCTTTGGGGAAATTATAGTTTTTGTAGATCTATAAAATTATTGAATAATATTGAAATAATACTAAAAGAAACATTAAGTTATTTCTTCAGTTTTCAATACAAAAAATTACATTATGAAATATATTGGTATTAACAATAGAGTAATAACTAGTTATAACATTCATCGTTAAGTATTTTAAATAATAAAATCAAAAAACTGTTACCAGCTGTAAAATAACGTTATGAAAAACCTGCAGGAGAGGTGGAGTACTTTTTACTACAAGAAGACTCATTTAAACTTTGCATCAATAAAGGAGGCCACATTTTTGATAGAAAACGAGCTTTGGAGAAATTATAGTTTTTGTAGACCTATGAAATTATTGAATAAATACTAAAAGAAACATTAAGTTATTTCTTCAGTTTTCAATGCAAAAAATTACATTATGAAATGTATTAGTATTAACAATAGAGTAACGACTTGTTATAACATTCATCGTTAAGTATTTTCAATAATAAAATCAAAAAATTGTTATCAGCCGTAAAATAAAGTTATGAAAAACCTGCAGGAGAGGTGCCGTACCTTTTTACTATAAGAAGACTCATTTATACTGGACAGTAATAAGGGAGACCACGTTTGTTTATACAAAACGAGCTTTGGGGTAATTATAGTTTTTGTAGATGTGTAAATTATTGAATAATATTGAAATAATTCTAAAAGAAGCATGAAGCTATTTCTTCAGTTTCCAATACACAAAATTACATTATGAAATATATTAGTATTAACAATAGAGTAACGACTTCTTATAATATTCATTGTTAAGTATTTTCAATAATAAAATACATATTTAAATGCCAGTTTGCCGAACGATAGCCGATTGGTTAGTGTGCTGGCATTCGGTGCCGGAGTTCGTGTTTTCGAATCCCACTGTAGCATGGGTGTTCTTAGCCGTTAGGAATCGGCTTTAGGCAGTAGGTCCCAGTCTGATTAGCTTTCGTGTTTCAAAAAGTAGACCGTAATACTCCAAACCAGACCAAATACCAGTTTAAATAAAAATAATTAAGTAGTAATTTTTAAATAATTTTTCACATTATAAATAATATAGAAAAATAATAATATCAAAATATAAAAAACTAACACAGCGACGATACATAAAAACATTTAAGGCACTTTCAAATTCCAATGTCCAACCAATGATAAGAAATAATTTTTGTTTAAAAAAAATCAGAATATGTAACCATTTTATCACTAGTATATAACCCGTCATATGACGGGATTAGTGAAGTTTTTAATTTTCCAGAATTGTAAAGTACCTATGACGAAGGTAAAAAATGGTTTGTTTTTTCGCGGAAAATTATCTTGCAACAAAAAGTAACGGATGATTAAATTTAAAATTATCACATATGTACCTAATCTATTATTCAAGTCAAATATAAAAGAAAATTTTTAACGTAATATCTAAGTTCAGTGACAAAACGTATGAAAATAATGCAGACGATATTTAAACAATTTAAAATAAGAATTGATTAAATCAGATGGTTAAAGGACTGAAATCATAATGCTAGGAAAAATGTTATTTTTAAGTTTTTAATATGTGATAAATTGATAACTTAATAACTAACCTTTGAAAATAGGGCTTAAAATAATGGCATTAAATGCTCGAAAAGGGGTGAATTTCGAACGTTTTAAAGACGACAGTATTTTTCGCTGTGATGTGAATCCTATTTATACCAATTTATTTTAGAATCGGATCGATAGTTTAGGAGAAGATAAACTTTACTCGCTTTTGAATTTTGCTAACCCTAACTCATCAAGAATCCAATATGGGTGCCTCTATTCATTTCAAGTCCAACTGCTTCATAAATTCGAGGACAGTAGGACAAATAACTTAGGCTATTATTATATAAGGGATTAAAATATATTCTTTGAATAACAAGATTATTTCACTTTACTGAAACATGTTTTTCATTTCTTACTAATAGTTCACAGTCTCCCTATAAATATTTATATATCTTGTTGGAATTTTCAATCTTTAATGAAATACTTTTTATTCATCCTCTGAAGTTCAATTACATTTTTTTTAAACTTGTAGTGGATGACACTTTATGTTAATGTAGTTTTTTCAAACATTAATTAATTAAGTTTAATTAATTAGTTTTAGTTTTATATGGAAGAAAAAAACTTTCTCTTCATCAAGATATTTAGCAGGATATAAATTATAGGAATAAATACGTCTAAATTATTTATATAATTGATTATATAATTAATGTAAATATAGTTAATTATTATTAATAGTTATTAATAGTTATTAGCATTAATTATTATGATCAATATAATTACAAATATATAATTAATTATATTATTATTTCATATTAATTGTAATTATTATTCCAAAGAAATATAAATATGTATATACAGATACATATAATGTATATGCATATTTAAATTAATTGTAATTATTTAACTAAAATATAAAATAAAATGTTTCTTTGTTAACCTAAGATTTGACTCAATTTGTGTTATATATAATTTGTTTTGTCCTGCAATTTTATCTTAAACATTAACAAATATTAAAAAAAAACTTTTGTATTGATTTAGTAGTTTTAAAACGTTTTAGGTGCATTACTTTTATGCATTTCTAAACCAAAATTTTGGAGATTGTTTATTAATGGAACAAATCACATTTTTAATGGTAATGATTGCAAGTAGATAAAGTAAATAAATCTGCAAAAAACTCGATTTTCTAAAAATTTTTACATTTTTAAAAAGCTTTGGACATTCTAAATAGTTAAAAAAAATCTGATTGAAACATTCTAATAAGAACTTGTAAAACTGTACAAACTTTGCATTTAATGTCACAGATTTTAAGGAAATTGTATAATCTTGTATATTAATAAAAAAATAATTTCTAATTGATGTCAGTGTAGTACATGTTTCGTGTAACAGCTTTAAATGTTATCATTGTGAGAATATTGTTATCATTTTAAAAATTGCAATTCACTTTCTTCTTTTACCTTTAAAATCCGATAGAAAATATAATTTAGTGTAATATTTATATTTCTTCTCGCTTGAAAATAACAATTAACTATCGCGAGGAGTATTTATTGAAACTTACATTCACATCGTTTATTATTAAATTCTATTAATTTTGAAAGTATAATAATTTATATAATTGAGTATTAACTAATCAGAGGCAAAGAGAATTAACTAATATTAACCTTCTTTTGTTGCTCTAAATATTTTCTTATTTTTCGACCATTTTCCTCTCGCACTATAAATAGAGTATACAAAAAGATAAAACAGTAAATAAAACAAAATTAAATAACGTAAAAAAAACTTAAACCTTTACTACTAAAATATATTTAATGTTCATCAATAAATTTTAATTCTTCTAAAAACATTTAAAAAGTTTGCATATAAGTAAAAAAATTAAAATTAATTTTTAAAATGTCCATAATTTATATATAATTGAGTATTTACTATACAGAGTCAAAAATAATTAACTAATATTAAAATCCTTTGGTGCCCTAAAAATTTTCTTTTCCTCTTGCAAAATAAATAGAGTATACAAAAATATAACAATAAATAAAACAAATTAAATAATGAAAAAAAAAAAAAAACTAAAACAAATCTTAAACCTTTACTAATAAAATATATTTAATGTACATCTATAAATTTCGGTTTTTCTCGAAACATTTAAAGAGTTTGCTTATAAGTATTAAAAATTAAAATTCATTTTATAAAATGCCCATAATTTATATATAATTGAGTATTTACTAATCAGAGTCAAAGGGAATTAACTAAAGTTAACTTCCTTAAGTGCCCTAAACATTTTCTTATTACTCTGCCTTTTCTTCTCGCACAATAAAGAGTATACAAAAAATAGAACAATAAATGAAACAAAATTAAATAATGTAAAAAAAAAAATTAAACAAATCTTGAACCTTTAGCAATAAAATGTATTTAATGTACATCAGTACATTTTAGTTTTTCTAGAAAGATATAGAGTTTGTTTATAAGTAAGAAAAAAATTAAAATTAATTTTATAAAATGCCCATAATTTATATATAATTGAATATTTACTAATCAGAGTCAAAGGAGATTAACTAATGTTAACCCCCTTTGATTCCCTAAACATTTTCTTATGTTTTAACCCTTTTCCTCTTGCACAATAAATAGAGAATAAAAAAGATAAAACAATATTTAAAACAAAATTAAATAATGAAAAAAATAAACAAATCTTAAACCTTTACTAATAAAATATATTTAATGTACATCAATAAATTTTAGTTTTTCTAGAAAAATTTAGCGTTTGCTTATAAGTAAGAAAAAATTAAAATTAATTTTTCAAAATGTCCATAATTTAAATATAATTGAGTATTTACTAATCAGAGTCAAAGGGAATTAACTAATATTAACCTCCTTTGGTGCCCTAAAATTTTTTTTATTACTGGGCTCTTTTCCTCTCGCAAAATAAATAGAGTATACAAAAAGATAGAACAGTAACTAAAACAAATTAAATAATGTAAAAAAAAACTAAAATAAATCTTAAACATTTACTAATAAAATATATTTAATATACATCAATAAATTTTAGTTTTTCTCGAAACATTTAAAGAGTTTGCTTATAAGTAAGAAAAAATTAAAATTAATTTTATAAAATGTCAATAATATATATATATAATTGGGTATTTACTAATCAGAGTCAAAGGGAATTAACTAAAATTAACCTCCTTAAGTGCCCTAAACACTTTTTTATTACTGAGCTCTTTTCCTCTCGCACAATAAATAGAATATAAAAAATACAACAACAAATAAAACAAATTAAATAATGTAAAAAAAAACTAAAATCTTAATCTTTTATTAATAAAATATATTTAATATACATCAATAAATTTTAGTTTTTCTCGAAACATTTAAAGAGTTTGCTTATAAGTAAAAAAAAATTAAGATTAATTTTATAAAATGTCCATAATTTATATATAAATAAGTATTTACTAATCAGAGTCAAATTGAATTAACTAGTATTAACCTCTTTTGGTGCCCTAAAAATTTTTTTATTACTCTGCTTTTTTCTTCTAGCACAATAGAGTATACAAAAATAGAACAATAAATAAAACAAAATTATATAATATAAAAAAATTTAAACAAATCTTAAACCTTTACAAATAAAATATATTTACTGTACATCAATAATTTTAATTTTTCTATAAAAATTTAGAGTTTGCTTATAAGTAAGAAAAAATTAAAATTAATTTTATAAAATGTCCATAATTTATATATAATTGAGTATTTACTGATCAGAGTCAAAGGGAATTGAATAATATTAACCTCCTTTGGTGCCCTAAAAATTTTCTTATTACTCTGCTCTTTTCTTCTCGTACAATAGAGTATACAAAAAGATAGAACACTAAATAAAACAAAATTAAATAATGTAAAAAACTAAACAAATCTTAAATCTTTACCAATAAAATGTATTTAATATACATCAATAAATTTTAGTTTTTCTAGAAAGATTTAGAGTTTGTTTATAAGTAAGAAAAAATTAAAATTAATTTTTTAAAATGTCCATAATTTATATATAATTGAGTATTTACTAATCAGAGTCGAAGTGAATTAAATAAAATGAACTTTCTTAAGTGCCTTAAACACTTTCTTATTACTGGGCTCTTTTTCTCTCTCACAATAAATAGAGTATACAAAAAGATAGAACAATAAATAAAACAAAATTAAATAATGTAAAAAAAATTAACAAATCTTGAACTTTTACTAATAAAATATATTTAATATACAACAATAAATTTTAGTTTTTCTCGAAACATTTAAAGAGTTTGCGTATAAGTAAGAAACAATTATAATTAATTTTATAAAATGTCCGTCAAAAGTATATAAATATGAAAAACTTAATTTAAAAATTCTGTTTTCTAATGTTTTATCATAATGTTATATAGAGGTTATAAATATACTTTTTGTTAGATGTTTAATATTTATTATATGAAGTTGTCCAAAAGAAAATATTTTCTTTAATTGCAGAAGTTCTTGATTGTACATGATTGACTTTCGTACATACCTGATGTATAAGATTGGAGCCTTAAATAATTACTAAAAGATAAAATTGTAACAAACTAAATAAATACTACAATAAGAAACAAGAACATTAAAACATGAACAATAAAGTATTAAAAACGTTAACAACAAAAGAAAATTAATCTCTGGGTGTCGAATGCATGACCTCTAATGTCTTCCAATATCGATTGTAGAGGTTTTCCTCTTTCAAAGATGAACACTTTGCAAGGTCTTTGTTCATTTCAAAATTAAAAGAAAAAAAATGAGATAGATAATTTATTCTTGTATTTGTGTTTGTATTTGTTCTTTCCAAAAGAAAAGTAAAGTATCCAATTCACAAATCTTCACAATAGCAGTTTAACCTGGCCTTAGATATTTGCCCCATTTGTTTATGCGATTATCCTGCCCTGTAACTTCTACAAGAGTTAGCTCTTCTAAAACCTGCACAAGAAACTCTCAGAGGAAGCACGTTCCCCAAGCATGAGCTATATAGTTCATCTGATCCCGGGAGGGTTTCCTCTTCAGTGACTTCCGCTTTCCTGTTAGGCAAGTGTAGCATTTAAAAAAATTGCTCCCTGCCTTCGCAGTTGCGGAGCCCTCGTGGCCTAACGGATAAGGCATCGGTCTCCTAAACCGGGGATTGCGGGTTCGAATCCCGCCGAGGGTAGCACCTAAATTGCTTTTGTATGTAGCTTTCTGTGAGTTGCTTGTGGAGTGCCACCGCGTTGCCAGTTTCAGTTTTGAGGTAAAAAAATATTTGCAGGAATAGAAATTTCTAACTCAAATTGCTTTTTAAATACTAACTGTTTTGTTATGTATCATGCTGTGAATTGTTTTTGGCATTCTACCTGAAGGGAAACTTCAGTACTGTTGTCAAACATTTTTGATAGGAAAAAAATTATAATACTTATAATTTTTTAAATACTACCTGTTTTTGAACGTAGCATGTTGTGAAGTGCTATTGACATTTCACCCGATTAACAGCTTTAGTTTTTAATTCAAAAACATATCGCAGGAAAAATATGAATCTTATAATTTTTTAAATATTGTTTTTTTATGTAGCATGCTATGAATTGCATTTAGCATACTACTGAAAGGAAGCTTTAGTTTTGTTGTCAATGAATTTTGCCAGAAAAAAATTATAAATCTTATAACTTTTTAATCCTTTTTATCCTGACGGTTCTTATAAGTACCGCTTCAATCAAACACCTATATATTCCTAATAAAGCCGTTTTTCCCGACGATACTCACAAGGACATGAACGATGCAGTTCCTACAGCAGAAAAAAATAACACCAATCAGGAATCCTTGTTATTCGTATAATTTTATAATTGGCGCGGATTATTCACCGGATTTTATAACTGGCGTGCTGTATTCGAAGGTCATTTTGTGGTAGAGTTGATACACGTGTTGTTCAATAGAGTAAATTTAGTGGTTTATTACGAGTTATTTGGTATTATTAGTTTTTAGAAATTATACTTCGCAGGCAAGCATTTCATTTGTTTTATTTATAGTTTAATGTTTTGTTTCCTATCATAGAGTCAAAAATTTATGTTGGTACTAGAAAGTACCAGTTGCAAAATTAACTTCTAAAATACAGTAAAAATTAATTTTCTTTTTTCTATGATTATTCTCCATTAAAACTTATCTAATGATGTAAAAATGCAGTAAGAAAGTTGATGGTAAATTAATTCAGGATGTAATGGGTTATATACTATCTCTTTTTGTATGTAGCATGTTCTGAAGTGCTATTGGCATATCACCCGGTTAACAGCTTCAGTTTTAAAGTCAAAAACATATCGCAGGAAAAAAATATAAATCTTATAATTTTTTAAATACTAACTGTTTTTTATGTAGCATGCTCTGAATTGCTTTTAGCATACTACCTAAAGGGAAACTTCAATTTTATTGTCAAACAAATTTTATACGTATACTTACAATTACTTGAACGATACAGTTCTTACAGCAGAAAAGAAATTACAACATCAATCAGGAATCCTTTTATTCGCATAGTAGAGACTTTATAATTAGCGTGTTGCATTCGAAAGTACTATTATTGTTTAGAGACTTCTATACTTCACAATTAAGCATTTTATTTGTTTTATTCACAATTTAATGTTTTATTTTCTATCACAGAGTCAAAAATATATGTTGGTACTAGAAAGTACCAGCTGCGAAATTAACTACTAAAATACAGAAAAAATTAATTTTCTTTATTCTATGATTATTCTCCATTAAAACTTATCTAATGATGCAAAAATGCAGTAAGAAAGTTGACGGTAAATTAATTCAGGATATAAAGGGTTAAATACTACCTGTTTTTGTACGTAGCATGTTGTGCAGTACTATTGGCATATTACCCGGTTAGCAGCTTCAGTTTTCAAGTCAAAAACATACCGCAGGAAAAATTATAAATGTTATATTTTTTAAAATACTATCCGTTTTTTATGTACCATGCTGTGAATTGCTTTTAGCATACTACTTGAAGGGAATCTTCAGTTTTGTTGTCAAACAATTTTTCCAGCAAAAAAATTATAAATCTTATGATTTTTTAAATACTACCTGTTTTTTGTACATAGCATGTTGTCAAGTACTATTGGTATCTCACCCGGTTAACAGTTTTAGTTTTAAAGTCAAAAACATATCGCAGGAAAAAATATAAATCTTATAATTTTTGAAGTACTAACTGTTTTTTATGTAGAATGCTATGAATTGCTTTTGTCTTACTATCTGAAGGGAAGCTTCAGTTTTGTTGTCAAATATTTTTGCCAGGAAATGAATTATAAAATCTTATAACTTTTTAAAAACCGTTTTCTTCTGTATCATGCTATGAATTGCTTTTGGAATCCCACCCGGTTGGCTGTTTGATTTTTGTGTTCAAAACATTTTAGCAGGAAAAAAC
>CM063511.1:35606401-35608901 GCA_032207245.1 Pardosa pseudoannulata | reverse complement strand
TCATATAGAAATATACGCCTATTCTAATAAAACATTGTTTGCAACTGCATCAGACGATAAATTTGATTTTTTTTTCTAACGTTTCTAATATTTCATGTATATATTTTTAAAAGCAATTTGAAAGTTACAAAAGTTACAAAATAAGCTAAATCTTACATTTTTATTTAAATAACAAAAACATTCCAAAGTTTTGTAATACCTGTAGCATAATCGAAACAAAATCATGTAAAACATGTGTATTAGTTTTATATCATATAGAAATATACATCGATTAATTCTGGAAAACATTTTCAAGAGACGATAAATTTGATTGTTTTTTTCTAATATGTTTCTAATTCTATTTGTAATATATTTTTAAAAGCATTTTGAAAGTTACAAAAGTTACAAAATAAACTAAATCTTACATTTTTATTTAAATAACAAAAACATTCTTAAGTTTTGTAATACCTGTAGCATAATCGAAACAAAATCATGTAAAACATGTGTATTAGTTTTATATCATATAGAAATATACATCGATTAATTCTGGAAAACATTTTCAAGAGACGATAAATTTGCTCTTTTTTTTAATATGTTTCTAATTCTATTTGTAATATATTTTTAAAAGCATTTTGAAAGTTACAAAAGTTACAAAAGAAACTAAATCTTACATTTTTATTTAAAAAACAAAAACATTCTAAAGTTTTGTAAAACCTGTAGCATAACCTTAAACAAAATCGTGCAAAACATGCTTATTACTTTAATATCATATAGAAATATACGCCGATTAATTCTGGAGAACATTTTCAAGAGACGATAAATCTGCTCGTTTTTTTTCTTTTTATTTTCTTCTGGTATACTTGACGTAGCGTAATCACTTCTTCAGAAAAGCATTTTCTTTTGCCTAATTATTGGAATTTCCCTCCCAAAAAAGAATTCACTTGATCTTTGGAATAGTTATTTTAAATTTTTCCTTAAAACGATTCTTTAATCTTCCCCGATCGTTGTGACATATTTTTTTTTATCTTCTGCTTTCAAGGTTTAAAGGATATCTTCTTTTGTTAAACGTACCTCCAATTTTAAAAAGCCAGCGAGGTTGAAAATTGTCTTTTTTTATCGATACCACAATTTTTTGTGCTATGCAAATAGATGAATCCCCTATATAATTATAGCCTAAGTTATCTGTCCGTCTGTCTTCGAATTTATGAAGAAGTTGGACCTGGAATGGATACATACATCCATTTTGGATTTTTGATGAGTTAGGGTTAGCAAATTTCAAACCGAATAAAGTTTATCTTCAACTAAACTATTGACAAGTTTCTAAAATAATTTGGTATAAATATGCTTCATATCACAGCGAAAGATACTGTCGTCTTTAAAACGTTCAAAATCCACCACTTCTCTTCTTTCCGAGTGTTTAATACCATTATTCGAAGAACTATATTCCCTGGTTAAGAGTAGGCTATTAAATATATAAATTTATCACATAATAAGTAGGAAACAAACAATGTTTTTTTTAGCATTATGACGATATTCCTTTAATCATCTAATTTAATCCTTTCATATTTAAATTTTTTTAAATATCATTCTTCATTATTTTCATACGTTTTATCACTGAACTTAAATATTGCTTAAATAATTTTCTTTTCTATTTCTTTTATAATTTTATCACCGGTATTAACAACATATTTTTTTCATAAAAGTCTACGAGTCTATTTCACTGACTAATTAAATTACTGTCACCTTTTAAAGGTTCGAAATTCACCACTTACCCCCTTTTTGATCGTTATAAATTTTCGCCGAACGATGGCCGATTGGTTATTGTGTTGGCCTTCGGAACTGAAGTTCGTGGGTTCGAATCCCACTGTGGCATGGATGTTAGTAGCCTTTCGGAATCGGCTTTAAGCAGTAGGTCCAGGTCTCATTAGCCCTCGTGTTGCAAAATGTAGACCGTAGCACTCCAAACCAAAACCAAAAATTATACAATGCCATATTTTCTCTGGTTAAGAGGTTTGATTGGGTTTGGTTTGGAGCGCTACGGTCTACTGTTTTGCACACGAGTTCTAATGAGACCGGGACCTACTGCTTAAAGCCGATTCCGAACGGCTACGAACATCCATGCCATAGTGGGATTCGAACCCACGAACTCCGGTACCGACGATCAGCGCCCTCACCAATCGGCCAGCGTTCGGCCTGGTTAAGAGGAGGCTATTAAATATATATATTTATCACATAATAAACAGGTAAAAACAATACTTTTTTTCTAGAATTATGACATCAGCTCTTTACCCATCTCATTTAATCATTTCTTATTTTAAATTATTTAAGTATCGTCTGCATTATTTTCATACGTTTTATCACTGAAATTACACATTACGTAAATAATTTTCTTTTATATTTGGCTTAAATAGTAGATTAGGTACATAGAATTTTAAATTTAATCATCGATTATTTTTTGTTTCAAAGAAAATTTTATCACCGGTATTAACAACAAATTATTTTCATAAAAGTCTAGGAGTTT
>CM063511.1:35586401-35601401 GCA_032207245.1 Pardosa pseudoannulata | reverse complement strand
CCTTTTTTTTTTGTCTTTCGCTTCCAAGTTGTCGGCGACATCTTTTTTTGTTAAACCTTCCTTCAATTTTAGAGATTTAGCGGAGCCGAAAACTTTTACCTTTTCTAATAATGTTTTACTAGAAGTGAATGCCTTAAATGCCGTTGAATTATTTGAAAAATAAAGAAAAATACCAATTATTTCTGTGATAAGTAAGCAAAGAATATTGCGTTTTTAAGGAATTTATAAACAGGAATTTACAGGGTGTTTAAAAAATGACCAGTGTAGTTGTTAAATCAATAAAAACTAAACGGACAGTGATAGAAATTGACAGTTTATTGCAATATGCTTGGGACATAAATAAATTTTCAGGCAGAAAAATTTTAAAATTAGTTAAAATATTACACAACAGATGGCGTTGCAGTCGGAAAAAATATAAACTACGATATTATTTTGTGGGGAATTTTAACTTTTTCCAGACGAGTATATCATATATGCAACATCTTTTACATTGAAACATATAATTCTCTAGTATTCATATATTTCTAGTAGATAAGTTCATCTACAACAGACACAGGGCTACCTTTAGTGGAAATAAGAAATACTAATTAAATGTTTTAATTATTTATCATTAATGATATACTCATTGAGTGAACTTGATAGACGTTGCATACATGAGACACCCGTTCCAAAGGGTTAAATGATCAGGTTTACCGCCACTATCCAAAAACAATTGAATAACTGGAGCAGTACATCTGTTCTGCATGTGAAGCCATCCCGCCTGAGACGTTTACACGGGTTTCTGATAATTTCGTTCTGAGAATACGCCATATTATTGCTGAGCCTGGTGGATATCTGGAAAATATCGTAGTTTAGATTTTTCCAGATTGCAGCGCCATCTGTTGTGGAACATTGTAACTAATTTTGAAAGTTTGTCTGCCTGAAAATTTAATATTGTCCCAAGCATATTGCAATAAACTGTGTATTTCTATCACTGTCCGTTTAGTTTTTATTGATTTTTCAAATATACCGGTCATTTTTGAAACACTCTGTATATTCGTGAGATTATATACCAACCTCTCTACATATGTATATATTGTTTTTAAAACGTTGTATAGATAGAAACATATTGGTGTAGTATGTTTTATTTTATTTTGTTTGGAGCACTACAGTAGACTGTATTGCTACAAAAGTGATGATGAAAACTAGACCTACTGATTAAAGTCGAGGTCGAACAGTTACGAAAATCCATACCAGAAGTAGAATTCGAACCTATGATCATCACTTCACTCATTCAGTGGTCATAGGGCAGGTTTTTGTTTGATCAGCTACAGACAAATTATGTAAACGAAAGGATTACTATACTATTGTTTTGACAACTGATACCAGGTCACTTATTCTGGTGAATGTTAAATGTTTGTGTCACTACTTAAGAGATTTTATTAAAATTGAATCATCACCAGAAGGGTGATTTTTGCTGTGTTCGTTAAAGGTGAATGGGGCACGTAAAATAGGTTCGAGGTCACAATATCCTCCAAGTTCTCAATTAATACCTCTGGGGGTGGCGCGCCAAATCTATGAGTCTTCTGCTTGGTCCCTGAAGCAAAAATTACGAGGACCTACCTGAGCGAAGTCGTTCTTTCCCTTCAATGGTGCTTTTTAAAACGAAAGACGTACCCCTTCGCCTTAAGGTGATATCGTGCAAGTTTAATCGTGCTTGGTTTGTATAAGTGCATGAAAAAAAATAACCAGCCATTTTTGCTCAATCTTTACAGTAATACCATCTGGGACCACACCCATTTAGCCAAACATCCTTCAAATTCCATCCCACAGGTGGAGGTAGATGACTTGTATGATGATACTCTATGCAGTAGACATCCTTCGAAATGCCTTTGCCTGCAATCAAAATTCAAGTTGGAGTCTTCGCGTCCTCGAATTTTGATGGAAAGCATAATATACCCTGGTTTCCCCGTGACTTTTAAGGCCACTAACGCTTTTAAATAGTTATTAATGCAAAGCGAGTGTATTTAAAACGTGCTTCAAAAATTAAAAAAGACTGACTAAAATATTCAGATCTAAGTCATACTAAATTTTAAAAAGAAAAATATGACGAAAATGTCCTTCCCTTGTAAAACTAACGGCACAAAGTATAATTACACCTCGTGTATTCTTTGCTCAGTTTATTTTCAGGAAATATGAAGATTCCTTATCACTGCCTAAGCTATTCGAAATCTAACAAAGGAAACTGTGAAATATTCAAGAAAGGACCAGACTCAAAAGAAAGTAAAGACAATCAGTGAAAAAACTACCCAAAATATCTTTATACTTGTCAAGTACATGTAGACACAAATTGGTGCTAGCTAAAATTG
The DNA here is from genome assembly GCA_032207245.1 of Pardosa pseudoannulata. Classification (NCBI taxonomy): domain Eukaryota; kingdom Metazoa; phylum Arthropoda; class Arachnida; order Araneae; family Lycosidae; genus Pardosa; species Pardosa pseudoannulata. Next base: position 35,599,053 of record CM063511.1, on the reverse strand, counting down.
CGGGGAGAACAGTAATACGAAACCCCTGACCAACAACCACTCGTCAAGGGGTAACCTCTGAATCCGTTGGTATGAGAGAAATATTGTTGCTATGGGATCACTCAAATTTCAGAAGGAGAGAGATATAAAAATATCAAGCAGAAATGAATTTATTACGAGAGTTGCACTGATTGTTTATGCCCGTTACTATTATTAATTACTTTTTTTATCAGTGGTTTGGTGGTTTGAAGCAATACTGTCGACTGATTTCCTACACAATGGCTAATAAGATTGGGGCCAACTGTTGAAAACTGACACCAAACCGATACGAATATCTACGCCAGTAGTTAGATTCGAACCCTCGAACTGTGTTATCATAAAGTAGTGCTCCGACTATTCAACCATACTCTTTTATTTTTATGTTACTACTAAATAAATGCAATTAAATTGTTAAATTATTAAATTATTAAATTATCCATATATATATATATATATATATATATATATGGCATGCGACAAGCCATAAATCCAATGATGCCTTGATAATTTCTGTATTCACATATATTGTACACAGTTTAACAGTCAACCATCAAACAGGGTTTGGCTTGGCTAGCTTACACACTCCAACAAAGGAGCCACACTCAGTTAGGGTTCATGCAACAACCCTTTCTCGAGACACTCTCTCTCTCTCAATCCTTACGAGTCAAGTTCTTTTATAATGGGAAAATAGTGCCCTGCGTGTTTTACTCTCAAATACCTAAATTATTATTTTTTCTCTTTTTAAACAGGTTTGTTTTGCCTTGGAGTGCTACGGTCTATTTTTTGCTACACGAGGGCTAATGAGATCGGGACCTACAGCTTAAAGCCGATTCCAAACGGCTACGAACATCAATGCCACTGTGGTATTCGAACCCACGAACTCCGGTACCGAAGGTTAGCACACTAATCAATCGGTCATCGTTCGGCTTTTAAACAGGAAGATATATATATATATATATATATATATATATATATATATATATATATATATATATATATTATATATATATATATATATATATATAGGCACATCATACTTACATTAGTGTGAATTATTACCTTTAAGCTTATCTTATTGATCTTCAACGTACATAGGGGAATTCAGTGGTTCACATTAATTAAAAAGTTACCAACCCCTGTATGAACAATCTAAATCATCAATCTTACTGTTTATACTCCTATCGTCATATTATTCACTTTTGATCGCTTAGAATAAATTAAATAAGAGTCAATACCACTGATGAAAAACCTAAAAAAAGTTACCTATTAATTTGTCCATTATAGACGTTGGTCCTTTTTTAATTGCCTTTACTTTTAGTATAAAAGCCTTTCATAAATTTTTGACAGCCGCTTTCGATACAGGGTAGCTACATATTTCAAAAGCAGGGGAAAAGAGGTTAAAATTAAATTTCACTTTCAAAAACGGTATCTTTTTTCAACCTTCAAGTTATTTTTAACCGTGAAAATAAATTTCTTTTAAAGATATTCTATTGATTCTTAAAATCCTATCAGTGAGTTTTTTTTCTCCTTCTTTAACAGGCTGTCAAACTATCATAGCAAAAGAAAATTGTTCTCCTGTATCATATCGCCTTTTTACTTTGCGTTATTCCATATTTCCATTCCGTCAACCAAAGTTGCCACCCGGGGGATTAAATTGCAAATTTTCCTCTTTATTTGTTCATGGAAATATGTCACTTTCTTTAGAAAATATGTTACTGAGAAGAAAAGTTGAATTGTGCTTTCCCTTTTTGCTTTTCAGTCTGGGGAAGAACTCTGAGATTTTATTTAGAATAACACATCGGATTCAGTTGACTTGCTGTCAGCATACATATTATGTTAAATATTCTGTCTACGTATGTAACGAGATTTAAAGTACAGAAAATAAAGACCAAGTCAATGATGCGAGAAATATGTAATGTAATAAGAGTTTCGGATTCAAAAGAAACTAATTTCCTTTTCCATTTCTTTAATAAATTTTAACCGTATTGATAATTATGGAAAAGTTGGAAGACACTTGTAATGAATTGAATATGTATATTAAACATTTTTAAGTAAAGTCTAGTAAACATAAATGCATCTAAAGGAAAGTTTGTTTGAGTAATACAGGCAATTACAGTACTTTTGTTATTTCATAAAAAGAAGAAAAGATATATTATATATGACATTTTTTTTTCAGGTCAGCACAAAGGGATTGAACATATAAACTCACATAGGAATTTTTATACAGTTTTTTCTTCTTATAATTGGCGTTACCGTAAAAAGTATGTAAAGTTTTGTATCATGCCTAAAAAATAGATGAAAGGCAAAATAAGTTAATTAAAATTATATTTATGTCGAATTATATTTATATTGAATGTTTTCTACCGAGTAGGTACAGTAACAATTATTCATGCATCTTGTTGGATTCAAACTCCGGTACTGGTGTAAAAATGGCCGAATTGGTTAAGTACTTCAGTACCGGATTTGTGGGTCCAAATCCCACTGCTGTCATGAATGCTCATCGTAGTTTACCTCCTCGTGGCTGTTAGCTTTAAGAACTACGTTCTGGTCTCATAAGGCCTAGTGTAGCAAAACAGTCGACCATAGCGTTCCAAACCAAACCCGGTACTGAAGAGCAGAGCAGACTACCAATTACACTGTCGTTCCGAAAGCTGATTCAGCTTAGAACTACTGAGAAGATTACTCTAAAAGACAATAAACACTCTTATCTGCTATAAGGAATAATACTCAATAATCAATCAAGCTGCCTGATGGGCATAAGAGTTGTTCACTTGACACACCTCGAGGCGGAAGTTGAAATCCCGCATAAAATCTTGTTGTTTCCAAGGGATAATGTTTATTCTTCTTCTGAAATGAAATTCCGCTTAGAAATGAACGAACGAAGCACATTCTTCAAGTACATTGACTTTGTCGACTGCGGTTAATAATAAATAATATACATGAATCTTTGTTTGTCTCCCCATTTTGTATGATTTACTCATTCTCACTTCGGACTAAAGTTCGGGTTCAATACATACCGTATGGATAGTAGTCACAACAACATAACATTTTCAATCTAAGGAATCTATATTTCAGTATTTCACCTCTTCTTTTGCTTCCCTGTGCACTAAAGAATTCAGAAAATACTTTCGATCATCATGAAATATTGTATCAAACAAAAACACAAGAAAAGTAAATCCGAAAAGATTCAAAATTTACTTTCCTTGGATCCATTTACTTCAAAATGGATTGTGGCATGACCAAAATAGATATCACCGCTAAAATTTGAGGACCGAAATTTTTCTCGTTTACTGTACTTTTTTTATTTCGTATAAAGAAGTAAAATATCGGAAATATATATCGATTTTTATTCTCTTTTCCGAGGCGTACTAAAAGGTAGAACACACAGACTCGCATAGAACGTTTTATAACAGTGTTTTCCTCTTATGATTAACGCAACCCTAAAAATGTCTTTAAATTTTTGCAGTACACGTAAAAAAGGCAAAAAGGTTAATTTAAAACATATTTTTATGAAACCGTTGAGGCAATTACAAATACCATTTTAATGTAATAAAATAAATGTGCAATGCAGTTATCAATCAATTAATATTTTGCTGATTATATATATATATATATATATATATATATATATATATATATATATATATATATATATATATATATATATATATATATAATGAGCCTTCAACTTTTCATCCCTTCGGTGGGTAGATAAACTGAGGACCAAGCATGATTGGGCACTAAACATTGGGGGTTCCTCGAATGGTCACCACCTAACCAGGACATATGCTTCGCAGCCCAGGGACTTTTGTCCCGAAAACAGAGATAGGACATGGCTCCTAATTGGGCCGTTGCGAGTATAGTGTAGTTTTCGTTAACCCTTTGACAGTTTCATTTTTTTTCCAGAATTCGGTCAAAAAATGTCACATTTTTTTATTGCATTTATTTTTCATTTATCATTTTAAGTAAAGGTATGTTATTAAAATTAATATTTCTAATATTTTTAAGCATTTATTACAACTTTTTTTCTTGCTATGAAAGCATCATAGAACTGAAGTTTACCTTTAGTCTCATCGATATCCAAGTTAATTTTTGAAATTCCGGTGAAAGCAAATCTAGGAGGCGGATCCGAAAAATTATCACACTTAATTTAAAAAAAAAGTGTCTTGCTTGACTGATTCCATCTGTACTACTATCAGAGTCACTACTATCCAGGTCATCTAGTAAACTTCCGCTACTATCATTTACAGATAATTCAGTTTCTGATTCCGAGTCACATTTCGAATCACAAGAAATCAGCTCCATAAGCTCTGAATTATCCATTATTTAAAAGTAAAAATATATTATTCAACTCTTACATCAATAAAATTATCAGGCGGTTAGTAAAATATAACCAGAAAGCTATACACTGAAAGATAACAATTCGTCTTCTGATACAAAACATGCGAAAAAACCCGCGCTTTTGAACCAATCAGAGTAAAAAATACAATAAACTGCAAACTATCATTTACTGGATAAGTATCGTCATCTATTTGAATAATTTGTTATTAAAATTGGAAAAAATACGGCCGAAACAGTGCAAGAGAAATAGAAATCAGATTGCCCGTACGCCGTATGGGCGAATCAGTAAATTCCCGAAAGCTGTGCACGTACGGCGTACGGGCAAGACAGGGACGGGGTTAAACTATCCCCAGTAGATCCTGAAAATAGAGAGATGGACTTCGTTACGTAACTAGTCCAGGAGAGGTCAAAGTTGTTGTTTTCTTCACAGAAACTCCTGTGATTTTTTACATCAGACTATTTTTTGTTTACTTCTATATTTTGACTATATACCTATTCAGAAACATAAAAAACAAGAGACTTACTTCGGTACCTCTCTATATAATTATTAATAGCTACCTCTTTACTTTTGGTACCTCTTTATTAATAGTGACATGCAACCCATTCTCGAACTAAAATACTGAGTAAGAAAGATGAATTGCGTCTTTCAATATAAAAAATAACAATTAAATGTTTTGAAGCCTTTTAATGTTAAAATAACTCCTATTGGCAGGGAGAAAGATGGCCACATTTAAAACAATATAAGGGAAGGAGTAAATATGGAAAATGGCACATGATAAAAAGAAAATTTCATATGAGCGATGCAATACCAAGTAAACCAACGATACTGTGCCCTTAAGGAAACCGTGAATATTCATCTGGGTGAAATGTGACTTAAAATTTGATATTTCCATCTCGCTGAATTGCAATTTATACATGAAAAAATTGATATATTCACTAGTATTGTTTTCTTTTATTACTTTCCTGTAGTGCTTACTATATAAAGTTGTTTTGTCTTACTATATAACATTGTAGATGCTAAAAGGTATGTAATAAAATAAATAAAGCCATATTATGCACAATAAAGATGGTGTGAAAAATTTTTAACGCAGTTATTTTTCTAGTATTTAATATTTAGTAGTTTTAAAATTATTATTTTCTGTTAAAATATCAACCTTATTTACTATTTATATTGCTGTAAACTAACTAAAGTTTCAAGTTGATTCATGAAAAATAAAGTCAATAAGTTTCACAAGTCCCCCTAATCACTGAATTATTTATGAAATATTCCCTTATGCTTAAAAATCTCTCCCAGTGCGTAAGCATGCATCGGTAAACAGGCTGGGAATTACTGCTATAAACGTTTGTAATTCAATGTAAAAATTATGTTTATTTGTACTAAGTCCTAATGTTGCAAAACATTTATCGTTGACTTTGTAACCAACCAACATTCAAACACTGGCTTTCAATAGCAAAATTAAGTATTCGGATTGTAGAATCAACCCAAAACAAAGAGGAATCTCATACTCAATTTAGGATAACTGACAACATTTTACTTATTTAAAAACTATAAAAGTATTAATTTAATAAGGTAAAGAATAAAGAAGAAGTTTAAAGAAGTTATGCAGTGTTATGTAGTAGGGCCGTTTTTACATCTCGACTCACTAATATGTAAATTCTCAAAAACTGTGTAATTACTACAGGGCTATAGCTAAACGTAATTACATAGTCTATAATACAATGGGATAATCCCCTTAATTTTTGTGTTACTCCTCCACCTTTGCTAAAAAAAGGCCTTAACCGATAAACACTACTCCTACTTTTAACAATTTGTAACACACTGTTCCAAATCTGCAACATATTCCTCAAATTGACATTATTTACACAATGATCTGTAACAGATAGATTTGTTGATTGATGCTATTTAGCACTATTACTCTGAACCCCTTTTACTAGTAAAATCCATTCAAAATATCATTATAATATAATTTTTGTATCAGCTTCATTTTGCTTCATTTGTATAAGCTTCATTCATACTTTGATTGGATGCGTATCATCATTACTGAAGTAAACTTTGGATGCTTTAAATTAAAAAAATATAGAGAGAGACGCGAGTAGTAGATTTCCCACATATTTAATTTAAAATTCTTTATGTAAATATTATTTTTGTATAAAAAATAATCTAAAATACTTATCAGAAATAAGTAATTTTTGTTTGTAGGAAATAAACTTTTAGCCTATAAAATTTTTATTTTTATAGTTCAAATTTCAAAAATGAATTTTTACATGTTTATAGCAATACATTCTAGCATTCGAGAAATATTTTTTAATTCAGAGTTGTATAAATACATAAAGTTAAATTTTGATACTGCTCCATTCAAACCGAAAAATCTTCTCTCAACTTCCATAAATTAATATATTTCACAACTAGCAATGACAAAGCTATGATTGTGAAATTACTAGTAATACTTTGTTATCAAAAAGATATTTCAGTATCGAAACTTTTACTTATTTCTGATCGTGGAAACATCTTAACGATATATTTAACTTCCATTATTCATAAATGATTACATTTAAATGTCACTTTAAATGTTTTTGTGTTACTCTTTCCCCATTGAGAAAAAATGCTTTAACTGATAAGAACTACTCCTACTTTTAACAATTTGTAACACCGTGTTCCAAATCTGCAACATACCCCCAAAATGGACATCATTTACACAATGATCTGTAACAGATAGCTTCGTTAATTGATGCTATTTAGCAATATTACTCTGAACCTGATTTACGAGTAAATCCATTTAAAATATCATTAATATAATTTTTGTATCAAAGCTTTATTCATACTTTAATTGGATGCGCACCATTATTACTGAAACAAACTTTGGATATTTCAAATTAAAAAATATATATGGAGACGCTATTAGTAGATTTCTCACATACATAATTTAAAGTTCTTTATGTAAATACTATTTTTGTTAGAAAAAAATCTAGAATACTTATCAGAAATAAGTAATTTTTGCTTGTAGAAAATATATCTACTTTTAGCCTTTAAGTTTTCATTTTTATCTAAAGATGATTTTTCACATGTTTAAAGTAATACATTCTGTCACTCGAGAAAATATTTTTTAGTTCGAAGTATAAATAGACATAAATAGAGATATATAATAGTATAAATAGAGATATATAATAGTATAAATAGAGATGTATACATAAAGTTAAATTTTGATACTGCTCCATTCAAACCGAAAAATCTTCTCTCAACTTCCATAAATTAATACATTTCACAACTAGCAATGGCAAAGCTATGATTGTGAAATTACTAGTAATACTTTGTTATCAAAAAGATATTTCAGTATCGAAACTTTTACTTATTTCTGATCGTGGAAACATCTTAACGATATATTTAACTTCCATTATTCATAAATGATTACATTTAAATGTCACTTTCTGATAAAAGGGAATATTGCGTGCTTCACGAAAAAGTAAAAAAAAAAGAATACATTTCAGCTTTAGATTGCAACTTTGATGTAAAGTTAAAATGTTTTTATGTGCCATTTACACTGACATAAATGTCATAATTACTTATATTGAATTATTCAATACTAAATGACGTGGACGAGAGGTTTTAAGCTGTGACTTAAATGTCAAATTTGTTTTATTTCTCTGTAAAATCTTACTTATTTTATTTTATAAGATGTAGCATGTTTAACACAGCACGATAAGTTTTTGGAATTTTATAGTGGCTAAAAATATGTGCACTAATTAAAAAATTCCATAGCTTAACATTTTCATCCTAGATACCATAGGTAGAAAAAGGTTATCACATAGTACAAAAACTGAAAAGAAACTAATTTATATTTAATATATAATGTAATCATTCATATGTATTAAATAATTATATTGTTTCGAAATTCTCGCGTAAAGTTCGAATTTTGTAACTGCATTAGGTGCTACAGGACTATAGCTGCATATTGTATTATTACATAGATTATAATACAATCGGAAAATACTTTTAATTTTTGTGTTACTCTTCTAATTTTGAGAAAAACGGCACTAACCGATAAGCACTACTACTATTTTTAACAATTTGTAATACTGTGTTCCAAGTCTGCAACATGCCTACAAAATTGATATTATTTACCGAATGAACTGTAAAATATAGCTTTGTTGATTGATGCTATTTAGAAATATTACTCTGAACTCAATTTACGAGTAAAGTCCATTCAAAATATCAATAATAATATAATTTTTCTATCAAAGCTTCATTCATACTTTCATCGGATGAGCATTATTATTATTGAAATAAACGTTGGATGTTTCAAATTAAAAAGTATATATATGAAGACGCTAGTAGTAGATGTTCCCCATATTTAATTTAACGTTTTTTATGCAAATATTATTTTTTGTGGGAAAAAATGTAAAATACCTATAAGTAATACTTTTAGCCTATAAATTTTTATTTTTATGTTTCAAATATCAAAAATGATTTTTTACATGTTTAAAGTAATGCATTCTGGGATTCGAGAAATATTTTGTAATTCAGAGTTCTATAAATACATAGAGTTAAATTTTGATACTGCTCAAATCAAAACGAGAGCCTTCTCTCAACTTCCGTAAATTCCTTTATTTCACAACTAATAACTGATATTATGACAAAGCTATGATTTTGAAATTACTAGTAATACTTTGTTATCAAAACGATATTTCAGTATATCGTTTTGAATCGTTCAGTATCGAAACTTTTACTTATTTCTGATCAGAGAAACATCTTAGCGATATATTTAACTTTCATTATTCATAAATGATTACATTTAAATGTCACTTTCTGATAAAAGGGAATATCACGTGCTTCACGAAAAAGTAAAAAAAAAATGAATACATTTCAGTTTTAGATTGAAACTGTGATGTAAAATTAAAATGTTTTTATGTGTCATTTACACTGACATAAATGTCATAATTACTTATATTGAATTATTCAATAATAATGACGTGGACGAGGGTTTTATAGTTGTAACTTAAATGTCAAATTTATTTTAGCTCTCATTAAAATCTTACTTGTTTAATTTTATAAGATGTAGCACGTTCAAGAATTGACAAAATGGGCATTTAAAATTTCAGTATTAAAATGTCCTTGTACGTGCATAGAGACTAACAGCTTAAAATGTTCAAATTATGGGAGCCATAAAGAAAATAAATATTTTCGTTGAATTCGGAACTCTGAAATTTATTGAGATTACAATAGTTCCTTTTACTTTATACAACGAAGTGAAAAAAGATTATTATAACAAAAAATTTGAACCTAGGAAGGAACTAACTCAGTATGTTTTTTTATACTTTTCAAATTCCTGAAACTCCTTAATAACTTCTGGGAAGTATTTATATTCCTCCAAGAAATAAAAACATTTAAAAAAGGAAAAAAAGATATTTCAAAGAATTGAACTAAGTAAAACCCTCGGCAAAATAACATACTTAGCTTTCTAAACCGGAAGCAGAACCTCAGATAAAAGATAATAATTGGAAGGTAGAGGAATAAATAAGAATAGATCCAACGTTAAAAGTCTTAGCAGTGAAAGAACTAATCGGATGTTATACAGTTAATCGTACGGTAAGCTCGTGATTAAATGGTAGCTGGTTATATAAGCCCTACGTAACTGAAGAAGTAATATATACACGCATTAAGGAAGAGATACTTAAACGTGAATAAAGTTATTGAAATACTAGAAGCCATTTTTGCTGCTTTATAAAAGATATGGTGGATTTTTAATTATTTCTATCCAATATTTGTCAATATAAAAATAGGATTCTCTACAAATATAAGCTAAAGCACTAATTTATCAAATCTTACATAATGATTTGTCTCAGCTTAAATTTTAAACCTTTAAACAAATAACTAAAAAATTAAAATTTTTTTGCAAAGCAATTTAGAATATTTACTTTTAAGTAATGCATCATAATACTTCTAAAAACTTAAGTAAAAGAAATAGTAATCCAATTTGTAATCAGATAGAAAGTTATTTTTTCAAAAACTTTTCCATTCTAAGGACTTTTTCAAATCTGAATTCAATCTTGTTATACAATTTAGTACAAGTTTAAGATTCTAAATTTGTTCGCAGATAGTATACATACTTACAGGAAGTTTGATGTTTTCTAGATACTATCTTGTCATAACAAATTTGACGAGACAAACTTGCAGCAAATTTCCTGCAAGTTAGCGACCACTACAGAACTCTTTTGCAACGCTATTTTGCTCAAAACATAGGTATCCTTGTCATTACAACCTTAAAGCATGCGAAAATTCTTAGACTTGCTGCAGTCTTGTTTCAAATTTGCAGATTTGTCATGCTGAATTTGCTGCAAGTTTGCAAGTTTGCAAAGCAAGACTGCTGAAAGTTTACTGTAAACTTATTTTGCTATCTGGGTTTGGATTTTAAAATGAATAAGTATTTTTATTCTAATATTGTATAAGAGTATTTGTTACAAGTTTCGATCATTTTCAAAAAAATGTGATCTAAGGAACAGTTTGGGTTATTAAAATCGATGAATATTTTCATTTTGATAAAAACGATGTTGCAACAATTTTTTGGTATCATACTTGCAGTACTTACCCAAGAGAAACTTTGTTAGTCATTATAATTAATTAATATTTTTATCATACTTAATGTATTTTTATTGTAATTGATATAAATATTACAAAAAAATTGACTTTAGTCCACAGTTTCCTTAAACAACCCACATGTGAAGATTAATTTACAACTTGTAATTATTATGACCGATAATTTTTTAGTATTTAAAATCAAAAATAGAGATACTTCTGTTTCTACACAGTTTAATAGGGTATCCTTATATAGTGTATCACGGTCATTTGTGTTTTATAGGGTATATTGCAATATACCCTATAAAACAACGAGCTATGTACAATAGCTCCTCAATATATCCCACTTTTTCAGATACAAGCAAACTAGAAGATATATTACACAGCTAGATATATCACGGTAACAAACTTACTTATATAAATATGTGAACTGAAGTGTAATAATAATAATATATACAAATTGAAACTTTAGTCATATACATAATGAAATAGCTACCACCTTTAATCAATTCAATAAATCCCTATGACGAATTTTGAATCATTAATTTATTTTTACTAATAAAAGACAATACAATGAATATTTTAAATCCGAAGATGGCTAATCAAATGCTATTGTTAGTACCAAATGTGATACTAGTTGAATACAAAGAACTTGATCCTAAAACTCGGGATGAATAATCGATTCCAATTCTTTTGCTCTTGAGCAGTAAGCCATAGATTGAAATATATAATTATGTGATCTCGAAATAGAGTTTAATCTTCAGCGACAATACAAATCTTCAAAGAACTCTTTATAGTCAGTGATCAGTGAATAGCCATAATCCTATACTATAATACGAGGAATGGTTGTCAAGTCGAAAATCGCCCCAGAATTAATAAACTGTAGTAAACTTGGGGATCTGGGGTTTTTGGTCACGAGGAATCGATTGGCATCGGTTTTGAAGCGCTAAGGTCACGTAGTTCGGCGCTACAGATAGGGCCGGGTTCGAACCCCGGTGCGGGCAAACCTTTTTTCTCATGCGTCCAAACCAAGTGAAAATTGGTACCCGGGGGTTTTCGACCACGAGGAATCGATTGGCTGTAGTTCTGACGAATTAATAATAATAATAATAATAAAAGTCTTTATTGATTTGTCTTTATTCCTTGATATCGGTTTCCATTTTTATTTTCTATCAACTCTAAATATTAAATTAATGTAGCAAAGTATATATAACACATAAACGATATAGTAAAAAAAAAATAATGCAAACAAAAATTTTGAAAACCAACCACAAAAAATTAAAAAATAATGCTTCACTAACGTGCCGAAACAACCTCACCGTTCAATTTCCAAAGCCACACTAAACACAGAGCATATAACTTATCAAAGTCCGTCGCCGCGTTAGTGCGTCGTCGGCATACCAGGAGGTGCCGCTCTGACGCGCCAGTGCGTCGGTGGCAGCGAAAGTGTTAAGGAACTGATTTCGATTTCAAATCACCGTCAACAAAGTTCGACATTTCAACATTCATCAGATTTCAAGCTACATTTTCAACATGCAGAACGCACCTCTACATGAAATGCTTCAAGGAGCCGGAATTTTGGAACAACAAGCGATCAACTCAATTATACCCGCAAATGGACAACTAGAAGATACCGTCACTGTCAGAATGCTTCTCCATTCAACACACTTCAATCTTTACACTGCTCACTTTGTACCATTTCTTTAATTGTATAATTTTTTG
>CM063511.1:35578901-35581401 GCA_032207245.1 Pardosa pseudoannulata | reverse complement strand
TTTTAAAAATTTTTTTAGGTCCAATTGTTTATTTAATTGTGTTTACATATCTACACTTTGTCGTTAGTGTTAAAATTTCTGCTGTTGTTTAAATTTTTACTAACTATTATTTCAATAATTCAATTTTTTGTGGTGTTTTTAGATTTGCATTGAGCCTCTTGCAGTTTATCTATATTAATGCATTCAAACTATTGTGTATTTCTTAGATGCATTAATAAATGTAAGAAATATATTACTTAAACATGTATATTTGGTTTTATACAGGTGTTATTTTATATAACTAAAAATATATTATATAGTTATAGTGATTTAAATGCTAATTAATTGTTATAAATTTCAACTAATTGCTGATTTCCTGCTTAACCCTCCGAGTGGAACACATCTAGAAATAAATTCTCCAAAATACGCTAATGTCAGTGGACAAAGAGTTCTATGATTTTTACCTTCACCCTTTGTTGACCAGAATGGAATATGGAAAACCCGCCCTCGTTATTGCCCCTTTACTTCCGGTTATATAGAGATATATAAATAGATATTATAGATTGTTAATTTTTAATACACGTAAAGCTCGTCAAGTCTCGAATATTATCCCATAAGAAATAATGGATTCTAAAAGTACAAATAAAAATATTCTTTGAGAGACTTATTTATATTTTGTTACGAAAGTCATCCAAGATATTTAAGGGGTGCAATTAGAGATACATCTGTTACCACAAACGAAATACTTCGAAATAGAGATTTACAAAGCCATGAAAAGCTATCAGCTTCTTTGTGCCTCAGGGGGTAGGGTTGCATCCCTCAAGAAATGTCAGTGAAAGAGGGGTGCAGTTCCTAAACAATAGACCTGACCCTCCTACCTCAAAACTCCATGGGGGAAAGCACTGGCAAAAATGTACATTACATCCATTTTTGGAGCGTTTTTGGAGGTCGAAAATTGTACGTTTTGAAGTCATCATCGGTTTGGCAGAATTGTACGTGCGAACCGCTTAGAGGGTTAATGCGGATTTTGGTATTATTAGTTTTATAAATTGAAATGATACTATAAATATAAATAGTGTAATCCCTTATATAATAATAGCCTAATTTGTCTGTCCGCTGATTTCTGAAGCGGTTGTACCTGGATTGGATAAAGACATCCATATTGGATTTTTCATGAGTTAGGTTTAGCAAAATTGAAAGCGAGTTCGAAATCCACCCCATACCCCCTTTTCGAGCGTTTAATGCTATTATTTCAAGCCTTATCCTTCCTTTTATTCTATACGAAATTCATTCTTGATAGGATGGCAAATTCGGAGAGTAATATATAAATTTCCGGACTGTTTCTACTTGACTACCTGACTTCATATACTCTAATTAGTTCGTTCACAACGTGCAGGCTTGATCGTCGTACTTCTCGGGTTGACGGTTCTATCTCAGACACAGCCAATTCTTTTTAATGTCTAATAAATTTAATATTTTCTGTTTTTTTCTTTTAAATTCTTATTCCGAAAGTTGTTTTATTATTTTTAAAATAAATTTTTACTATTTTTTTCAACTTTTTATAATTTTTATTATTTTTATTTTATTAAATTCACGTATTGCTTTACGGATGTCCCTGGCCACATAAACATTTCATGTTGTGTATCCTTAAACTTTCTTCTCGTAATGTAATAATAGCCTAAGTTATCTGCCCGTCTGTCCTCGAAGTTATGAAGCTGTTGGACCTGGAATGGATAGAGCATCCATATTGGATTTTTGATGAGTTGGGTTTGCAAAATTCAAAGCGAGTAAAGTTTATCTTTTCCTAAACTATAGATCCGATTCTGAAGTAAATTGGTATGAATAAGCTTCGTATCACAGCGAAAAATACTGTCCTCTCTAAAACGTTCGAAATCCACCCCGTCCCCCTTTTCGAGCGTTTAATGCCATTGTATCAAGCCCCATTTTAAGAGCAAGCGATTAAATTTATCAATTTATCCTATAATAAATAGGTAAAAATAACATTTTTTTTTAGAATTATGACTTCATTCCTTTAACCATCTCATTTAATCATTTCTTATTTTAAATTATTTAAATATTTTTTTCATTATTTTCATACGTTTTATCAGTAAACTTAGATATTATATAAATATTTTCTTTTTTATTTGACTTAAATAATATATTAAGTACATATGTGATAATTTTTAATCGATTATTTTTTTAAAAGGTAATTCTCAGCCAAAAAAACAAACCATTTATTTTACATGCCTCATAGGGTTCTTTACAATTCTGGAAAATTAAAAATTTTACTGATCCCGTCATATGACGGGCTATATGCTAGTTAGTTTAATAGAAATGTAAAACTATACAAACATTAAAGTATGGTAACGGCGTGCCTCCCTCACAAAGAATTTGTTTCTCGAAAGATTCTGAGAAATGGACTTCGTTTATGTGGAGACAAAGGAGTTGTTCTCCCGGCACAACTATGGCTAGACTTTTGTGTCCTACAGGTAACGGAACAACAGGGCAGACGACCAAGAAG
>CM063511.1:35558901-35573901 GCA_032207245.1 Pardosa pseudoannulata | reverse complement strand
TAGAAAATTAAAAATTTTACTGATCCCTTCATATGACAGACTATTTGCTAGTTTAATAAAATATTTTCCAAAATTATTTCCTTATACTTGATCCAAATAAAAAATTATTCTTGGGAAATGAAAAATATTAAACGAATTGATTTATTAATTGGTTTCATTAATCTACTCCCTTTATTACTCGATCCCTATTCGGTTTTGAAAAGAAATGTCACTGCTCTATAAATTCTTTGAAACTCTCAACAACTGAAGCAATAAATGAAATGGCTGATAGAGTATTTGGATAATTAATGAATGGTATCGAATTTTGAAATCTAGAGAGAAAACTGATTTTATTCAGTTAATAGACTTATTTCCGTTTCTTCAGACGAATATTAGAATTTTCGGTTTAATTTTGATTCAACTAAAATAATAAATGAGCTAAATTAGACAGAAGTTAAAAGCTATTAATTTCTCTTATGACGAGATTATAAGTTCAGTGTAAATTTTATTCATTGCAATTCAACGGTTCAGTTTCATTGCATTCTCAACAATTCAAGCGATAAATGAAACGGCTGATAGAATATTAAGATAATGAATGGTATCAAATTTTGAAATCTGGTTAGAAACTGACTGTCTTCAGTTAAAGTGACATATTTCCATTTCTTCAGACGAAGTGGATAATTTTCGGTTTAATTTTGATTCAACGAAAATAATAAAAGAGCTAGATTGGATAGAAATTAGAAGCTATTAATTTCTCTTCCTACCTGATTATAAGTTCGGTGTAAGTTTTATTTACTGCAATTCAACAATTCAAGCACTAAATGAAACGGGTGATAGAGCATTTGGATAATTAATGAATGGTATCGAACTTTGAAATCTGGTGAGAAAACTGATTGTCTTCTGTTAAAATGACGTATTCCGCTTCTTCAGACGACGAGGAGAATTTTCGGTTTAATTTTGATTCAACGAAAATAATAAATGAGCTAGATTAGACAGAAGTTAGAAGCTATTAATTTCTTTTACGACGAGATTATAAGTTCATTGTAAGTTTTGTTCATTGCAATTCAACAATTCAGCTTCATTGCATTCTCAACAATTCAAGCAATAAATGAAACGGCTGATAGAGTATTTGGATAATTAATGAATGGTATCGAATTTTGAAATCTGGTTAGAAAACTGATTGTCTTCAGTTAAAGTGACGTATTTCCGTTTCTTCAGACGAAGACTAGAATTTTCGGTTTAATTTTGATTCAACGAAAATAATAAATGAGATAGATTAGACAGAAGTTAGAATCTATGGCGAGACTATAAATTTAATGTAAGTTTTATTTACTGCTATTCAACAATTCAGCTTCATTGCACTCTCAACAATAAATGAAACCGCTGATAGAGAATTTGGATAATTAATGAATGGTATCGAATTTTGAAATCTGGTGAGAAAACTTATTGTCCTCAGTTAAAGTGACATATTTCCGTTTCTTCAGAAGAAGAGCAGAATTTTCGGTTTAATTTTGATTCAACGAAAATAATAAATTAACTAGATTATACAGAAATTAGAACCTATTAATTTCTCTTATGAAGAGATTATAAGTTCAACGTAAGTTTTATTGATTCAACAATTCAGCTTCATTGCATTTTCAATAATTCAAGCAATAAATGAAACTGCTGATAGAGTATTTGCATAATTAATGAGTGGTATCGAATTTTGAAATCTGGTAAAAAAATTGATTGTATTTAGTTAAAGTGATGTATTTCCGTTTCTTCAGACGAAGAGGAGAATTTTCGGTTTAATTTTGATTCAACGAAAATAATAAATGAGCTAGATTAGACAGAAGTTAGAAGCTATTAATTTTTCTTACACCGAGATTATAAGTTCAGTGTTAATTTTATTCACTGCAAAAATTTTGTTGATTGGTTTTTGATAACAGAGGGTAAAAAGAACTGTCTTCCCAACCTAAATCATCTTGTTTAAACCTAAGTACTTGCATCCATAGATGTTTGTAGACATGTGATATTAATGTCGACTCTATTTATATCGCGATTTTGTTTAAACCCATTTTGAGTAAAAGGTATCTTTCGAATACTTTACTTTTAAATGCAAATAATTGCGGAAACTATCAGAATTTTAAACTTTCAGTTAAATAAAGCTAAATTGAAAAATTAATTTATTGATAAATTGATGCTTATTACTAGGGAACAAAAGGTGTTATTTATTTATTTAGAACTTGTCATTGCAAAGATCTCCATTTAAATAAAAACGACTGATAAATGTGAATATTAAAGTTCCGAAACAAGGATGCCCTTTGCTGTAAGAAGGCAGTGTTTAAACTCTAATTTGACACGTCTTTGCGTTAAGAAACAAAGCTAAATTACACATAAAAATTAAAAAAAAAATTATTCAATATGTGTACTAGAAACTCATGTTTTGTCTCAATCAGATTTCTTATTCCCTAAATAATGATAGCCTAAGTTATCTGTCCGTCTGTCCTCGAATTTATGAAGCGGTTGGACCTGGAATGGATAAATGCATCCATATTGGATTCTTGATGAGTTAGAGTTTGCAAAATTCAAAGCTAATTCGAAATCCATCCCTTCCCCCCTTTTTGAGCGTTTAATGCTATTATATCAATCCCTATTTTAATTTGATTAAGTTTAGCATATAATAAATAGGTAAAAATAACATTTTATTCTAGCATTATCCTTCCTTTAAGTAACTCATTTAATCATTTCTTATTTTAAATTATTAAAATATGGTCTGCATTATTTTCATACGTTTTATCACTGAACATAGATATTACGTAAATAGTTTTCTTTTATATTTGGCTTAAATAATAGATTAGGTACATATGTGATAATTTTAAATTTAATCATCGATTATTTTTTGTAGCAATGAAAATTTTATCACTGGTATTAATACCAAATTCGTTTCATAAAAGACTACGAGTCTCTTTCCCGGACTAATAAATATCTGGCGTTTAAGTTATATATCTTTGAATATTCAGAAGTTTGTTCGTTTGTGTGTTTGTTTTCATACTTAACCACACGGTTTGCAATCGATTCACTAAATTTTGGACATCATTCATATATACTGCCAAATAATCACTATCAATATTAAATTCTCTGCTGTCCATCCTATCCTGTAATATGACAAGATAAGTTAAAGTTGGCAACTAACAAATGGTCAGTAAAGTTATTTTAATGTTAATTTTATACTTTACCATGTCTAAATCTTTTCGTGGCAATTCTAAACTTTCAAGATAAATTCGAGGAAGATAAAGTCACTGACAAATAAACCTATAACTTATTATTTATTTAGGTATATCAAGGAAGCATTTTACTGAACCCGTCATATGACGGACTACATGCTAGTACTTTATTACTATATTCTCAACACAAAGTTTTAACATTTTCAAAGAACGAGATCTATTAAAATTTTACGTTACGCAACACCAATAGGAATATTAATTAAAAAGTTTTTTCTAATTATTTTCTAATATATGATCCGAGTAAAAAGAATTTTTTAAACAGAACAATTTATAACGAATAAATTAATTTATTAATTAGTCTCATAAATCTACTCCCTCATTAATCGATAGCGATTGGATTTTGAAAAGAAACATCTCTGTCCGTATCACTTCTTTGAAACACTTTACAATTAAATGAATAAATGACGGTTGATGAAGTATTTCGATAATTAATGAATGACATCGAATTTTGAAATCTGGAGGGGAAACTGATTGCTCTCAGTTAAAGCGACGTGTTTTGATATCTATAGAGGAAGAGGTGAATTTTTTGGTTTAGTTTTGATTCAATAAAAGTAATGAATGAGCAAGATTAGACCGAAGGTAGAAGTTAGTACTTTCCCTTATGAAGCGACTAAAATTTCAGTGTTAGTTTTTTCATCGTAAAAATACTGGTCATTGGTATTTGATGACAGAAAAGAAAAAGCGGTGTCTTTATATACCAAAGTGCCTTGGTTTAAATCTGAGTACTTGCATCGATAGATGTTTCTAGGAATGTCAATTTAAAGTTGACACTATTTATATCATGGTTTTGTTTCTAACCATTTTGATCCAAAGGTGCATTTTGATTACTTTGCATTTAATTGCAAATAATTGTGAAAACAATCAGAATTTTAAATTGTCAGATAAATAGGGATAATTTGAAAATATACAGAAGATACATTGTCCCGTATTATTAAAGAACAAAAGGTGTTATTGTTTTTTAGAAGTAGCATTTGCTATGATCTGCATTTCACACATTGCATGCGGGACACGTACTAGTACGTTTTCTGACAATGATACTTGAGCGCCGGATACGTACTAGTACGTTTTCTAACGATTGATACTTGAGCGCGGTTAACTTACTAGTACGGGTTAGTGTAACAACATGGTTTGTTTGTGGTTACAAAAAACGGTATATACAGGAAAACGAAGCCGAATGTTCTTGTCTACTACATATATTCCTAAAACATTTAGACTTGACTTTATTTAAAACTACTTTTTACTTGACAAATAAATAAAGTTTAGACATCAGTCGATGCAGAACCACAGAACGTTAAGGTTGATTAAAAAAATCAATTTAGATTTAAAATTAAGTTTTTATCTATCTTTGCGAAAATTATATATATGTAATATGGGCGAGAATCATTCAAAATCACGACACAGTTTATTTCTGGTAAGAAACATGAAATCTCTATAACAGGCAAACACTTTTACAACCTCGTACACATAGACAATGTCATCACGTACATACACTTTTCAAGTAGGGATTCCTAAGTTAAAAATACTACGAATAATTCCTAAGCACAATTGATCATGTGATAGAAAATACCCATGTTTAAAGAGAACGCGCTAACTACTGGCTAAAGTAGTACAGACAGAGGCTGAATTAAGTCTATAGCTTGTCTCGAGGGAAAAATCAGAATTACCGTGCAAACCCCGAAGTTATTAAAAAAGTTATTAAATTAATATTAAAATACGTAAATAAGGGATTTTAATATTACATATATATATATATATATATATATATATATTTGTATTTATATATTTTATATATATTTGTATATATATATATGTATTTGCATATATTATATATATATATATATATATATATATATATTTGTATTTATATATTATATATACATTTGTATTTATATATTATATATGTATTTGCATTTATACATTATATATATATATATATATATATATATATATATATATATATATATATATATATATATATATATATATTTGTATTTATATATATATTTGTTTATTTGTCTATTTATATATTTGTTTATATATTTAAGTATAAAATACGAAAAGTTGGTTAAAAAATTAAATAATTTTCGATCTATTGAGATTCAACTGAATAACTAAATTTACCGGCAAAACACTCCCCGCTCCAGGTACAATTCCGCTGCAAAATGTACCCACTCACAATGTGTTAAATAAAACATCACTGAAAAAAGTGATTATCAAAGTTGAACAACAACGATATCATTCATCCTCATATAGTAGAGTTTTACATCTAATTTACACCATTACCTTGAGAAACACAGTTAATTTTAAACTTTTAAGAAAAGTTGCATATGATTATTTTGAGAATTTACTGCACATTAAGAATAAAAGAATTGTTTTTTTTAATAGGTGTACTAGAATGTCATGCTTTGTTTGCATAAGATTTTTTTAATTGTATTATAGTCTGGGCACAAAATTTTATTATTTTCAAAATACGAAACCCATTAAAATTTTACGTTAAGCAACACTAATTGTATCTTAGGAATAAGAAAATCAATTTTAAAAAAATCTCTAATTATTTCCTTATATTTGAACCGAGTTAAAAGTATTCCTGGAAACTGAAAAATTTTTAACGAATTAATGGATTATTAATTGGTTTCATTATTCTACTTCAATTAATCGATAGCGATTGGATTTTGAAAAGAAACATCTCTATCCGTATCACTTCTTTAAAACATTTTTCAACTAAAATAATAAATGACGGGTGATGGATTATTTCGATAATTAATGAATGGCATCGAATTTTGAAATCTGAAGGGAAAAAAGATTGTCTTCAGTTAAACTGACGTATTTCAGTTCCTTCAGAGGAAGAAGGGTATTTTTCGGTATAGTTTTGATTCAATAACAGTAATGAATGACCGAGATTAGACAGAAGTTAGAAGTTATTAATTTCACTTATGACGAGACTAAAATTTCAGTGTTAGTTCTTTTCACCGGAAAAGTTCTGGTCATTGGTTTTTGATGACAGAAGAGTTTGGTTTGGTTTGGTTTGGAGTGCTACGGTCTACTGTTTTGCACACGAGGGCTAATGAAACCGGGACCTACTGCTTAAAGCCGATTCCGAACGGCTACGAACATCCATGCC
Source organism: Pardosa pseudoannulata (assembly GCA_032207245.1). Classification (NCBI taxonomy): domain Eukaryota; kingdom Metazoa; phylum Arthropoda; class Arachnida; order Araneae; family Lycosidae; genus Pardosa; species Pardosa pseudoannulata. Next base: position 35,567,535 of record CM063511.1, on the reverse strand, counting down.
ATAGTGGGATTCGAACCCACGAACTCCGGTAACGACGATCAGCGCCCTAACCAATCGTACAGCTTTCGGCGATGACAGAAGAGAAAAAGCACTGTCTTTACACACTAAAGTGACCTGGTTTAAATATGAGTACTTGCATCGATAGATGTTTGTAGGAATATGAAATTAACGTTGACACTATTTATATCACGGTTTTGTTTATACCTCTTTTGAGCCAACGGTTTCTTTTGTCTATTTTGCATTTAATTGCAAATAATTTTGAAAACAATCGGAATTTTAAATTGTCAGATAAATAGGGATAATTTAAAAATATATAGAAATATACATTGTCTCGTATTATTAAAGAACAAAAGCTGTTATTGTTTTTTAGAAGTAGCCCTTGCTATAAATCTATATTTAACACATTGTATGCGGGACAAGTACTAGTAAGTTTTCTGATGATTGATACTTGATCGCGGGTCACTTACTAGGACGGGTTAGTGTAACAAAATGGATTTTGTGGGTACAAAAACAACGGTATATACAGGAAAACGAAGCCGAATGTTATTGTCTACTACAGAGATTCTGGAAAAATTTAGACAAATAAAAACTAGTTTTTACATTAATCGACGTGGAACTACAGAACGGAAAGCTTAATTTAAAAAAATGAACTTAGATTTAACATTAACTTTTTATTTATTCTTGCGAAAATGATATTATATATGTGTATATTTATATATTATATATATATATATATATATATATATATATATATATATATATATATATATTATATATATATATATATATATATATATATATATATATATATATATATATATATATATATATATATATATATATATATATATATATATATATATATATATATATATATATATATATATATATATATTTGTATTTATATACATATTTGTTTATTTGTCTATTTATATATTTTTTTATATATTTCAATATAAAATACGAAAAGTTGGTTAAAAAATTAAATAATTTTCGATCTATTGAGATTTAACTGAATAACTAAACTTACGTTCAAAACGCCTGCTCCCGGTACAATTCCGCTGCGAAATGTACCCGCAATGTAGTAAGTAAAACATCACTGAAAAAAGTTAATATCAAAGTTGAACAACAACGATGTCATTTAACGTCAGATATTAATGTTTTATCTTAATTTCAGTTAATTTTAAACTTTTAATTAAAGTTGCAAATGATTATTTTGATAACCTATTGCACAAGAAAATAAAAAAAATCTTTTGTTTTAATATGTGTATTAGGATGTCCTGTTTTGTTTGCATGATTTTTTTGTGTTTTATCATACTCTGGGCACAAAGTTTTATTATTTTTATAAAACGAAACCTATTAAAATTTTACGTTAAGCAACACTAATTGTATCTTAGGAATAAGAAAATCAATTTTAAAAAAATCTCTAATTATTTCCTTATATTTGAACCGAGTTAAAAGTATTCCTGGAAACCGAATAATTTTTAACGAATAAATTGATTTATTAAATGGTTTCATTATTCTACTTCATTATTAATCGATAGCGATTGGATTTTGTAAAGAAACGTCACTATCAATTGTTTGAAAAACTTTACAATTAAAATAATAAGTGACGGGTAATGGATTATTTCGATAATTAATGAATGGCAACGGATTTTGAAATCTGAAGGGAAAATGATTGTCTTCAGTTAAAATGACGTATTTCATTCCTTCAGAGGAAGAGGGGAATTTTTCGGTATAGTTTAGATTCAATAACAGTAATGAATGGCCGAGATTAGACAGAAGTTAGAAGTTATTAATTTCACTTATGACGAGACTAAAATTTCAGTGTTAGTTTTTTTCACCGGAAAGGTTCTGGTCAATGGATTTTGATGACAGAAGAGAAAAAGCACTGTCTTTACATACCAAAGAGCCTTGGTTTAAATATGAGTACTTGCATCGATAGATGTTTGTAGGAATATGAAATTAACGTTGACACTATTTATATCACGGTTTTGTTTATACCTCTTTTGAGCCAACGGTTTCTTTTGTCTATTTTGCATTTAATTGCAAATAATTGTGAAAACGATCGGAATTTTCAATTGTCAGATAAATAGCGATAATTTGAAAATATATAGAAGGATACATTGTCTCGTATTATTAAAGAAGAAAAAGTGTTATTGTTTTTTAGAAGTTACTATTGCTAGGATCTACATTTAACACATTGTATGCTGGACACGTATTAGTACGTTTTCTGACGATTGATACTTGATCTCGGGTCACGTACTAGTACGGCTTAGTGTAACAACATGGTTTGTTTGTGGTTACAAAAATAACGGTATATACAGGAAAACGAAGCCGAATGTTCTTGTCTAATACATAGATTCTGGAAAAATTTAGACAAATAAAAACTAGTTTTCACATCAGTCGATGCGGAATCACAGAATGGTTCCGCAATTTTATTTACCCTTGCGAAAATGGTATCATATATATGTATATATGTATATTTATATTATATATGTATATATGTATATGTATATATTTATATGTATATGTATATGTATATATATATATATATATATATATATATTTGTTTATTTGTCTATTTATATATTCGTTTATATAGTTCAATATAAACTACGAAAAGTTGGTTAAAAAGTTAAATAATTTTTGATCCATTGAGATTTAAATGAATAACTAAATTTACGAGTAAAACGGCTACTCCCGGTATAATTCCGCTGTGAAATGTACCCGCACACAATGTGTAAGTGAAAACATTAAATCAAAGTTGAGCAACAACGCTGTCATTCATCCTCAGATTGTAGTGTTTTATCTCTAATATGACACAATTACCTTGAGAATAACAATGAATTTTACATTTTTAAGGGAAGGTGCAAATGATTATTTTGTTAATAAATTGCACAAGAAAATAAAAAAAAAATATTTTGTTTCAATAGGCGTACTAGAATTTCATGGTTTGTCTGAATAACATTTTTTTTTTATATTTTACTACGCTCTGGGCACAAAACTTTATTATTTTCAAAATACGAAACCCATTAAAATTTTACGTTACGCAACACTAATTGTATCTTAGGAATAAGAAAATTGATTTTTAAAAAATCTCTAACTATTTCCTTATATTTGATCCGAGTTAAAAGTATTCTTGGAAACCGAACAATTTTTAACGAATAAATTGATTATTAATTGGTTTCATTATTCTAGTTCATTATTAATCGATAGCGATTCGATTTTGAAAAGAAACGTCACTATCTTTATCAATCCTTTGAAACACTTTACAATTAAAATAATAAATGACGGGTGATGGATTATTTCGATAATTAATGAATGGCATCGAATTTTGAAATCTGAGGGGAAAAATGATTGTCTTCAGTTAAACTGACGTATTTCAGTTCCTCTAGAGGGAGAGGGGAATTTTTCGGTATAGTTTTGATTCAATAACAGTAATGAATGACCGAGATTAGACAGAAGTTAGAAGTTATTAATTTCACTTATAACGAGAACAAAAGTTCGGTTTTAACTTTTTTCATTGCATAAATTTTTGTCATCTATAGAAGGTGACAGGATAGATAGAGTATTTACTGTATTTGACTTTAAAGTACCCAGGTTAAAATCCCACCAGCGGAACAGTATTCGAATTCAACGAAGTATTTACAGAGAATGGGGAAGAGTAAAGAGTCTGGTCTCTCACCAAAATATTTTCAATTTCTGTTTCCTTAAAATTATGAAAATTTGTTTACACAACTAATTTCCACTGCAAGTGCTAAAAGACCGTTTTCAATCATGAAACAGAAAAAATTTTTCTGTGCAATATAACTGATCTTAAGATGTTTAAAAAATTAGCACTACCTTCCATAGATATAGGCGTGGCTATAAATGTAAAAAAAGGTTTGAGCAAACTTGTTTTAAAACCTAGAAGAATCAGTTTACTACTATAAAACGGTAGTTTATAAATTACAGATTGTTTGGTTCTCTTTTTGAATTTTGTTGCCACACAAAATGTATAATTTTGCAAAAGAAAAACAAAGGAGTATGTTACAGGTCACTAATTAAAAAAATATTTCTAGTTTCTTATACTATAACAAAAATTAAATATCCTTCACTATTTATAAAGCACTTGGTAAATCTTCAAACCTATGCGAAATCTAATGAGACCGAGACCTACTGTTTGAAGCCGATTTCAAAAATCTATGAACATCCATGCCAGCAGTATGATCGTTTCTCAAATACTTTTAAATTCGGAGTTTATGAAATGCAAGTGGATAAGTCCACAATCTTCGATTAATTATTATTACTAAAATGGTTATGATGTTAATGATTTCTCTGCCAATGCGAAACGAAATTTGAATCTTGATGTTTTTATTGTTAATCATTAAATTTTATAATTACTACAAGTTTATATTTAACGAGTCAGAAAATACGTGAAGATTATCATTCCAATCTGAACCAGAATTTGGTGACTGGAATAATACATTTTATTATGTATATTTATAGTCTTTTGTAATCACTTTTAATCTGTAGATCTCTGTTTAATCAGTCTCAAGCTAAATTACTATAATATTCATTGTTAGAATTAAGTTTTATTGTAGGTATTAATCTATTGTTCTAAACTAGTTTTAATCCTTGTATCATTGGTTTCGTATATAAAACATACATAAAATATCAATGTCATTTCCTTCCTAAGATTTGATATATGTAGGATATCAACGATCAATAAAAATAATATTGCAATTAATTTATTCATAGATTATTCAGTAAATGGTGATACTAAGTGTACATTTTATTCTAAAATTCTATTTATCACTTGTTCAGTTTTGCATGATTATTTCTGAAATATAAATTTTAGATTAATTACACTTTCGAAAGATAATCGTTTGCGGAAAAAAACATTTACAGTATTTATAAGAAATATTTAGTTTTTTATTTGAAACAGGTAATCTTTTTATGACTATACTTTTTTTTTAATCCTATAAACTTTATTAATTTACATACTGGAAAAAAGGCATTCTTTCATGCAAATAAAGAATTTTAGCATGAGTTATTAAGATACGAGGGTAAGTACCACACATGAGTTGTCTTTGTAGTAATAAATTATTTAATAAAAGTTTCAATGGTAAAAATTGAAAATGAAACTTTGTTAATCGGAAAGCTACTCACCAGATTGTGGTTGGATTAGCTGGGCAGTGCTCTTGAGTATGAGAGTTCATGGGTTTGAATTCCTCTATTAACTTGTTTGAAGGCATTCGGAATTTCTTTAAGCAGTAGCTCTTGGTCTTTTGTCGCTGAGAATTGAACAAAGTATTAAGGATCAAAATACACACAGCGGTTGGACGCCCAACGTTACCCCAGAAGGCAAACTCTCTGCCCTGCTTTCTTTGCACGCTTGCACCAGAGATTGTCTGACAGCGAATGCTTTATCCTGGATACACAGGAACGTGAGCGAGAATTAAAAACACTAAACAACGAGGAAATTGTGTTGGATCTGATGCAGGATAATCCCGGTACCAATACGAGGGCTATCACCAGTTTTGTCGTGATTTCCCATATGATCGGCTGACTGATCCTGCATACTATCGACATATACCTTTATCACATCAGGCGCATGCAGTTATTGGGCGAAGACGATTTTGCTCTATGATAGAACTTTTCAAGCTGATATTTAGAGATACGCACAAGAGATCCCAGCTTCTTTCAACATTGAGTCGGGGGGGGGGGAGTTCAATTCCCATTACACCCATGTAGGGTCGTAGGAGAATCCACATGCAACAAGAATCCGTGCAGCCGAGGAACAGTTTTCAATAAATATATGAGCCGACATCATAGAAGACACTTCTTCGGTCAGTACTTGTTGCCCAAATGTATGACAGATGCAAACTATCTACTCTTCCTTCAACAAGTATTGTAGCAGCTGTAGATCTATGCGCAAGTGCTGTTGCTATACGTCATTCCATGTGATTTAAGTATGATAGAGCCTTTACCCATTACAGCATTTAGGTGAGTCTCCATTTAGGTGAGCCCAAGAAAGGGTTAAAGGGCCTTTTCCACTCCTGACATTCTTCTGAATTCGGAACTTACGCAAGGCAGCGGACGCTGATTCTTGGTTGACATAAATTCACCAACAAAGCTTTATCCTTCGCACTCAGATCCTTATGCGCATACATGGTTTACAGCGATGAACTGGTTATGTATTTATAGGAGCTCAAGTTCTTATAAAAGTCTCATTTGCATATTTTCACAGAAGTCGCAGGTACCAGCGCCATCTGTCGGCTGTTTTATGAGTTGCTGTTTTTTCTGTTTAAATCCCTTGCCCTTTTAGCCGAACTATTGCCGACTCGGAACCGGAGTTCATCGGTTCGAATCCCACTGAGGCACAGATGTTCGTAGCTGTTTGAATTCGGCTTTAAACTGTAGGTCCCGATCTCATTATCTTTCGTGTTGCAGAAAAAGTAGACCGTAGCACTCCAAACCAAAACAAAACCCATGCCCTAGCTATACTAACCCTGCAAACCTATATTGGTTATTTTTCCGATTATTATAAATTTTTAAAATTTATACGGACTTTTTGATCACTCGGTAAAACAATTTCTTAGAAAAAATATTTGCCTTTTTGAGAAATTTAAAAAAGCATATATTGACAGACTAAAAAAGTATATTTTAATGGAAATTGATACTGCGTGAAACATACAAGAAACTTGGATTTACTCTAGCTGGTGATTTCTCAGTTTTGCTAGACACAGCAAAAAATAACATACTTTTTATCCGTTTAAGTATCTACTTTCAGACGTAATTCTTCATTTTGAAAAGATGTTTAAAAAAGGGTAATATTTATTTTTAATTCTCCAAAATGAAGAAACCCCATGCGCAGCAAATTTAAATATACTTTTAAGGGATCTTTTAAAATCGCGTTCAAAGAAAATCTACTTCCTTTCTATGAGGTACACCCAAAAGTAAGAAATAGAAAAAATGTTTAAAGAACTAGGATTGAGAGACTCTAGCTTTCAAGAATTAATACGGGATCTACTTCAAAGATTATTGATGTCGAAAAAAAATATGATTTATTTTCTGAAGAAATCATTTAAAGTTTTTCTTTTAAAACAATTTTCTTTGATTTCAAAAGGATAGAAAAAAATGTGTATTTATTTGCGATTGATTCGGAAACATGATAAAAGCTTTTTTTTCAATTTTTTTCAATCTTAAAAAAAGTATTGAATGTCTTCTTCATAAAAATTGATTAAAATTTATTTATTTCTTGTTCTCAAGTTTCATCAGAGTGTATGATGAAGAAAAAATGGAATTATCTTCATAAAATTTTCTAGAATTTATGTTTATTCCCCGTTGGGATATAATGAGTACCGTTTCATTAAAAATTAAAAGAATTACTCTTATTTCTCCGCAGGCAGGATAATTCAATTTATTTTTATGCTTGTTGTTGTGTTTTTGTTTTTGTTTCGCTAATTCAGGAAATTTATAAACTGCGTAAATATTTTTGTTTGCTTATTTTTCTTGAGTAAGCCAAGATGATTTTGAAAGTAAATTATTGTAAAGTTTGTTTTATGACAGTTGTAATAAATTGTTACCTTACGAAATCAGGTTAGTGTAAAATATTTATAGCGCCACAGGATGCTACAAAATTTCAGTGGAGATTTTTAATACTCTAGGCTACTTGAGATATAATTATTTTTAATGTAGGAACTTTTAATTGGTATAAAAAATTAGTTATGAACATACCACACTATATGGGTATTTTTTAAATAAAATGTAAATGTAAAGATGTTATTACATATGGAAGTTTCTAAAATTAATTTAGCTATTACAAAATAATAACTTTTTGAAAGGAATTGTGGTTTTGGATGACGAAATGTCTTGATTCAAAAATGAAACAACATGCTTTATTACGTAACGTCTGATTCATGACTTTAGAAATATTTTGTGTCAAAACTTATATGCCAAAGAAACTTCGAAAAGGCTGTCGAACAAGAATTTTTCATTATGAACTACTTTTATTTTGAAAACTACTAAAGGAGCTTTCCTATCTGTCGGAGTCAATATACACTAGGACGGTTCTAAGGATGAATCTCATTGTATCTTATGGCAGAAAAATAATGCAAAATATTTGTATCCCAAAAACGACGGACTAAATAAAAATAAAGAAATATTAGACTGAAATGTAATAAACCGTATAGTAATAAAATATTTACCTCATCAAGAACAGTACAAGTAGTGCTATTCCCTTTTTAGTATCACCGCAGATTGATTAAAGGTGCAGTACATGCTCTTTTAACAAAAACATACTAAGAAATGATGTGTTTGCATTTTATCGCGTAAAAATAATTTAAAATAAATAGGGAAATCAAAACATTTTGATAACTTTTCGATCTTGCGTCACTGTTCTATATTTACATGTTCATAAACGAACTTTTTTAAACAATAATCCCAAATAATGTATTTGAGTGTAAAATTGCAGAAATTTTCATTAAGAAAACTGGGGTTCATCTTCTTACGAGTGGAAAAGATCGTCAACTATCATCATTTCTAATAATGCTATTATAAATTTAAAATATTAGCCTCTGATTTTTTTTCTCTCACCTCAAAATCTCAAGTACTCTTCACAGTTCTGAATAGTGCATTTATTAGTTG
>CM063511.1:35508901-35553901 GCA_032207245.1 Pardosa pseudoannulata | reverse complement strand
AAAACTAGTGTCCCGACTGCTTAATGAAAGACGGACAATCCAGGACATGACACACACACACACACACACACACACACATATATATATATATACATCTATCTATCTATCTATCTATCTATCTATCTATCTCTCTCTCTATATATATATATATATATATATATATATATATATATATATATATATATATATATATATATATATATATATAAGAATGAATTAACTTATTTCTAATCAAAAGAATAGTAGTAATTCAAATGATTCGAAAATATAAACTGAGAGCTGCGTATCTCCGTGCGGGGTAGAGACTCTTCATTTTCATATATCCCCCCTATACCCAGTATAGAAAATGATATTTTAATCTACTTAAACGAAATTAAATAAAACGAAAAAACATCCATATGCTAATATGCATCTTTCCCTTTACATTACTTACATTTTTTAATCCTAAAAAGCCAAATTTGGCGATTAAACATTGCTGCCTAACGTAGCGGTATATAGCAAATTTGGCGAATTAGAAATATTCTTGTTGACGTGATTTACATCTATCACAGATGACAGTTACTTTTGTTATACAATATTCCTAATCCCAGAGATTGTGCAAATAGCATAGCTATTAATATACATTTTACTATACAACCTAGCAATGTGTAACTTTTATTTTTTTACAAGTATTAAATGTTGGTTACTATCAGTATAACTACTGGTAATTAAATGATAATAATTTTTAATTAAAGAAAGGAACACAGGTGAAACATTTGAATTCGAAGGTTCTTACACATGCTGAATCTTCATGTTTCTCTCTTTCATACTAAGGATCTTTGTTGCTACAAAACAAATCTTATTCCGAAATTTGACAGAAAAAATTAATTCTTAATGTTATTTGAGAAATAAAATGTTTCATCTCGAATATAAAATCTCTATGTGTACATATTTAGCAGGAATAAAAAACCTTTCTGGAAGAATCTGAAGGAAGAAATGGTAATTTGTTCTCATTTAGAGTTTTCTGTGTTTTGTTTTACGACTTCACTTTAAGAAAAAACTTTTTAACGAAAGAGGCATAGAGTAAAGATATTTTGCTGGGTGGCAAATGTAATTTCAATATATTCCTCAATTAATTAAGTAAATGGATGTTATTAAAATGAAAATAATTACTAGAATTTAGCTGTATTCAGAATAATAAATTTCACTCAAGAGTCAAAACATTATGATAACCTCTCAATAACGAGTTGGTTCACCTTTGTCGCGCAACACAACTTCAACCTACCTTGGCATGGAGGCCACAAGTCCTTGGTAGATGGCCGGAGTCAGATTGTACCAGATGTTTTAGGAGCGGTTAAGCAAATCGGAGATATTTCGAATTGGTGGTCTTTGAACTCTGAGCTGCCGTGTCCCATGACATCCCTAATGTGTTCTGTCAGATTGAGATCTGGTGAGTTAGGCAGCCAGTACATTAACTGGAATTCAGCATCATGTACCTAGAACCACTCCAAAACAATTTTAGCCTTGTGACATAGGGCGTTGTCCTGTTGGAACATTCCATTTCCAGCTGGAAAAACAGAGGCTATGTAAGAGTGCAACTGGTCCACAAAGATGTTCAGATACCCTGTAACATTCTTGGTCTACTCTACCACAACCACGAGTCCCAGAGACGCCCAAGAGAACGTCCCCCAAAACATAGTACCTCCACCACTGGCCTGTGTGTGACATACTGTACATTGAGGCAGCAACTGTTCGCCTGGAAGATGTCGTATCCTGACACGGCCATAGGCGTGATGAATGACAAACCGTGATTCATCAGACCATCCAACTCTTTTCCACTGATCCATGGACCAGTCGCGAGGTTCCCTGGACCAGCGTAGGCGCAGTTGGCGATGACGCTTGGTCACCAAAAGCACAAGAGTGGACGTTTGCTGCGTAGACCCATATCCAACAGTGTCCGCTGAACAGTGTCCGCTCCAATACTATTCTACTTGTCCCTGCTATGTTTTGGGTTGTCAGCTGAGCCACTGTGTCCGGTTTTGCTTCACCATGTGAGACATTCTCCGACAACCTTTTTCTTTGATAGATTATGGGCGTCCAACACCATGTCGTCTACTGCTGGTTTCACTGTTATTCATCCACTTTGCTTAAGTACTAACAACTGTAGATCGCGAACAACCCACAAGTCGTGCAGCTTCGGAAATACTTGTTCCGAGCCTTCGAGCCGTTAGAAACTACCATCTGTCAAAATCACTTAAATCCGCAGCCTTTCCCATCACACACAGAAGTAAGTGTAAGAATGATTCTTCAGACTCACCAGCAGCAGTTAAATATCACTTCCACTTGATCACGTACCTTCCACATCATTCAAGCGAATTCATTGCAAAATGTGCAGGTGGTCATAATGTTTTGGCTTTTAAGTGCATTAAAGAGACCCTTAGCATTAGTCTTTCTGCCAAGATAAGGATCGATTTCCTCACACATTCTAAGATTAGAAGATTCAATAATTTATAGCTACGCAATAGCGTACAAAAGTGCTTTTTTATATAGCTTTCTTATTTTATTCACTTAACTTTTTGTGTACTTATTTATGGTATTTACATGGTTTGTTTGAATTTTATTTATGTGCGTTTTATATACATTAGTCTCTATTATTTACAACTTCTTCCGACCGAGCTTACTTTTTTGAGGCATCTTTCTTTTTGTAACGTATTTATCTACTTATCAAAAGAATCACAAATCTGTAAATAACTGAAATGTTTGGATGACTTATTATATGAAAGAAAAGTATAAACATTGCTTTGTGTATTGTTATTGTTAAAAGAGTATTCGGAATTATGCGAAAATCCTTTGTATTATGAAAAAAATAATTCAACTTAAATATATGGAAATTCGCAGAATTTTATAAAAGCATTGGAAGGCTTGCGGGGAAGCAAGTTAAACAACAAAGTATTTAAATGATAAACATTCTAAATATATTAACATATGCTATGTTTGAAATAATATTTAAAATATTTATTAGAAAAGAGGTAAAAATAAAGCTAAAATTTAAATTTTTAGAAATATTTCATTAAAGACTTCTGCATTAGGTTCCACGTTTCAATACTTTTAATGCAATTCAGAAGCTGAGAAATGTTTAACTGCGCTGTAGCACTGCGCTGACTCATATTTGATAACCTGTCATAAAGATTTAAAATTTCGATATTTAGTTTTAATGTTAAATCATTTTGCTTTCTGGCTTCCATATCAACAAACTGCATGTAAGCGAGTAAGGCATAAATGTGAATACGCTCCTTCTCAGTTCCGAAAATAATTTGTTGCCTTCTGCTTATCTGACAACTATTGACCATCAGCAGGGTGTGCGTATTATTGAAAAATTCCAGGCATGTGTAAAGTCCCACTCCTTTGTTTTTTCCCTATGTGGAAGAGGGAGAATTCTCGGAAATTAAATCAAGAACGAAGGGAATGAAAAGAATGGGTTCCTTCTGAATAAATTGGGAATACTTCTTTGCCAGTTAAAATAAGGCTTGAAAACTGATAATATTAACTGATGTAACGATCCCATAAAGCAATAATTTTAAGATACAAATGAATAGAGAAAATCGGGACCAAGTGATTTCGGTAACAATAAGCGATTGATAACATTAACCGCGATTACATTAAGCTTAGTCCACTGTATATACAGTTAAAAATCCATGTCCCATGTTTTTGAGAAGTTTCTTTCCTTTCATTTAATTTTTTTAAACTACCGTGTCACGAGTAGCTGCTTTAGCTAAGATCTCCCTTAATATACAGTTTCCAAGTATGTATTGTTTGAAAAATCTTCAAAAAAAAAAGTATATTCGTTAGACACTTTATTGCAATAACTCACTGAAAAATAATTTTTGAAAACTAAATAAAAATGTGCCTTGCATTCTATTTTCGAGCAATTGTTATCAGCGGCAAATCAACTGATAAGCGAGCGCTAGTGTTCTAAATATAGATAATAGTATAGGGTTAAAAGATGAACATAAGGCTGATAAGTGATAAGAAACACAGAACACAGATTCTTTTTATTCTATACATTATGATATCCTAGAGCATCTGAGAAGGTATCACATTTTACCTAATTATGTACCCTTTTATATAAGCTTTAGGAACTTACGTGAGAGATTAGAGTAAAATGAAAACGTCTATCTTATAAATGTCCTACTGTAGAGGTAATTTCTATAGTAGACTACCGTGGCACGAGTAGCTGTTTTAGCTAAGATCTCCCTTAATATACAGTTTCCAAGAAAGTATTGTTTGAAAAATCTTTTTAAAAAAAAAAGTATATACGTTAGACACTTTATTGCAATAACTTACTAAAAAATAATTTTAGAAAACTAAATAAAAATGTGCCTTGCATTCTATTTTCGAGCAATTGTTATCAGCAGCAAATCCACTGATACGCGAGCGCTTGTGTTCTAAATATAGATAAAAGCATAGGGTTAAAAGATGAACAAAAGGCTGATAACTGATAAGAAACACAGAACACAGATTCTTTTTTTTTATACATTATGAAGTCCTAGAGCATCTGAGAAGGTATCACATTTTACCTAATTATGTACCCTTTTATATAAGCTTTAGGAACTTACGTGAGAGATTAGATTGAAATGAAAACGTCTATCTTATAAATGTCCTACTGTAGAGGTAATTTCTATAGTAGAGTACCGTGGCACGAGTCGCTGCTTTAGCTAAGATCTTCCTTAATATACAATTTCCAAGGAAGTATTGTTTAAAAATCTTCAAAAAAAAAACAAGTATATACGTTAGACACTTTATTGCAATAACTTACTGAAAAATAATTTTAGAAAACTAAATAAAAATGTGCCTTGCATTCTATTTTCGAGCAATTGTTATCAGCGGCAAATCAACTGATAAGCGAGCCTTAACGCTCTAAATATAGACACTAGTATAAGGTTAAAAGATGAACAAAAAACTGATTAAGTGATAAGAAACACAGAACACAGATTCTTTTTTTTCTATACATTATGAAGTTTTAGAGCATCTGAGAAGGTATCACATTTTACCTAATTATGTACCCTTTTATATAAGCTTTAGGAACTTACGTGAGAGATTAGAGTAAAATGAAAACGTCTATCTTATAAATGTCCTACTGTAGAGGTAATTTCTATAGTAGACTACCGTGGCACGAGTAGCTGTTTTAGCTAAGATCTCCCTTAATATACAATTTCCAAGGATTTATTGTTTAAAAAATTTTAAAAAAAAGTATATACGTTAGACACTTTATTGCAATAACTTACTAAAAAATAATTTTAGAAAACTAAATAAAAATGTGCCTTGCATTCTATTTTCGAGCAATTGTTATCTGCGGCAAATCAACTGATAAGCGAGCGCTAGTGTTCTAAATATAGATAATAGTATAGGGTTAAAAGATGAACAAAAGGCTGATAATTGATAAGAAACACAGAACACAGATTCTTTTTTTCTACACATTATGAAGTCCTAGAGCATCTGAGGAGGTATCACATTTTACCTAATTATTTACCCTTTTATATAAGTTTTAGGACCTTACGTGAGAGATTAGAGTAAAATGAAAACGTCTATCTTATAAATGTCCTACTGTAGAGGTAATTTCTATAGTAGAATACCGTGGCACGAGTAGCTCCTTTAGCTAAGATCTCCCTTAATATACAATTTCCAAGGAAGTATTGTTTAAAAAATCTTAAAAAAAAGTATATACGTTAGACACTTTATTGTAATAACTTACTGAAAAATAATTTTAGAAAACTAAATAAAAAAAAATGTGCCTTGCATTCTATTTTCGAGCAGTTATCAGCAGCAAATCCACTGATACGCGAGCCTTAACGCTCTAAATATAGACACTAGTGTAAGGTTAAAAGATGAACAACAACTGATAAGTGATAAGAAACACAGAACACAGATTCTTTTCTTGCTTTACATTACGAAGTTCTAAAGAATCTGAGAGGGTATCACATTTTACTTAATTATTTAACTTTTTATATAAACTTTAGGAACTTACATGAGAGATTTGAGTAAAATGAAAACGTCTCCTCTTAAGCCTCGTAGAATGACAAATATGAAAGAAAAACTTTAAATTATAGGTTTATTTGCTATCATATGTTAACAAAGTATTGCAAAAAGAAGTTTTATAATAGATATAGATATTTGTCATTATGCCAGTTGATGTACCGGCTAAAAAAGTAAATTTGCATGCAAAACTTGAAAAAAATCATAAAATGTTGATTTATATGACAAAATTTTCTTAAAAAAAATAACAATAACCAGCAGATGTATGAAAAACCTTCAGATTGTTTATTGCCATTATCTACTTCCATTTAAAAAAACTAATAATATTTTAAAACTAGATATGATATATTTTTAAAATTTTAACCACATACACGGTTCTTTATAATCTTCCCGTAAATTATCAATATTTATGTATATTTTTTCCACAGTTGAAAAATGCAAATATAATTTGAATTTTTTCTATTAAGCTCTCAGTATTTATTATTTTTAACGTATATATATATATATATATATATATATATATATATATATATATATATATATATATATATCAATATATATATATATATATATATATATATATATATATATATATATATATATATATATATATATATATATATATATATATATATATATATATGTATATATGTTTTTATATATCATATATATATATATATATATATATATATATATATATATATATATATATATATATATATATATATATATATATATATATATATATATATATATATATATATATATATATATATATATATATATATATATATATCTTTATGTATTATGGCTTTAATTTAAAAGTAATTATTTTATTAATATATTTTGATAGCAATTTTTTACATATGAGTATATACTTTAATTTTATTGATAGTAGGATTGAATTTTTTTTTTATTTTTTAGCATATTCACAATTACAACGGATGGCTATAAAACATGGCAGCCTTTTGGCGAACTTTTTCAGATCAATACAGAGGTCTTACTTTCACCAGATCTGCGCGTAAACTGACTTCTCATGAGAACTCATGGCCCCTATATATAGCTTTCAGGTTTCTGGATATTTCCATAAGCTTCCAGTAAAATCCAAAAAAAAGGAGGTCAACAGCAAATGTCGCCAAGTCTCCAAATTTAACGATATATCGCTAAATTTGGCGCTTAAAATGAGTCTCCCAAAACTTCGCCAAGGAGACAATATCTCCCCAATTTGGTAATAAATCATACAAATTACATGTTTGCATCATTATTAACCGATATATATATATATATATATGATTCTAAAATATATTGTTCATATTTCATTAATCTCTTATGCATTTCGATGCTGTGAGGAATATCAGTAGATCGAATATAAAATATTAATGTATCTGAAAGACCATAATGTTAGATTTTCAAAATAGTTTTACTTTTGATTCTATGATTTATGAAATAGAAGTTATGTTGATGTTGGTTTTGATTGACAAAAATTGTAAGCAGACTCGACTGTGTTTACAAACTTGCGTATTCTATACATATAATACTTGTAAAAGATATTGGTAATATTTCACAATTCTCTGTTGTGCATTTATATGCTCTGGGGAATATCAATAATTCCAATCCAAAATATCGTGGAGATCTTAAAGGTACTAAAGTACTTCTGGTGTAAAGTTTTAAGTATTCATGCAAAATTTATATGACGGTAAAAGGCTGCAATAATATTTAAAATCTCTTGAGATATTGCTTTTTGAATTTTTATAAAGGTAAAGGCTAAATTTCCAACATCAAATTTAAATTCATCGAGAAATGCTTTTAGTGGCATTTCGCATGGTTTATTTCGGATAAAACTGCTTCTAAGAATGTCTGTTCAGTTCTTTAGTTTAAAAGTATTCCAAGTAGTAGAAATCTTAACTGTTGCAATAATTCCATAACCACAGCTTAACTTTGATGAAGTATAATATTTTAGGATTACTGGATGAGAGGAAATTAATTGAGAAAATTTCTATCATTAAAACTCTTTGATAAATTAACATTCCGAAAAGCTTCTAAGCTTATCAAAACTTTTAGTATAAATTAGTTTCAAATATCTTTGATAGTTTTAATAATTAGAATTTTTACCTCCGAATACAATCTAGTAAAAATAGTTAATGGATTAATTATTAATATTTTTTAAAGATATAATAAATTAGTTTTATAATATATGATGAAATTATTTTTTCGTTGATGTCTGTATTAAAAAATTATATTTTTTATTCAAATGTTGAAATAAATTTTAATAGATTGTAAGAATACGTTAAGCTATTATTTATTAAGTTATGCTTAAGAAGGATGTAGTTAATTGTTCTTATAAAAAACTCTTATAAAACTAAGATGTAAAGTGTAGTTTTAACTAGAAGAAAAAATGGCTAAAGATTTTATATTTTTATCGTCTTGAAATATGAGGAAGAGAAGCAAATATAAATTTTTAATATCTCTTATGTTATAATGAGTATAATTGAAAAAAATGACTAAAAATTTAATATTTTTGTTTTTTTAAATGAGGAAGAAAGGGAAGAATGAATTTTTAATATATTTTATCCTTTAATGAGTATAATTATTACAAAATCTCTATATAAAACGGAGTGTGTTTGATTGTCTTTTTATATTAGGTACTTATCTATTTCGTTTTCGAGAATCACGCCAAGTGGACGTTTTTGGCGACAAAAACCGTTATTGTCACCAATGTACTATTATTAAGTGTTAGGAAAAATACATGACTGATAAGAAACGGTCGTGAATTGTTTTGAAAACGTGGCGGTAAAAGGTTATCAACGAGAAAATCCTGTTTGGTGTCAGTTGTATCCTTTTTGGCGTTTATTCTTTATCGCCTGCTTTGACCAAAGAGAAAAGTTTTCCTTTTTTTCTGGTGAATATCTCACCAAACAATCGTTATTAATCGCAAAAACTAATATTATTGTTTGTCGCAAATGGTATTATATCTTATTAGAAAAATACTTGGCTGGTAAGAAATGAAAGCAATTTTTTTTATTTAATTAACATATAAACTTTATGTTTTGAAAATGTGAAGGTAAAAGTCTGCCAATGGTTATATTCTACTTGATGTTGGTTGTTCGTGGTTGATCCGTTTGGTGTTGGCCATTTTTTGTGGTTTTATCACCTGGGAAGGTGAAACGCAAAAATCCCCCAAAAATACAAACTGTCTGTCATAAAATTTAGAGCAGGTAATCTTTGATATGACCAAACAGTCTCTACCAGTATTAATACATTTTTCTAACAGCCAAAATTGTGATATGACAGTATGGACTGATATTAAATATTTGTGTTAGCAGAATTAGTATATTATCTGAAGAAATTTTTTTTCATCGTGTTTTCAGCAGTATGTCAGAATTGAAAGTTTTCACTTAAAAAAATTATTATAAATGAAACGATAAGCATAACATTCTAACACACGTATTTGCATGAATTTTAAGTGAAATTCGGTGTTTCAAGTACTTTTTTCTCATATCGTAGCTTTAAGGACTGAAAGTCATTTCTATTCTTCCTTTCCCACATCATAAAATGTTCAAGCAGGAGTTCATATGACAGCTTCAGTTTTTAGCCGGGCTTTTGTGCTATGTGGTACTTTTTTCGGAAAGTTTAAGACACCCATGGGGTAATGGGTGAAAATGCATAACATGTATTTTTTCAATTGTTTTGTACTTTTGTGCTATTAATTGACGTGTATAATTTAATTAGTATGATGTCACTAATATAAACATTAGTTTCTATTCTTCTTTTCCCACATCATAAAACGTTCAAGCAGGAGTTCACATGACAATTTTTGTTTTCAACCGAACTTTGGTGCTATGTGGTGCCTTTTTCGTAAAATTTACGACATGCATGTGAAATGAGTGAAAATTCATAACATGCATTTTCTAAATTGGTTTGTTTTTTTTGTATTAATAACTGACGTGTATAGTTTAATTAGTATGAAGTGATTAACATAAATTTTTTTAAACTAGTTTACTTTCTTTTTAATGTAACATAATTTGTATTTTGCAAAAATTAGGTTAATTTTTTATTTCCTAACAAATTTATTATCAAGTACCATTCATTTCTGTAGTTTTACGGGCCAAAACTCTAAAGTAACAACTGTCGTAATAAATACGAAGCGCTTTCATGTAAAATTTCTGATCACTTTTTCTGGAAGGTTAAATATAGATTACAAATTTTTTATATATGTGAAGAAAGGTTACAAAAATAATTTAATCTAATAAAAATCTATATTTTAACCTTTTTAAAGATACGGTAAAGTTACACAGTACAACCAGAATGATAAAAAAGTGATTCATTATGCAGTATATGTATAAATTTGGGGATATCAGGATAGGTAATAATTTTTTGTGACTCTTAAATTGTTACATAGTTGTATTTCATTTAGAGATTTAAATAGCTTCATACTGAAATAATTTATTATCTCATTTAGCTAAGAAAGAACATCACTTACCAATAGTTGTTGTTGTTACTTATTCCACTTGGTCAAACCAAGTAGGATTCAGCCGGAGGCTACTCGTAATAAGGCAAATGGGAGTGTTTATCATTTTGAGGAGGCCCTGAAGGGTGGAAGAACGACTTATCAGTTTGTCCTCGTAACTTTAAAGCAGGGACCAAACAGAAGAACCATAGGCTTAACCTGTCACCCCAGAGGTACTGATTGAGAATTTCGAGGACAGCAAGATTCAGGTCAAGATAATTGGGTTTAACAGAGAACCTAACGAAGTGGAATGTCTTCGCTTTAAACTGTGAAAGTAAAACAAATCAAAATATCAATTTTGGCCTCTAGGCAAAACTTATAGGACATCGTGACCCCAAACATACCTTACATGCCCAGTCGAACATGGCGGATGTTAGGCCGGCTAGGGATCTGAACCCACAACCCTCCAGCGTTGCATTTGCCTACTGAACTACCTAGACTCCTGTTAACAAACATACATATAAAATGTTCTTACTATAAACTTACTCTGTGTAGACATAGAAGGATGGGATTACTTTTGCATTTATTTAATGTTTTTAAGACCTAAATTAAAAAAAACATATGCATTTTTAAACGCAATTATTTGTATTTGATTGAATATTTTTTAAAAATTTTAGAGTGACCGAAAAGTACATTTATTCGAGTAAAACATGTTCAATGCTGTAAGAACTGTTAAATTGAGCTTAATAACCCAAGTCATGTTAAAATATTAGATTGGTGGAAGAGGTGATGACGTCATCGTGTATTAACCACAGTCTCTTGAGGCAGTAAGATTTAGAAATTCTTTACAAAAGTAAAACTGAAAAGTTTAATAAGTGTTTTAAAATGTACGAAAGAATTAGATTGGGTCTAAGAAAACTATTTTATCAAACCGAATATCTAACAATAATCCAGTAGAGATGGATTTCATTTATTTCAGGTTCTTGCAATAAATCTTGTTTCTACTTCTTTAAACAGAAAATTTTTATACCTTAATACATGTTCACAATGAAATATTATATTTTCTAAAAGTCGAAGCATAATTCTTCTCGGCGTCAACATTTATATCATTTAGGAAACACCTTGCTGTATGATACATCAGTTTCACAACATTTATTTATTATTTTCATTTTACTGACACTGCAAAGTTTATAAAAACATTAAAGAAATGATCGTTTTTGATTCCGGGATTCAACGTGAAATTCAACGTAAGTCTAAATCTCCGAAAGCCGCTTGCAACTGGATTATTGTGGACGTTTCTGTTTGCACTGCGTGAAAGCATGTGAATAATTCATGGAAACTTTTTAGAAATGGAAATGAGGATTCCATATTTTGATGATTATAAATGGTAGCTTGAATTTTCGCTAGCAAATCTGCGACAGTAAGTAGTTTTAGAGTAGAGGTTTACTAACTTTGCTCGACGGGATTCTGGGCAGTGGGAAGAGATGCATAATCTTATGCAAAATTACAGAAATACTAAAAAAAAGGAGAGCTTTCTATGAATACTCTGACTCACCTAATTTTTTTGAGAATCATATGATTTATTGTAATAAAACATATCTTAAAATATTTTTACAAACTTTTATATCCAATGACATGTTTATACATTTAGATTTCGTAATGGATTTAGATTTGAATGAGTTTTAGGCAACAGTTGGTAATACAAGTTTGAAAAGTCTAAGATTTTTTTGAAGAAATCCACTTGATATTTCTAAAGAAGGATCGACTAAAATTTTTATAAAGAAATAAGAATACTTTTAGTACACATTCACACAATACAAAATGTTATACTTGAAATATTCTCTTTACAATGTGCTAACAATTTTCTTAAGTACAAAATTATGTTAATTAATTAATTAATGCACAAGATATTTATTAAATTTAAACAATGTTCTCAAAATAATAATCGTTCTAAATATATTAACCAATTTAAAATCAAAAATATTTATACACAATTTAAAATGCCAATTTATATTCAATTAAAAAAAACAATTTATACACAATTTAAAGTTCTAATTTTTGAGCTCTTAAATTCCAATTAATATTCAATTACTATTCTAATTTTTACATAATTTTAAAATTCTAATTTATGCTAGTGACGACTTTGAAGAAATCCACTTAATACTTATAAATAAAGATCGACTTAATATTTATAAAGAAATATATTTTTAAAAATATATTTTCAAAGTAAAATTATTATTTATTGCAAGTTATTGCAATAAATCTAATTTCTACTTCTTTAAACAGAAAATTTTTATGCCTTAATACATTTTCTCCATGAAATATTACACTTTCTAAAAGTCGAAGCATAATTCTTCTCGGCGTCAACATTTATAGCATTTAGGAAACACTTTGCTGTCTGATAATCAGTTTCACACCATTTATTTATTATTTTCATTTTACTGACACTGCAAAGTTTATAAAAACATTAAAGAAATGATCGTTTTTGATTCCGGGATTCAACATGAAATTCGACGTAAGTCTAAATCTCCGAAAGTCGCTTGCAACTGGATTACTGGGGACGTTTCTGTTTGCACTGCGTGGAAGCTTGGGAATAATTCATGGAACTTTTTAGAAATGGAAATGAAGATCCCATTTTTTGATGATTATAAATGGTAGCTTGAATTTTCGCTATCAAATCTGTTTGTGACAGTAAGTAGAGTTGAGGTTCACCAACTTTGCGCTACGAGATTCTGAGCAGTGGGAATAGATGCATAATCCAATGCAAAATTACAGAAGTACTAAAAAGAAGCAGAACTTTCTATGAATACTCTGACTCACCTAATATTTTTGAGAATCATATAATTTATTGTAATAAAACATATCTTAAAATATTTTTACAAATTTTTATATCCATTGACATGTTTATACATTTAGACTTTCTAAGGGATTTAGATTTGAATGAGTTTTAGGCAACAGTTGGTAATACAAGTTTGAAAACTCTTAGATTTTTTGAAGAAATCCACTTAATATTTATAAAGAAATAAAATTCTGGTACACATGCACAGAATACAAAATGTTATACTTGCAATATTCTCTTTATAATGTGCTAACAGTTTTCTTAACTGCAAAATAATGTTAATTAATTATTTAATGCACAATATATTTATTGAATTTAAACAATGTTCTCAACTCAATAATCGTTCTTATCTTATTAACCACTTTAAAATCAAATGCATTTACACACAATTGAAAATCTCTAATTTATGCAC
Organism: Pardosa pseudoannulata; assembly: GCA_032207245.1. Taxonomy (NCBI): domain Eukaryota; kingdom Metazoa; phylum Arthropoda; class Arachnida; order Araneae; family Lycosidae; genus Pardosa; species Pardosa pseudoannulata. The sequence continues at coordinate 35,540,191 of CM063511.1, read as the reverse complement.
ACTTCAAAATACCAATTTATATTCAATTAAAAAAACATCTAATTTATATAAAATTTAAAGTTCTAACTTGTGAGGTCTTAAATTCCAATTAATATTCTATTAAAATTCTAATTTATACATAATTTTAAAATTCTAACTTATGCTAGTGACGAGTTTGAAGAAATCCACTTAATATTTATAAAGAAGAATTGACTTAATATTTAAAATGACATATTTGTAAAAATATATTTTCAAAGTAAAAATATTATTTATTGCAAGTTATTGCAATAAATATTATTTCTACTTCTTTAAACAAAATATTTTTATACCTTAATACATGTTCACAATGAAATATTACACTTTCTAAAAGTCGGAGTATAATTCTTCTCGGCGTCAACATATATCGCATTTAGGGAACACCTTGCTGTCTGATACATCGGTTTCACACCATTTATTTATTATTTACATTTTACTGACGCTAAAAAGTTTATAAAAACATTAAAGAAATGATCGTTTTTGATTCCGGGATTCAACGTGATATTCGATGTAAGTCTAAATCTCCAAAAGCCGCTTGCAACTGGATTATTGTGGACGTTTCTGTTTGCACTGCGTTGAAGCGTGTGAATAATTCATGGAACTTTTTAGAAATTGAAATGATGATCTCATTTTTTGATGATTATAAATGGTAGCTTGTATTTTCGCTAGCAAATCTGTTTGTGACAGTAAGTAGTTTTAGAGTAGAGGTTTACTAACTTTGCTCGACGGGATTCTGGGCAGTGGGAATAGATGCATAATCTTATGCAAAATTACAGAAATACTAAAAAAAGGCAGAACTTTCTATGAATACTCTGACTTACCTCATTTCTTTGAGATTCATTTATTGTAATAAAACACAGCTTAAAATATTTTTACAAACTTTTATATCCAATGGCATGTTTATACATTCAGACCTCGTAATGGATTTAGATTTGAATGAGTTTTAGGCAACAGTTGGTAATACAAGTTTGAAAAGCCTAAGATTTTTTATTTAAGAAATCCACTTGATATTTATAAAGAAGGATCGACTAAAATATTTATAAAGAAATAAGAATTTTTCTAGTACACATGAACACAATACAAAATGTTATACTTGCAATATTCTCTTTATAATGTGCTAACAGTTCTCTTATCTTCAAAATTATGTTAATTAATTAATTAATGCATAAGATATGTATTGAATTTAAACAATGTTCTCAACTCAATAATCGCTTTTATTAACCACTTTAAAATCAAACACATTTATACACAATTTAAAATCTCCAATTTCTGCACACTTCAAAATGTCAATTTATATTCAACTTAAAAAAATCTAATTTATTCACAATTTAAAGCTCTAATTTATGAACACTTAAATTCCAATTACTATTCAGTTACAATTCTAACTTATAATGTCTAATATTTGTGGAAGAAATCCACTTAAAAGAAGGATCGACTTAATATTTATAAAGAAATAAGAATTTTCCTAGTACACATGCACACAATACAAAATGTTATACTTGCAATATTCTTTTTAAAATGTGCTAACAATTTTCTTAAGTACAAAATTATGTTAATTAATTAATGCACAAGATATTTATTGAATTGAAACCATGTTCTCAACTCAATAATCGTTCTTATCTTATTAAACACTTTAAAATCAAACACATTTATACACAATTTAAAATCTCGAATTTATGAACACTTTAAAATGCCAATTTATATTCAATTTAAAGAAAATCTAATTTATACACAGTTTTAAGTTCTAATTTGTGAGCTCTTAAATTCTAATTAATATTCAGTTACAATTCTAATTTATACATATCTAATATTTTTTGAAGAAATCCACTTAATATTTATAAAGAAGGATCGACTTAATATTTATAAAGAAATAAGAATTTTTCTAGTACACATGCACAAAATATAAAATGTTACACTTGCAATATTCCCTTTATAATATGCTAAAAGTTTTGTTGAGTACAAAATTATGTTAATTAATTAATTAATGCACAAGATATTTATTGAATTTAAAAAATGTTCTCAACTCAATAATCGTTCTTATCTTATTAACCACTTTAAAATCAAACACATTTATGCACAATTTAAAATCTCCAATTTATGCACACTTCAAAATGCCAATTTATATTCAATTTGAAAAAAGTCTAATTTATACACAATTTAAAGTTCTAATTTGTGAGCTTTTAAATTCCAATTAATATTCAATTACAATTCTAATTTATACATAATTTTAAAATTTTAATTTATGCTAGTGACGACTTTGAAGATATACACTTAATATTTCTAAAGAAGGATCGGCTTAATATTTCTAAAGAAATATATTTGTAAAAATATATTTTCAAAGTAAAATTATTATTTATTGCAAGTTATAGCAGTAACTCTTATTTCTACTTCTTTAAACAGAAAATTTTTATACCTTAATATATGTTCACAATGAAATATTACATTTTCTAAAAGTCGGAGCATAATTCTTCTCGGCCTCAACATTTATCGCATTTAGTAAACACCATGCTGTCTGATACATCGGTTCACACCATTTATTTATTATTTTCATTTTACTGACGCTGCAAAGTTTATAAAAACATTAAATAAATGATCGTTTTTGATTCCAGGATTCAACATCAACTTCGACGTAAGTTTAAATCCCCAAAATCCGCTTGTTACTAGATCACTAGGGCTGTTTCTGTTTGCACTGCGTGGAAGCATGTGAATAATTCATGGAAACTTTTTAGAAATGGAAATGAGGATCCCATTTTTTGATGATTATAAATGGTAGCTTGTATTTTCGCTATCAAATCTGTTTGTGACAGTAAGTAGTTTTAGAGTAGAGGTTCACTAACTTTTCGCTACGGGATTCTTTACAGTGGGAATTGATGCATAATGTTATGCAAAATTTCAAAAATACTAAATTAATCCTTTATGAATTATGGTTAATCATGATTTATTGTAATAAAATATAGTTTAAATGTTTGTTAAACATATTTTTTATTCAGTGACATCATTTTTACTTCTATTATTTTAACTTTAAGTTTTATATCTACTTCTTTAAGCATCAAAATTTCATACTTTAATAAATGTTTCCAATGGATTATTGCACTTTCAAAAAGTGGGAGAACAATTCTTCTCGTCGTCAACATTTATCCCATTTAAGAAACATCTTGGTGTCTACTACATCGGTTTCACACCATTTATTTATTTTTATTTTACTAACGCTGCAAAGTTTATAAAACCATTAAAGAAATTTTTTTAACCATAAAGAATGTTAAAGTTTAATTCAATAATGTAAGCATTATTGAAATATTAGATTATTTTTGGGTGGGAACAAGATGATGTCATTTATAAACCAAAATTACTAGAGGGCACAAAATAGTGCTTAAGAACTAAATAAAGTTTGGTAATTCTCCTATGATTAAAAATTGAAAAATTTAATGTGTATTTTAAAATGTCAGTGTGATTTAGATTTGAGTTTATGAAAACTATTATCAAAGCAAATATCTAATTTAGGTCCCATTTAGGAAATATCTTGGTATCTACTACATCGGTTTCACATTACTTATTTGTTTTTATTTTACTAACGCTGCAAAGTTTATAAAACCATCAAAGAATTTTTTTACCCATAAAGAATGTTAAAATTTAATTCAATAATCTAAGCATTATTGAAATAGTCGATCATTCCCTGCCTCCACTGAACTCCGTCTTGCCTGCTTTTCCTCTGAAGAGCTTGCAAATCTGCAGAGAAAATCCAAAAAACTACTGTTGCCAGGGTCAAAACACGACTGACCCGCGTTAGCAACCCCTATTGTCCAATGGAGTCGTAGAGGGGGGTAACTGACATCGCCTCGTACCTCGGTCAGTCTCCCGTACTTTGTCCACCAGTGTAACTCATTGTTACACTTAGGATAATAAACTCCAGAAGAGGAATACAATATCTAAAAATATACAAGTAGCTCCATATATGTAGGTTTGATGGTAACAGATTATACAGAATTATAATGCTGTACGTTAAGAGTTTACACTACTAGAAGACAATATATTTATATAAAAAATAAATATATATAGTATATATATATATATATATATATATATATATATATATAATATATATATATATATATATATATATATATATATATATATATATATATATATATATAAATATAAATTATAAATATATTATATATATATATATATATATATATACACAATAAAATTGTGTTGGTGAAATGAATGTCAAAGCCATCTAAGTTGAGACGTATTTGCACTTCTAACAGTTAGATAAGTTGTGTTAATCATGCAATATCCAAATTTTTCCCTTGTAATATTAAAATCTATTCTTTGCACTCTTTAAATTTTAAATAAATTGGTATAATCTTGCACATCGATGTTTTATTACGTACATTAATTTATGTTATTTGCGCAAGTACACATATTTTAAAGAAACTCTTAAAATAAAGTGTGTTTAAGAGCAGAGATTAATATTTGTTTAACATGTCGAATAAAATTTAGTTTAAAAAATTACTTTTAATGCAATTTTACCTATCAAAGGGCAATCATCATGCTTACTTGCCGAAAAATGACCGAATCGGTTATTTGAAACATGTTATTCTGTACCTGTATTCGTATTCAAACCACAATGCTGGCATGGATGTTCTTAGCTAATTGGACTCGGTTTTAAGCAGTAGGTTCCCGTTTCATTCCTTGTATGGCAAACCAGTAGAATGTAGATCTTTTAATCAGCAAACTCAGCCGTTTATTAAAATACTAGCATATAACTCGTCATATGACGGGATCAGAATAGTTTTTAATTTTCCAGAATTGTAAGGTACCCTATGAGGCAGGTAAAAAATGATATTTAATAAATGTTATTCCATTTTACAATTATGTAGATTAAAACTTATTCGTTTTAAACTTTACTTGCATTTGATTTTCTAACCCTTAACTCATCAAGAATCCAATATGGATCTTTATCCATTCCAGGTTTTCTGACCACCAAAAAATGTAATTGGTTCAAAGATGTGGGTTCGGGGAAAATCTTTCGAATTTTTCCGAAGTTTAACAGTGATGTCTTATAGCGAGAGGTACAGTTAAATCCCAAACAATGAGAGAGCTAGACCAGTGATACTGCGATCAGCGATGGGGCTGTTTGAATACAGATAGTCCAATGTATATTGATAATAAAAGAAATCTTTGAGATTAAATCCGATTACAAATCATTCCGGTTCATGTGAAAAGACTGTGTTTAAACATAAGTTCGAAAGCGATCGAAATAAACATGCTTCGTGCCCAACTATTGGAACGACCGTACAGGGAACCATTTCCACTGTTATATTTAATAAATATTTTTCCATTTTACAATAATGGTGACTAAAATTTATTCGTTTTAAAACTTTACTCACTTTGAATTTTGCTAACGCTAACTGATCAAGAAACGAATATAATGCCTTTATCCCTTCCAGGTCCAACCACTTCATAAATTCAAGGATAGACGGATAGATAACTTAGGCTGTTATTGCATTGGAGACATAAGATGCTTTTATTTTTCAGAAATAAATGTTAGTTTATAATAAATGTTCAAAAATCATATATTGATTTCAAAGGAAACTCATATGAACATCTCATAAAGTCCTTTAAATTTGATTTATATATCGATAGCAGTTTACGTATAGCATCAATTTTAAGGTAAAATCCTAAGATAGACAATTTATAGAATTAAAATTCGGAATGCAGGATAGTTTGGGTCTGTACTACATTTTCCACCAAAATATTCCAATTATAAGTTGTACCGTTTTAATTAAGATCACAATATAGAAACATTACTTGTTTGAAATTTAAAACACATCATGTAAAGACAAGAAAAATATTTAAAAATTAAGGTAGAAAAAATGTATTTCAAGTTACCAGTAACCAAAATTAAATATGAATTGTTTTTACCGGCTTTCATTAGTGTCTGATAGTAAATAATGTAAGCACAACATTCAAAGATTTTCTACGTATTCAGAAAATTTTATTAGTTGTAAAAACTTGAATACTTTTACAATTTCCAGTTTTCTATTATGGATTTAGAGAAAAAAGACGATATTAGTTTTTAAAGGGGGAAAACGTTTTGCTGAAAATATGTTAAGCAATTTTGCTGTGCGAATAGAATAAAATAATTTTCTCTGAAGACAAGTAGATAAATATGAAAAATGAGATAAGATTTTGTGTTGAGAAGAAAAATGAGAAAACCATTTTATTCATTTACTCACTTAATAAATTATTAGTTAAGAAAGGAGATAATGTTAAACATTAGGGTTTTTTACATTTGTTTACCCCAAATTATTTATAAAATTTAACGAGTACCAAAATTTCTGTTAAAATGTTACTGTTTTTCCTTTAAATATGACCTTGATTTATTTATTTTGTATATAGGGTACACCTCTATATGTTAGAAAGATTTCATGTTTAAAATTACGGAAAAGGATTTTTAGCGATTTTAATTAAATACTAAGCATAAATTGGGAACCTTTTAGTTAGATTTTGAATAGCAAAAATATGTTATACGGTTATTATCTATTAAGCATTTTAAATTATTATTCAATATTTTGTTTTCACTTATAATTAATAATCTTGTATTTATACTGAAACGAAAGTTTAGTGGTTATTTTTACTTAACTAAATAAATAGCTTTGAAAAGAGTGAAACTGTTTGAAATTCTTATTTCATAACCATAGTTTTTCTGTACTTTCGATTTCTATCTTTTTTTTTAATAATATGTAAAATTCGTAAGTACTGTTAAAGAATTCTGTTATACTTCAAAGTTTTGAATTTTAAGAAAATATGAAGCAAATACAATCATTTCTAAATTTTTAAAACAAGTTATTAGTAAAAATCTTTCTATTAGTATATTACCAAAAGCGTGTTTTTATTTATTTGTAAACTAGGGAATTATATGTAGTTTCCACACGATTTTTCCCAAAGCAGGATAGTTTTAACACTGTGTGTCCGAAAACTTTTTACATTTTCAATAAGTTTTCATGAAAGGTTTAGAATATTCAAAGAATATTCACTTTTTACAGAAAAGAAACATATTTTATTGCGAAAAATAGTTTAGATATTTAGGAGTTCTTAATAAACATAAGTTCAACATTTATTAGCTTTAGTAAAATAATAAATTAGAAACATTTGAGAAAAATTATAAGTATTGATAAAAATTGAGGAAATGTTTTTTTGTTTCTATGTGGAATTTTCATGAAACATTCGATCTATTATTTACATACGCTCTTCAATATTCGAAGTAGGTTTCATATATCAAAGTAAACACGTTTCTTGAGTTGATCTCAAGTATCTAGCGAAGAGTCGCAACGTTAATTTTCGTTATATTAACACTTTTTGTTATATACATATTTCAATCTAAACTATATTGTTTCAGAATTAAAATAATTCCTTCACTGTATTCCAGGAAGTAATATACATTAAAATGTCAAAGTTATTCTTTACAAATAATGCACTTCATTTTTATCAAATAAATTCATTTTAAATTGAGTTTTAATAATTTAAATAAATTATAATATTTTGATAATAAATATCAGAATTTAAAATGGATACGATTTAATTTAGTATGTTTTATAAAATTTTCAAAAACATTTTGTAGAATCTATAATAAATGAAATCACAAGGAGCATTTTAAAAATTAACATAAATTCTATAAAAAAATGAAATTATAAGGGTCATTTTAAAAATTAACAGAAGTTCTATAAAAATGATATAAGGAACATTTTAAAAATTAACAAAAATTGTATAAAAAATGAAATTATAAGGATCACTTTAAAAATTAACAGAAATTCTATAAAAAGTGAAATCATAAGGATCACTTTAAAAATTAACAGAAATTCTATAAAAAATGAAATTATAAGGATCACTTTAAAAATTAACAGAAATTCTATAAAAAATGAAATCGTAAGGAAAATTTTAAAAATTAACAGAAATTCTATAAAAATGAAATTATAAGGATCACTTTAAAAATTAACAGAAATTCTATAAAAAATGAATTCATAAGGAACATTTTAAAAATTAACAAAAATTGTATAAAAAATGAAATTATAAGGTTCACTTTAAAAATTAACAGAAATTCTATAAAAAAAAGAAATTATAAGGATCACTTTAAAAATTAACAGAAATTATATAAGAAATGAAATCATAAGCAGCATTTTAAAAATTAACAGAAATTCTATAAAAATGAAATTATAAGGATCACTTTAAAAATTAACAGAAATTCTATAAAAAATGAAATTATAAGGATAACTTTAAAAATTAACAGAAATTCTACAAAAAATGAAATCATAAGGAACATTTTAAAAATTAAATCATAAGGATCACTTTAAAAATTAACAGAAATTCTACAAAAAATGAAATCATAAGGAACATTTTAAAAATTAAGAGAAATTCTATAAAAATTAAATCATAAGGATCACTTTAAAAATTAACAGAAATTCTATAAGGACTGAATTATAAAAATGTTAAAATTTAACAGAAATTCTATAAAAAATGAAATCATAAGGAGCATTTTAAAAATTAACAAAAATTCTATAAAAAATGAAATCATAAGAATAACTTTAAAAATTAAAAGAAATTCTATAAAAAATGAAATCATAAGGAACATTTTAAAAATTAACAGAAATTCAATAAAAAATGAATTGTAAAAATGTTAATTTTTTTAAGAATAAATATAATTCAATTTATTTACTTATTCTTTTACATTAGTACAAATTTAAAATGAGTAAAGAATTAAATATTTTTATGAGTAGTGCAACATTTTGAATTTCTGAAATAATAATTTATAGAAATGCCTTGTAATGTTTACCATTCCTTTAAAAGTATTAAATCATTTTCTTATATGTTTAAACTTTCTGATATGTAAATGCAAAATCAATTATAGTGTGCAAAACAAAATGTTTTTTCCAATTTTAAAATTAATTGATTAATGAAGAAAAAAATCTACTTCAGACATGAATCTACGTTTAGTATATTTCTTTTTAACTCACAGATTAATAAAAACAACAGAAGCTATATTTTTACGTTCAAGATAAATTGAAAAACTGAAGTTAACTTCCCTCATATAAAAAAGCAAACTTCATAGTAGCGAAGATTTAGAATTTATTTGTAATAAAGGTGCGCCTTTAGCTGAAACAAATCATAGTTTTAATTCAAAATATTTTCGCATAAATTCTTGATTTATATTCTCAGATGTGAAATAAAATATTTTTATTAGGGAATTTCTTAAGATTTCATAAGCGTTTTTTTTCTTTAAACGCCAGCACGTGAGAATTTTAGCATTCATATGAATATAATTTAAAAAGAAATCGGGAGGTGGGATAGATTTCAAAAGTTATTATAGTGCTTTTTTGTAAGAAATAACAAATATATCTCATATTCTTGGAAAATATTTTCTTTAATATTTCAAAATGTATATTTTCATATTTTATCATTTTCAGTTGGAATTTTTGAGGTTTTTTTCTTATTCTATTGAAAATATGATAGTTCAAATAGTTTAAGACATTAATATATCTACGTAAAGAGTTAAAGGGAAGGAAAAAAAGTTTAATATGTAACTATCAATATTTTGAGAAAAACATGATTTCATTGCACAAGAATTTAATAAATTAGTTGAAAATAATAAAAAAAATATTAATCGGCTGAATGCTAAAATTTCAGTTTAACAATTATTAGCTTTGGAAAAATGAATTTAATTTTTATTGAGTTGAGTTTAAAAAATAACTATAATAAAATAATAAATTTAAAGACATTTAATTTCTTTTATTTCTCAAACAATGTAGCAAAGAAATTAGGAATATTTATTGTGTTTTCTTTGTAATATACTTTACTTCGGGATATATTACAAAAAATTGAAAATTTTAATGAAACGAAATAAAATAATGTAAAATTCTAAATATCTTTTTGTTTAATAAATTAAATTAGTCTTAATGTCAGAAATCACAATTAAAATATGCTCCAATAAAGACAGTTTTAAGCAAATGTTATATGCAATATAGTAGAGTAAAAGTATATATATATATGAAACACTTCTTTCATTGTGGAGTTTATATTTCCATTATATTATATGGCTTATTTTTTATATTGTAAGATGCACCATCAGACTTATTATTTGCACACGATCATCAATATTCGAAGCAGGTTTCACATATCAAGATAAACACTTGCTTGAGTGAAGCTCAAGCATCTAGCGGAGAGTCGCAACGTTAACTTTTGATATGTTAATACTTTTTTTTTATATACATATTTTTATCTAAACCGATTTTTTGCAGGATTAAAACAATTCCATCACTCCATTCCAGAAGTAGTATACGTTAAAATTTCAAAATTACAAATCTTTACAAATGATTATTTTACATATTTTCTACATCTGCCTGCCTCTTTTCTTTCTTTATCTGAGCCTTACTTACGTTGGTTTCTTTATTTATGTTATACTTTTGTATACTTAATATCAATAAGGGTACTTGTACAGCAAATGTGCCGAAATGTTTCTAATTTTTGATCTGATACTCGAATGTTTAAAATATTATACGTCCCCTTAAAGAATCAAGAGTTACTCTGAAATAGGTGAAATATATCACGAGAATGCTGCTCGCTAGAAGAAACAAAATAGCTGTCTAAATACTTTCTTTCTTTGGTTGTGGCTTAGTTACGTTGTTTTTCCCTTTTATGCTATTATTTTGAATATTTTTTACATCTGCCTGCCTCTTTTATTCTTTATTTGTGTCTCACTTATGTTGGTTTCTCTATTTATGCTATGCTTTTGTATACTTAAAATCAGGAATATTTCTGGTGTAGTAAGTGTGCTAATGTATTTGTAATTTTTTATCTGTTACTCGAATGTTTAATATATTATACGTCTCCTTAAAGAAGCAACAGTTACGCTAAAATAGGTGAAATATTTCACGAGAATGCTGCTCAATAGAAGAAATGAAACATCTGTCTAGATATTTTCTGTCTTTGGTTGTGGCTTAGTTATGTTTTTTCCCTTTTATGTTATTATTTTGATTATTTTCTACATCTACCTGCCTCTTTTTTTTTCTTTATTTGTGCCTCCCTTATGTTGGTTTCTACATTTCTGTTATACTTTTATGTATTTAAAATCAAGAAAATTACTTGTAAATTTGCCGAAATATTTCTAATTTTCATATCTGTTACTTGAAAGTTTAAAATATTATGCGTCCCTTTAAAGAACCAAGAGTTACCCTAAATTAGGTGAAATATTTCACGAGAATGCTGCTAGCTAGAAGAAACGAAACAGCTGTCTAAATATTTTCTTTCTTTGGTTGTGACTTAGTTACGTTGTTTTTCCCTTTTAGGCTATTTTTTCGATATTTTCTACATCTGCTTGTCTTTTTTCTTTCTTTATCTCTGAATCACTTACGTTGGTTTCTTTACTTATGTTATACGTTTTCATACTTAAAATCAAGAATACTACTTGTATAGTAAATGTGCCGATATATTTCTAAATTTTATATCTGTTACTCCAATGTTTAATAAATTATACGTCCTCTCAAATAAGCAAGAGTTACTCCAAAATAGGTGAAATATTTCACGAGATTACTGGTCGCTAGTAGAGACGAAACAGCTGTCTAGATACTTTCTCTTTTTGGTTGTGGCTTAATTATGTTTTTTCCCTTTTATGTTATTATTTTGAATATTTTCTATACCTGCCTGCCTCTTTTCTTTCTTTATTTGAACGTCACTTCAGTTGGTATCTTTATTTATGTTATACTTTTGTATACTTAAAATCAAGAATATTACTTGTATAGTAAATGTGCCGAAATATTTCTAATTTTTATATTTGTTACTCAGATGTTCAAAATGTTATATGCCCCCTTACAGAATCAAGAGTTAAGCTAAAACAGGTGAAATATTTCACGAGAATGCTGCTCATTAGCAGAAACGAAACAGCGGTCTATATACATTCTCTTTTGAGTTGTGACATAGTTATGTTGTTTTTCCCTTTATGTTATTATTTTGAATATGTTATACATCTGCCAGCCTCTTTTCTTTCCTTATCTGTGCCTCACTTATGTTGGTTTCTCCATTTATGCTATACTTTTGTATACTTAAAATCCAGTATATTGTATAGTAAATGTGCCGAAATATTTCTGATTTTTATATCTGTTACTCAAATGTTTAAAATGTTGTAGTCCTCTTAAAGAATCAAGAGTTACTCTGAAATAGATGAAATATTTCACGAGAATGCTGCACACTAGAAGAAACGAAACAGCTGTCTAGATACTTTCTCTCTTTGGTTGTGGCTTAGTTATGTTGTTTTTCCCTTTTTTGCTATTATTTTGAATATTTTCTACATTTGCCGGCTACATTTGCCTGCCTCTTTTATTCTTTATTCGTGTCTCACTTATGTTGGTTTCTCTATTTTATACTATGCTTTTGTATACTTAAAATCAAGAATATTTCTTTTATAGTAAGTGTGTCGATGTATTTGTAATTTTTATCTGTTACTCGAATATTTAATATATTATACGTCTCCTTAAAGAAGCAAGAGTTACGCTAAAATAGGTGAAATATTTCACGAGAATGCTGCGCACTAGAAGAAACGAAACAACTGTCTAGATACTTTCTTTCGTTGTGGCTTAGTTATGTTGTTTTTCCTTTTCAGCTATTATTTTTAATATTTCTACATATGCCTGTCTCTTTTCTTTTTTTATTTGTGACTCACGTTGGTTTCTCTATTTATGGTATACTTTTGTATACTTAAAATGAAAAATTATTACTTGTATAGTAAATATGCCGAAATATTTTTAATTTTTATGTCTGTTACTCAAATGTGTAATATATATGTCCCCTTAAATTAGAAAGAGTTATTCTAATATAGGTGAAATATTTCACGATAATGCTGCTCTCTGGAAGAAACGAAACAGCTGTCCAGATACTTTCTTTGGTTGTGGCTTAGTTATGTTGTTTTCCCTTTTATGTTATTATTTTGAATATTTTCTGTATCTCCCTGCTTCTTTTCTTTCTTTATTTGTGTCTCACTTACTTTGGTTTCTTTATTTATGTTATACTTTTTTATACGTAAAATCAAGATTATTACTCCTATAGTAAAAGTGCCGAAATATTTCTAATTTTTATATCTGTTACTCAAATGTTTAAAATGTTATACGTCCCCTGATAAAAGCAACAGTTACGCTAAAATAGGTGAAATATTTCACGAGAAAGCTGCACACTAGAAGAAACGAAACAGCTGTCTAGATACTTTCTCTTTTGATTTGTGGCTTGGTTATGTTGTTTTCCCCCTTTATGTTATTATTTTGAATATTTTCTACATCTGCCTGCCACTTTATTTATTTGTGACTCACGTTGTTTTCCCTGTTTATGCTCTACTTTTGTATACTTAAAATCAAAAATACTACTTGTACAGTAGATGTGCCGAAATATTCCTATTTTTTATATGTTACTCAAATGTTTAAAATATTATACGTCCCCTGATAAAAGCAACAGTTACGCTAAAATAGGTGAAATATTTCACGAGAAAGCTGCACACTAGAAGAAACGAAACAGCTGTCTAGATACTTTCTTTGGTTGTGGCTTAGTTATGTTGTTTTTCCCTTTTAAGCTATTATTTTTAATATATCTACATATGCCTGCCTCTTTTCTTTCTTTATTTGTACCTCACTTACGTTGGTTTCTTTATTTACTTTACACTTTTGTATACTTAAAATCAAAAATACTACTTGTATAGTAGATGTGCCGAAATATTCCTAATATTTACATCTGTTTCTCAAATCTTTAAAATGTTGTACTTCCTTTAAAGAAGCAAGTGTTACGCTAAAATAGGTGAAATATTTCACGAGAATGCTGATCTCTCGAAGAAACGAAACAGCTGTTAAGATACTTTCTCTCTTTGGTTGTGACTTAGTGGTGCCGTATTTCCTTTTTATGCTTTTATTTAGAATATTTTCTACATATGCCTGCCTCTTTTCTTTCTTTATTTGTACCTCACTTACGTTGGTTTCTTTATTTACTTTACACTTTTGTATACTTAAAATCAAAAATACTACTTGTACAGTAGATGTGCCGAAATATTCCTATTTTTTATATGTTACTCAAATGTTTAAAATATTAAAAGTTCCCTTTAGAAAGCAAAGTACTTAAAGAAACTTAAAGAAGCAAAAGTTAAGCTTAAATAGCTGAAATATTTCACGAGAATGTTGCTCACTGTAAGAAACGAAACAGCTGTCTAGATACTTTCTCTCTTTCATTGTAGCTTAGTTATGTTGTTTTTCCTGTTTATGCTATCAATATTTTCTACATATGCCTGCCTCTTTATTTTCTTAATTTGTTCCTCACGTTGGTTTCTTTATATTATACTTCTGTATACTTAAAATCAAGAATACTACTTGTATTGTAAATGGGCAGAAATATTTCTAATTTTTATATATGTTACTCAAATGTTTTAAAATATTATACGTCCCCTTAAAGTCAAGTAAGGTCCGTGTATACGTCTGTTACTTCGTACGCTAAAATACTAGAGCAGAACGTCTAGTCCGAAAACAAATTGCGGCTTTTAAAAAAAAAAAAAAAAAAAAAAAAAAAAAAAAAAAAAAAAAAAAAAAAGTTACAAAAAAAAAAAAGAATATTAGAAAAAACAAAATCTAAAATAAACATAGTTTACAGAAAAAAAAATCAAAATAGTAAATGTAAAAAAATTTAAAAAAATATATACAAAAAAAAAAAAATAAAAATATTTCACGAGAATGCTGCACACTAGAAGAAAAAACAGCTGTCTAAATACTTTCTTTGGTTGTGGCTTAGTTATTTATTTTGAATATTTTCTACAACCAGACTTTACCAAAAAAAAAATATCAATAAAAAGAAAATTAAAAAGAATAAAGAAAAAAAGCTAAAATAGATATTTCAGAGAAGCATAAAATATTTCGAAACAGCTCGCATAAAATTTCGAAACATAGTATAGACTTGTATTTAAAAAAAAATGAAAATAAAAAAAAATATGAAATAAATACGAAAAAAATGTGAATAAAGAAGAAAAAATAGAGAGTTAAAAAAGTAGTATAAGCTCTAGTGTAAAAAAAATAAAAAAAAGATTATTTAAAAAAAAAAAAAAATAAAATAGAAAAAAAATATACAAAAAAAAAATAAAAAAAAAAAATAGAAAAAAAAAAAAAAGAAAAAAAAATAAAAAAAAATAAATAAAAATAAAAATAAAAAAAAAAATAAAAAAAAAAATAAAATAAAAAAAAAGAAGCAGTTACCTAAAAATAAAAATGAACCAGAAACGCTAAGATACTTTCTCTCTTTGGTTGTGACTTTTAGTTACCTTTTATGTTAAAATTTTCTACAACTGACCTCTTGATTTCTTTTTCATACTTAAAATCAAGAATACTATTTGTAGTAAATGTGCCGAAATATTTCTAATTTTTATATCTGTTACTCAAATGTTTAAAATAGTATACGTCCCCTTAAAGAAGCAACAGTTAAGCTAAAACAGGTGTAATATTTCACATGAAACATGAAATTTCCTGAATTTTCCTTGTATCACAGACTCTTTTATTTAGAAATTATTTTGAGAGTAAACCTCCGAGTTACTGATTTAAAGTTCATAAATTTCATGAGCGATAAATTGTCTCTCATGACACATAATCCAGCTCCTTTTATAAAAGGGACAAATACAGGCTAAAGAATTTTTATAACACCTTAATATAAAGCCGATAAAGTCTTACAACCTTTCCTCCTAAATATTCCATTTTGAGAATAGGCGAATGAATGATTTAAGTTAAATCTTATCTTAGGTAAACATCGTATTTCAAATCCTTTTGTTTTAAAATCGCGAATTTCCAGGAAATTAATTAATTTTCATAGATTACTGAATAATTCGAGACTTTGACACTGAATGCAAACGCTTTTCGTTATTTATTGCACCAAGATGTGTAAATAGTCGCTATCAGAAATTTTTATCTTCAAATAAATCTTTCAGTTTGAATTGGATATGCCCTTTAAGTATACTCGGCGCTACTTGAACAAATATTTTATAATAAACATTTATTTAAAGGAAAGTATTATGGGAAAATAAGGGAATTCCTATAATGTTATTGCAAGTTTACTTATAAAAATGATGCATCAGAATTAAATGATTGTTAATTCAGTCGAATTGTGTTTAATTAGGCAATGAACACCTTTAAGATAACTAATTATTGCAACAAAAATTTTAACTAATTAAATATTACCAAAAAGTAAATTTGCTAAATATGAAATATGCAATCAAAGTGAATCTAATTATAATACTTTCTAATTAAAAAATAAATTTATCAATCGTGTGATGATTTAATGAAAATTAAAATGCATTTATTTCATGAAATAATTACTAATTTTTATTAACACTAAGCTAATGTTTACAGTTAATATTTAGGTTTAGATTGGGATTGGAATTTTGTATAATTTAATGAATTAAATAAATATTTCTGACATTAGTATAATGACTTTTTTATTTGTACTTTATTTTAATAATATACTATAACAGTTGGGCTGAAAAGTTTGTAGGCTAACATAAGAAATTTTTTTTTTTTTATAAAATTTGATTTTATTATTCAATGTTATTGCCTTCAATGGCGATACAACGATTATAGCGGTCATACAATTCTTCGATACCATTTTTATAGTACGATTTGTCTTTAGCCTCAAAATTGGCCTCTATTTCGGCGATTACATCTTCATCGGCTCTAAATTTCTTCCCAGCGAGCATTCTCTGAAGGTCTCAGAACAGGAAAAAGTCGCTGGGGTCGAAATCTGAAGAATAAGGTTGCTGAGGAAGCATTTCGAAGACAAATTCATACAATTTTCCCATTGTTTTCATTGTCTTATGACACGGTGCATTGTCTTGATAAAACAGCACTTTCTTCTTCTTCGAATGGAACCTTTTTTTCAGTGATTTAGTCCTTTAAAAGCACCAATAATTCTATGTAATAGCCGTTGTTGATATTTTTTCCCTTTTCAAGACACTCGATGAATATTTTGCCATGCGCATCCCAAAATTCTGATGCCATAACCTTGCCAGTCGACTGTTGCGTCTTTCCACACTTTGGAGTTGGTTCATCACGTCAGTCCACTCGGGCAACTGTCGATTGGACTGTAAATTGTATGTAAATTTGTAATATTGTCATATATTGTCATATTTGTAATATTTGTCATAACTGTAAATTTGTAAACTGTCGATTGTGTAAAATGATGGAGCCATGTTTAATCCATTGTCACATATCGAAGCATAAATTCGGGTTTATTACGATTAAACCACTCCAAACACAGCTCAGAATAATTAATTCGTCGTTCTTTTTGGTCGATTGTGAGCTCGAGCAGCACCCACTTTTCTCAGACCTTTCGTATAACCAAATATTCTTTCGCGATATGTCGAACACGTTTATTTGATATATTTAGACTCTCATATACCTCGATCAACTTCACTTTCCGGTCGTCCAAAAGAATTTTGTGGACTTTTTTATGTTTTCATCGGTAACAACCTCTTTGGGACGTCCACTGCATATATCGTCCTCAGTACTCATTTCGCCTCGTTTAAACTGAGCAAACTACTACTCAACGGTTTATTTTTACAGTTTAGAGTCCGAATAATATTTATCAAACTAGTCTTTAGCTTCAACAGTATTTTTTTTCTTTAAAAAGCAGTGCTTTAATAAAATACGAAATTCCTTTTTATCCATTGCTTTCAAACTAACAAAAGTTGCTTCATTCAAAATACTCTATCTTGCAAATTAATAGTCCGATAGCTGTCAAATTTATACATGTGTCTTTAGAAGGTTAGGGCTAACTAAAAATCATATGAATTTGATACTAGTGGCGCCATCTATGTATCAGCCTACGAACTTTTCTGCCCAACTCTTAAATTTTAGTAAATTTGTTTAGATTACTTTGTTTTTCAATACATTCCTGTTTCTGGTAGCGACCAAGAATCCTTGTCACTTTAAGTAATTCTTTACAGAAATTATAACTTTTAACTATTAAAATTAAATTTTATTTTTAAAACGCAAAAATAATGTTTATACATATTTATTATTAATACAAAAATTATCAAATGAAAGTGTAGATAAAAAATGTCAAAAAAAAAAAAAAATCATTACCAAGTAAATCACAACCTTTAAGGTAGAATCAAAGTACATTTATTACCTAAAATTTTTTAACTCTAGGCTAATATAGACAGGCTATAACAAATTTATAATTAAATATAAATTTTTATACAATTAAATAATATTTTTTGGCCTTTACATTCCTCTTTTATCTAATCAACTTTTATCAACCATGATCCTAACCAACTTGTAAAGAGAGCAGTATATGATGTATAAATCATAATAATATTTTTGTTTTATTAAGAATTTTTTAAATGCATAAGCAAAATTCCTTTTTTTTCGCTAAATAATTTAAACGAACTGTATCAAAAATCTTTGAAAAAGATAATCTTTAAAAGCAAAAAGCTAAATGGCTACCATTACGAAAGTTGCTAAGTTCTTTGAACTGCATGTACGCCAAATCGTAGTCGAATATAAAGGGCACTGCCTATTGGAAACAGCCTGTGTATCTTGAATACTGCTATTGGCTAATATCATTATAACTACTCGGAATCGATTTTAATCCTTTAATGTCCTAGTCATTTCTGCAAAACGCATTTTGGTGAATATTTTAAATCTAAGACTTGATTAGTTAGTTGATTTAGGGCACTGCGGTCTACTTTTTCATATGCGATATCTATATAATACATAAATTTACACGGAAATTTTTAATTGTAACCGATTACATCACTTATAATTTCTAGAAATAAATGTAAAACGTACCCATTTGAGTACTTTATTAAAGCTAAACTTAAAAAACTTTTCTTTAAAGGCTAAAAAAAATTCAAATTTTGAATATCACAAAATGTACGCTCTATAATGTAAATTTACTTAGCCTTCCTTGTTAATGTAGCTCAAATTTTAGAATTAGACAAAATTTACCAAATTTTATTGATTTTGAAAGCATTTGTTTAACAACATGATGAAGGGATTTAGTATTTTAGATGAATGTGTCAGTATTTTGGCTATAATATATCATATGATCATTTGAGAATCCTAATTTCCGTGATCAAAGGTTAGGTGTTCACAGTCGCACACATTTTGTCATCGTGCTGTTTTCTGAGATCAATGTATATAAAATTTTTTAAAATTTTATTGCCGAATCTTGACAAAATTATTGGGGAAAATACTCATTCAGGCTTCTTTCCTTTTTTCATTGTACAGGGTTTTATTACGAAATCTGAATTCTATGATTTTTTAACTTGTATGTTAGTTTTTATTTTCAGTTTTTAAATTTTTTATACTGTAATAATCAATCTTGTATATATTTTCAATTTTAGTATCTTCATTTGTTTGATATTATGTGCTATTAACGTTTTTTTCAATTTGTTGTCTCTTTTATGTCATCCT
Source organism: Pardosa pseudoannulata (assembly GCA_032207245.1). Lineage (NCBI taxonomy): Eukaryota > Metazoa > Arthropoda > Arachnida > Araneae > Lycosidae > Pardosa > Pardosa pseudoannulata. The sequence continues at coordinate 35,520,698 of CM063511.1, read as the reverse complement.
TAAAAATTCCTTTCTCTTGTGGTTTTTTTTCTTTGCTTTTCTCTGTTACTTTGTTTTTAATTTCGTCTTGTTTGGCGAAGTTTACCCTTTCAGAACTTAGCGCCACTAAATTCCAATCAACCAACCAACCAACCATGGTTAACCAACTAAGGTTATGTGGGAATCAGCTAGTAATAGATAAAAACTATTTGACCGGATTTCAAACGATGTATCAAAAAAATAATTTTATGTCTACGGCTCAAAAATTTGAAAAATATCGATAGAAGAGATAAAATTATTAATGAAATTATTTCTCAAATTATGTATGGGTTTACTATTAAGCATCAGTGGAAAATAAAACTGGTTCTTCGAAAGCACAAATCTACAAACTATTTTTTAGACTGTTCTCAAAACGGTATAACTCATTTATGGGTTAATAATTATAAGACTATATAAGAATACTATATAAGAATTGAACATACATAAAAGCAATTATGTAAAAAAAAACATTGTAAAATCAATAATAAAATTAAAAGCTTTAAAATTATTCTCAGGATTTAAACTATTCTATAGAATTCTAAAACTCCTACAAATGATAATTGATACACAATGTATAAGTGAATTTAAGTGTAATTTGCAGTTTAAACACCATAAAATACAGAAATTGAAACAAGATCTGAAACAAAAAGGGTAGTAATTCTTTCAAAACACAGAAATTAGTAAGTCAGCAATTTATAAGCATCAGAAAAGTATATATAATTAGTTTACTTTATTCCTATTTTAGGATTTCAGATACAAGCAATTGATACATGAACTTGATATATAAAAAATCAATTAATAAGTCAGCAATGTATAGTAATCAGAAAATCATATATAATACTTTAGTTTTTTCCTATTTTAGGATTTCAAATACAAGTAATTGATACAGGATCTTGATATATACAAAAACGCAATTAGTAAGTCAGCAATCTATAAACATCAAAAAAGCATATATAATTAGTTTACTTTATTCCCATTTTAGGATTTCAAATACAAGTAATATTTTTTTCACAGATTTTAGAACTGATTCACAGAAATACCAGTCTGTTAAACAAATTTTTAAGATTTGTCTTAGCACCATTAGTCCACATGTAGCGTAAAATTGACCATGAAGCTATCAGCCAACTAGCTATAATCTATATGATGCTTAAATAACTTTTGCAAAGCAAGGGGATTATAAAATTGAAACAAAGATGGAAATGCATTTGATTGAATTCAAATAAATGTATTTGATTATAGATATCATTATGAAACCAAAATAGCTGAAAGCGATAAAGTACTGGATATTATAGAGCAAAAGAATGTATCAAACTGATAATCTACTATAACATATCATTTTCATTTGACACGTATGTGTTCTTTGTATTAATCTTTTCTTTGCACCATTCCCACATATAGAGGCAGCAATATATATTTAAGTTCCTGTAAGCTAACAGTTTCTATTCAAAAATCTTTTCCCTCATTAATTTACATCTATTCATACCGCTTTATATCATGAGATTTATTTTACCATCACATTTCGCAATATCTATGAATGCTTGAAGTGCTTGAGAACACGTGAAATGGGGAATTGATTTTGAAATGCTATTTGGTGTGGATTATTTTCTAAGAGTTCTATTTCGTAAGAAAATCATAGGAAATAGGATTTTCCTTTACGGGTTTTGAAATAATCTGATGTTCTTAGAAGAGTTAATCGAGCAGAAAAAAAAGAAAAATATTTATTTATGTAGGTGTTATTTTTATAACAAAAATCTGTGGGAAAATTCTTTAGAATTGTTTGAAGATATTTACTTATCACATCATTTCCTATTGCCAGGATCTAAAGCATAATGCATTTGGAAATTATAGAAATAAATTTATGAAAACATTATAACTAATTACTCTAATTGTTGTGTTTTGGATGTATTTTGAAAGAATGAAGATCTTTATACGGTTTGAATATTTTTTTCTGTGTTCACGAAAACATATTTTTACTTGTCTAATATAATAATTAAGGGTAGTTAATTAAAATGCAGTTCGCTTATGATATACAATCATCAGAAATGTGCTTTAATTTGAATAATTAGACATAATATTTTTGTAAAACTACTACAGGTTTGAAAGAGTAGTTATAGAACAAATATACCATATTACAGTTTGCATTGATAGAAAAATAAGTAATTTTAGTTATAATAGTTATATTATAAAAGTGAAATATTGAACGTTAGATATTTTATATTGTTATACGTGCTCTTATGATACTATTTAGCATGTGTATTATAAACATTTTTATTTTAATTACTTTAAAATACTTAGAAAATAGTATAATAGAAAGTATTTTCTCACACGCATAGGTAAATTAAATTAATTAAGATATGTCATCATATTATATCAATTTTTTTAGCATGAAAAGAAAAAAAGGAGAAAAAGCCAATAATACTATATTGTGAAATGAGTTTTGGAATTTAAGTTTTCGTCTGTTTACGTGCTGAAAACTTGCACTTTTCTTGTGCTATGTTGAAACATCTTGGGAAGACAAAATAAGGTTTTAATATATATATACATATATATTAAATGCATACATATTTTTATGTATTACGTGTATATATTAAATATAACACTTAAACTTTCAGATAGATTTAGTTATGTATATATTGTTCGTTTATATAAATCAGTGGCAATATTCATTGTATCCTAAATCGATAAATCTTTATATATATATATATATACATATACATATATATATACATATACATATATATATATATATATATATATATATATATATATATACATATACATACATATACATACATATATATATATATATATATATATATATGTATATATATATATATATATATATATATATATACTACATACATACAAACATATATATATACATACATAATACATACATACATACACACACACACATACACACACACATATATATATATATATATATATATATATATATATATATATATATATATATATATGTATATATATATATATATATATATATATATATTGATTTGATACATTTTTTAAATTTTATATTATTTTGTATCAGATGTGATGTACAAAGAGATAAATTATTATATATAATGTATGTATAATAATTTATCTAAATGAAATATATAGTGTATATCATATATAATATACAGGACAGGAAAGGAGGAAAGTTTTAATTAATATATGACTACATATTTTGGAAAGAGAAATACAAGTGAAAAGGAAGTACTGAAAAGCACTAACCGTAACCATCCAGCATTGAGTACATTTTATATATGTCAAATCAAAAGTACGGTCTTAAATTGATTTTGTAACTACGCGGTTCAGAACATATCAGAAACTCGTGTGCAAAGTTTGCTACAATAAATCGCTTGATATAATTTTGGACTATTTTTATTTCTAAACGAATTTCAATTTGGCGTGAGATCACATATTTAAGATTATTGTCAAACAGTGTAATATTCATGACATGAAAAGTGTCAGCAGCAAGGAATAAGATAATAAAAAAAATTTTAAAAGTTTCCAACAGCAGGAAAAAAGTTTTCTTTTTCTTCTCCAATAAAATTTTTTTCTTGAGGCACTTTACTTCTTTCCTGATAAAAACAGCGAAAAGCTTTCAGTAGTGTATGATGGTTTTTAGACCATTTAACATGCACTTAAGTTTCCTAAAACCTACGCTTATAGGAAATTATTACACAGGATAAATTGGAATTTTCATGTAAGAGCACTAGAGCACAAGACGTATTGGGAGAAGAACGAAGTTGATGGCGTACATAATTTTGAAAAATTGTTGTTTATTGTCTAACAAGGAAATATGTTTCACCTTTTACTTCTCATTTAGCTCCTATTTTCAATTTTTCAAACCCATTTTGAAATTGTAAATGAAGACAGATATAGAATTTTTAGTGTAAGCGGATATATAGATTGAGTAAAAATATGTGTATTAGGTAAAATTAAATACCAAACTTTAAGATAGAGCATGTAACAGGAATAAGAAAAAAAAATGGATTCTTTAGGTAAATTAATGATTACGAATATTTCAATTTGCACTTAATATAATTAAAAAAATTACTGTTACTATACATAGGAAATTAATAAATATTTACACACTCATGCACGCGCAAACACACATATATATGCACACATTTCTACATATATACTTATATCTATATATGTAATGCAGAAATTATATAACTGCTGGACACATTTGAAATTATAGCCCCTGTTCTTTTTACTTGTCCGGGCTATATATCCGGGTTGGATAAGAAGTCTAATCCTCTTAGCAGTAATAAAATAAGATGCAGTCTAGCTACATTAAAGAGAACGGCTCACGAGTCTAAAGGAAATTTTATTCAAGATCTGCTAGAGAAGGACATCTTTACTATTCAGCGGCAGACAAGAGAAAGACACAAAATCACTCTACTTAAACAGAGGTGTAAGCAAGAGTGAAGACAGATAGAGTTTTCCTAAGGGACAAGAAACTTGGTTAGCAAATTTAACTATTAAGATCAAGAGAAAACCTTTGAATGGACAGAAAATTTATATCTATTGGACAGAAATCTCTAAAAAATGTTTTGAGAGAATTATAAGTCGAGTACACTTCTTTGCTTAAGACATTTTGAGGCTGGAAAAAATATTTTAAGGAATTAAAATGGGAGAGAGAAGGTTTTTTAAGGAATATATATATATATATATATATATATATATATATATATATATATATATATATATATATATATATTGAATTGGCACTTTGAATTGAACGGCGAGTCCGTAAAAGAACTTACACTTTTATTGTGTTAAGATGTCGATATGTTGCTCTATCAAAGTCATAAGACATTAAAATATGTGTGTATTACATGACTGGAACCGAGAGCGAGACGCTAAGACGAATTCTCAAGAGAGAACTACTTAATCAGTGTTATTAACAGTCATACAGGAATCATTGTAGGAGTGAGTTATTTTATTGAACAGTTGGAAACTATGATGAGCGGGCAAAAACTTTTCATTTATTTCAGAGAAAAATGTGGGAAATGGGTTGGAAAAATTTGAAGTCGAAGATATTTCTGGGGCTGGGAAAAACAATTTGAAGGAATAATAATGGAAAGAGGAGAATTTTTAAGCGATATTAAAGTATAATAATTTAGATATATTACACACACACACACATATAATATATATAATATATACAATATATATATATATATATATATATATATATATACAGATATGTATAGGTATACAAATGTACGTACCAGGGGTGGTCATTACTTTGGGTCTAAATTCTTTCACTGTCAATTCAGTCTAATATTAGGGAGTCTCCCTCAAGCGGTCTATAATCCAATAATATCATGGGCGTAGAAAAAAAAATTCATCACAATCTCTACTCCTGTTTGTGTCGGAAATACCTTTTGTTTACTTTTCTCTACTGGTACTCTTATTTCTATCTGCGTCTTCTGCCATTTGTCTTTCATTACCTTCTTTATATATTCTCTATTTCTGCGATTTGAAGTTGGTCTTTTTATTTTGTTTCCTAGAGAGTGTACAGTCTTATATTGCTATAGAAATTAAGAACAGTCTAATAAATATTTTAAATCTCACTTTACCGTACTTACTTTAAAATTAGTTTAGTCGCGCATAGTCGTATCTCCTAAAACAATTCACAAAAGGATATTTATTCTCTGATTATTATATATTAAGTAATCCTGATGGTTATTTCCGACAAATTATTAAATTATGCAAACATAGTAACTATCCGTTCTAGTTTTATTTAATTACGTCACTAGCGTGATATTTGAAAAATAAATTTGTAAGTCTGAGGTATGTATCCCCTTGTTAGTGCCGCCGAAGTGTAAATGATGGCATCTGAACTCATTTTTATTTTGTTTGACACAATAAAGTGCATCTTATCTATTGTGTATCGCTGTTTCAGTCGGAATCCATTTGTAATTTGCTAGGAATCCCGGAGGAATGAAAACTCGGCGATTAATTAGAGAGTATTAACATTAAGGGAATAATTAACATCATTAACATTGAAGAATGTTTATCACTCTCAAAACTCTTGGGAATAAGTAACGCAGAAACTGAAAAATGGATAAAATCTTGACAAGGCGTTTTTATGAGAGAAGAAAAATATTTTTTCAGTTCTTGTAGGTGTAGGTTAAATTTTGTGAGTTAACCGGTCTACTTTCATTCTATGTGAAGACTAATTAGGTAGGGACGTACCTTAATTTTCTCCATATAGTCCGCTGGCTCTATTTTTTTATTTAAAAAATGTCATAAATCATCAGGTAGTTCGCACTTCTAGATAATCCGCGGACTATAAGAGCAAAAATATGTATTTTAGTATGACACTATTAAATCATTTTAAGAATAAAAATCTAAGTACAGTAGAGTGCCGAAAAGTCTGGATTAGACTCAATTAGTTCCACATTTAAAATTTGAAATTCTTTCTTCTGCCATAGCCCCAGAGAAGAATTTTAATGGTAAAAACATAGATGTCTACATTTCTCTGCTCGAGAATTCTTGTGTAAATCGTCTTCTAATGCAGGCCATTGTATTTTTCCCAGACGAATGGATCGCTTTCATCCCATATTTATAAAGTTTCCTTTTGATTGCGCCAATTTCTAACTGCTTTCTCGTCGACCTCAATGTCAACCTTCTGAATTACTTCATATCAGCTACTACTATAGCTTCAAATCAGCAGTAAAACTGCGACGATGTTTTAAAGATATAATGAAGGACCAATATTATCGCAAATCAAAACACTCTGTTACTAGTGATCCTCGTGGAGAAATGACCTTCGATAGTTACATCTGAGTAAACAGCATTTGAAGTTATAATTGCTATACCCATAAGTAATGATAAGCTTATTATACCCATAAGTAATGATAAAATGATGGGAGTGAAAAAATTCTTTTTGATCCGTATTCCTAATGATATATTCTTTCACTATTCACTAAAATCGAAAATTCGAATTTTCGGTCGATTTTAGCCAATTTGAAAATCTACCATCGCCTTATGTGGAGCCTACTGTAGTTAAAATTCATATTTTATTTTAAGCCTACTGTTCACTATTAGAATGGATATTTATATTTCTATAAAAATCTTCCCAATGTAAAATAGAAACTTACTTGAATTATTGATCCGTGATCATTGTTTCTTTTAACTCAATACAACAGTTTTTGAAGCACTTTAGTTATGAACAGATAATTCCTTTCATTGTTTAAAACCTTCGGGAAATTCCATTTTCCTCCATTGTTTTCCACTTTATATGAAATGAATTTCATTCTCTTTTCATCTAAATCTCACTGAAAACTATTTCGTAAAATTTGTTTTCGAACATCTATTAAGATCGAAACGTATAATTCTCTTTTCAGCGGGAGAAAAATAGATTTCAGTCATTATACGGTATTAGTATGCGATTTCGTTTGGGAATTTTCGGAAAGGATTTTAAAGGGATTCTATTTTGAAAATACTTGTCTGTGATGATGTAAAAATAATACATATATTTTCAGGAAATAAATGATTTTCTTTCATATTTCGATTATACAGAGAAAAAGAAAAACGAACTGACTTTAAAATAGAAGAATTTGAATTTTTTTTTGTTTAAATCTCTGTGGAAAGAATTATAAGAAGAATTATTTATAATGTGATTTTTCATTTGCGAAACTTTCAATGTAAGTATTAGTTTCATAACATAAAAATGATGATTTTTTCTTTAATTGCTTATTTGCATATTATAACTTGCTCTTAAATAATAGTAAGTAGTGATAAACAAATTATTTATTAACTATTACTTACATTATATCAGTAAGCCACTTTCATAGAGAGCACACACACATGTATGTTTACATATATATTATATCATGTAATATATAATGTGTAATTATATAATTTTTATACTATATATACATATACATATATATATATACATATATAAATATACATATATATATATAATTATATATATATATATATATATATATATATATATATATTTATCTATCTATATATCTATATCTATTCAGTGATCAGTATATATATATATATATATATATATATATCTATATATATATATATATATATATATATATATATATATATATATATATATATATATATATATATATATATATATATATCTATATCTATATATATATATATATATATATATATATATACCTATATCTATATATATATATATATATATATCTATATCTCTATCTATATCTATGTATCTATATCTATATCTATTCAGTGATCCCTCGTTTTTCGCGGTTAATGGGGACCAAAACCTTCCGTGAAAGCTGAAAAACCGCGAAGTAGGAATTGCCCCTATATATATATATATATATATATATATATATATATATATATATATATATATACATATACACATATACAAATATACACATATACACAGACACACATATACACATATACACAGACACACATGTACACATATACACAAACACACATATACACATATAGACAGAGATATACACATATAAACATATACAAAGACAGACAGCTATGTAAATATATACACATATGTGTGTATATATATTCTTTACATAGTTAGGGAATACTAAATTTTTAGGGTTGATTTACAGCATTTACCTTTGCTGTTTCAATTTTCACAGTCTAGACTGACTGTAAGTAATTTTATATGATATATGTATATTTACTACCCATACCACTTAGTATTTTGCAATCACTCTTCTTCCATTTAGTCCCTTTAATTGAGCCATTAGAGTGTAGGTTTTTCCATTGATATATATTTTAATCCTTAATGCTTCATGCATTACTAATATAAATTGCAAATATTAATATTATCGAAATCTAATATGGGTAAAATCTAAGGGGGGTGATAAAAATATGCATCAAGTGCACATTATTCATGAAATTAAGAATTATACTTAGAATGAATTTAAAATTATTTGGTTCACCACACAATTTAAATCACATGAACATGGACTCCCATACCTACTTTACCAATTATTAGAAAATAAGCTTTTTAAATATCAAGAAATTCCCAGAGATTAATTAGAGGAGCATCGTAATTACTTCGCGTAATTTGTGAAGCTCCACATTAAGTCGGTCTTGTGCAATTACTATCTCAAAAGTTTTCTAAGAAATTTTGCACTCGCATGCATTTATTCGACTGTTTATTCAGACACCGTGAAATTAACTTATATCAGCTTCCTGGCAATTCCTGAATTCAGGAGTCAACGGTTTAGTTAATTATATTTCGGATGTTTGCCAATGTTACTTTATAGATCATTATTAGATCCATTTGTTTTGAGATGAGTTGAACTGAATTTATGGGAATGTTAAAAAGCAATTATTTGTTTTGATTGGAAAAACTTTTAAATCACGTTTAATAGGTGAATATCTCCAACTTAGATTCAATTTAGGATAGTTTATTTGGTTAATATAATCCATAATTAGATTTCTTTATAGAACTTATGGTTTACTTTATATATTGTAGATTTTATATAGAACTGAGATTTATTAAGGTTTGGTTATTGTGCAATTAAATTGAACAATTTAGTTACAAAGAATTTACGATAGGGTTTCTATTCTCAATAATTTTTTGGAAGCATTTACATCTATGTATATTATTTTCAAAAGTATTTTCTTTCCAAAAGAAATGAATGTAGCCTTCCCAGTGGCGTACACAGAATTTTTTCAAGGGGGGGGTCATAATTCTAAAAAATAATAGCCCGCATAATTTCTACTAAAATTTTTATTTTTCCAGTTTGTCTAAACTCTAGGGGGTTATTTAAACCCCTTGCGTACGCCTCTAAGCCTTTCTTGAATTCTTTCATATACTAATATTAAAGAAAAGACACTTTTACGTTAGTCATGTTATTATTCTTTTACAAAACACATCAGTACTATCAAATTATTACTATGTCATATTTACACTAACACGTTATGGTATAATCTATTCGAATGTTTTCAAATGATTTGAATTTTATGTGGATGTTACAAAACAATATTTCTTTTGTTGATTGGGAAACTTTTAAATCAAGTTTAATACTTAAATATTTCTAAATTAGTTTGAATTCGTGATAGGTCATTTATGTAGTATAATTTATAAGTAGGTCTCTTTCTAGGAGTTTGTTGTACCTTATAAATTTTAGAGTTTATGCAGAATCGAAATTAATTAGGAATTAGGTAATATAGGGTTAATTTAAAGAGATTAATTGCGAAAAATTTAGGATATGTTTTCTTTTCTGATTATTCTTTTTGGAATATGTATATGTAATAAGACGGACTTCACGATAGGTGGTTGCAGTAATGGCTCATAAAATTGACACCGTTTTAGTTAAAGAAGTTTGTTAACAGAAAGTTGGAAGACGGGTTCCAACTTCATGCTAGGGACAGGACAAACTGAGGGGTCAGCTAAAATAAAGCTATGAGTAACAGGCACTAAACACCAGGGATAGCATCTCAGTTAAAAATCTGTGGGAAAATCTCTAGCAAAATCTGCCTCCTATAGCGTGCATCTCCTTTTTGTTTGGAATTTTCTCAAATTGTCCCCTAGGGCAATGCACAGTTACAACTGGTCAGACCCCTTCTCTGAGGGCGGAAACTGTAGCCCCAGTGGTCAGTTTATGTTAGGGGTTAAAAAGGAGAAAGCAAAAGGACGCGGGAATTTTTAGCCCTGAATTTGAAAAAACCTGAGAATTTTCTCTGGGTTTCTTATCGGTTTTGTACATGCTTACTTTAGTTTCTCGATCTAGTTTATTTTTCCTTACATATTAGTGAATATAATTTTTTACACACTCCTGAAAGAAGCACTATAACTCCAGAGTAGCAGAGTTCATCGGTAAGTCATCAGTTCGACTTCATGATTTGGCAACAGTTGTTTTTTAACGGAATGTGTTCTGAGTGACGTGTGTCGTAGAGATGAATAATATGTTTAATCGAGCCATAATTAACAAATTATATTTGATTTTCTCTAGACCTCTCTGTATATAATTCCACTAAATGTTTATTAAAGTAATGTTTGCATGTATATTTTATGTATTAAGAGTTATTCTTTTGTGTCCTGAATCTCTCTCCTTCACATATATTTATTTATTTTATCTTCCAAAGAATTTAACTTCCTAAAATATGAAAGTAACAATCTTCGACTCTCTTGTATACTAATAGTGAAGAAAATTAACTTTTTCGTTAGTTTTGCTTATATTACTTTTTCAAAACATATCAGTTCTATCATGTTATTAATATCTCTTTTACATTCAATAATATGTTATTATACGATCTATTAGAATGCTCAGAGATAAATTGAACTGAGTTTAAAAGTTTAAAAAAATGATGTTAAAAAGCAATTTTTTTTTATTGAGAACCTTTTAAATCAAATTTGATAGCTGAAATTCCAATTTAATTTCAATTATTAAGAGTCAAATTAATATTTTTATAATTCGAATTATTTCCAGGTTTATTTTGTATCTCATAAATTATGGATTTTAAACATAATCATTAGTATTTGGTACTGTACGATTACATTGAACAGCAAAGATTTTGCAGTAATATTTATTTCTGATTATTATTTTTAAAGTAGAGTAAAGCTCGCTTATAAAGTATTACAAACGACCAAACAATTGGTACTGTACGATTATATTGAACAGCAAAGATTTTGCAGTAATATTTATTTCTGATTATTATTTTTAAAGTAGAGTAAAGCTCGCTTATAAAGTACTACAAACGACCAAACAATTGGTACTGTACGATTATATTGAACAGCAAAGATTTTGCAGTAATATTT
>CM063511.1:35496401-35506401 GCA_032207245.1 Pardosa pseudoannulata | reverse complement strand
TTTCAGATGGAGAGATTTTTTTTTCTGAGACTCGCGGTTTATGCTGTGAATAATATAATTTATTTGATTTGATTATGTAGCTTGATGATTACCTTAATGAAATTTTTATATAAAGAAAAGATTATCCTTTTGTGAGAAATATGCAATCTGGTTAAAGATGATTGTATAGTAATATTATGCTTTGTCATTTGATACTATATTATGTTGTATTAAAAAACCAGAAGTAGTTCAGATGGGCACTGTGGACGTTAGAACATACGTTAGGAAAATATATATATAGGAAAATTTAGGAAACTCTGTACACATATACATTTAAGTATAATAGAACAAATTATATTAATGATATTTTTGTTCAGTATTTTGTTCAATTTTAAATTGTTCTTTGATTAATTTTTAATGTTTTCTTTATTTTAGGCCTTATTTGTGCCCTGAATAAAATAATTTATTTTAATTGATTATACAGTCTGAAGATTAGCTTACAAAAATTTTTATAGAAAAATATATCAAAGTGGTTTGATATACAGAAAAAAAAGAATATTAAACGTGTTTTAACGTGGAAGTTCTTACATTTATGGAATTTGCAGACTTAAATTTAGGATACTCGGTAGACATATACATGTAAGTATAACGAAACGAATTATATTAATACTATTTGTAAAACATTTTCTTCAGTTTAAATTGTTCTTTGCTTATTTTTCATTTTTTTTTATTTTTTGTCTTATTTAGTCTGTGAATAAAATAATTTATTTTATTTGATTATGAAACTTAAATATTACTGTAGGAAAATTTATAAAATATATTTTAAAGTGGTTTGACATACAGAAAAAAGTGTTTAATTATACGTGTTTTAATGTGAAGTTCACACATTTATGGAAATTTGCAGACTTAAAGTTAAGAAACTCTGTACATATATACATATAAGTATAACGAAACGAATTATATTAATAATATTTTTAAAATATTTTGTTCAGTTTAAATTGTTTATTTCTTATTTTTCTTATTTTTCTTTATTTTTCTCTTATTTATGCTTTCAATAAAATAATTTATTTTATTTTATCATTCAGCTTAAAGTTTACTTTAGAAAATTTTTTATAAAAAAATATTTTAACGTATTGAAAAAAAATATATAACGTGTTTTAATGTGGAAGTTGACACGTTTATAGAAATTGTAGACTTGAGTTTAGGAAAACCTGTATACATATACATTGAAATATAAAGAATCAAATTATATTAATTATCTTTTTGAAATATTTTGTTCAGTTTTAAAATGTTCTTTGTTTATGTTTTAATTATTTCTTTAATCTTAACCTTTTTTATGCAGTGAATAAAATAATATTTGTATTTGATTAGGCAGTTTAAAGATTAACTTAATAAACTTCTGATAGAAAAATAATTTTAACATGGTTTAAGGAATAGAAAAAAATGTTAAACGTGTTTTAACGTGCAAGTTAAAACATATTTATGGGAATTGTGGGTATAAGTTTATGAAACACTGTATGTATATTAGATGGATGTATAACAAAATAAATTAGATTAATGTTATATTTTAAATATTTTGTTTGATTTTAAAACAGCCCTTGCTTACAATTCCAGTTTGTTTAAAATTTTGCCTTATTAATTTTAAAAAATATACTTTTAACATATTTTTTAGACAATAAATTAAACAGTTACTTCATAGATAATATGTTTATCTCTATGTAAAATGTTTATGCTAAATTTAGATTTCCTATGTTTGGGTTTTTACAATCTAAATTTCGAATTTAGAACGGATATCTAGAATTTTTAAATTCCTTATTAGAATAGTTTGTTAAACTTATTGTAAATATCAATAAAAAATTAATAAGCAAGGAGCATTCTAGAAATAATCTCAAAAAGGAAGTGCTGAAAAATATTAACTGATTTTAAGAGAAATTATATTTTGCGTTTAGATTATTTATACTTCAAATCCTGCATCTTCAAAATTTCAGAAACGTAAGATAATATTTTATGGAAGCTCTTTGTCTATCATCTATTAACTTCATTGATACTAGTATGTAAAAGCAGTATTTCAATACAGAGAGCGAATTTCCATAAAATAAATTTATTTTCGTGGCCAATAGTTATAAAACAAAAAAAATATTCTTCAAGAATTGGGTTAATACTCAGGAAATAATGAACACATTCACTCCACAGGCTGTTTATCAATAAAGTCACAATCCTCTAGCCTATTTATTGCAATAAAATTAAAGATGAAATAAATTTTGCAAATTACTGTACTTAAAGTGGTGTCCTAGATAACGTAAAAAATTTCGTTTCCGCAGTAGATTCTACTGATTAAACTTCAAAAGTGTCAAAAAGTATCTTTTATTCAAAAAGTTAAGAGGATTCGGTGACAAAAGCAGTAATATGTATTGTGTCGTTTAAAGAATATCTTGATGACTTTTTTTATAGAAAAATATTATTTTTCTTTATGTGAGAAATTGACCATCTGATTAAAGATTATTATATAGTTATATTGTGTTTAATGACTAGTCAGTATGTGAATCCTTTATATAAGAATCTGGAGCAGTTCTTAACTTTGATGAAACTGGAATATAAGAGTTGTATTACAGTATAAAGTGCGCATTTACATAAAGCAAATTTACCTATGTATCCAACAATTAGAAAACACAAAAAGTATACTTAAGAACTGGTTTAATACTCAGGCAACCGAGAACACTCGCTTCTAGAACTGTTTTATCAAGTAAGCGTTAATTCTCTCGTTTATTTATTACGATGGAATAAAAGATACATTTTGTTCTGTCCTAGATATTTTAAAAATATTATTTTCGCAGAATGATTCTACTGAGTTAAATTCAAAAAGTGTCAAAAATTATCATTTATTCAAAAGGTTAAGAGGTTTCGGTGACTTCAAATGCATTAATATGTATTGTGTCGTTTAAAGATTACCTTAATGACTTTTTTATTGAAAATTATTATTTTTACATATGTGAGAAATTGACCATCCGGTTAAAGAGGATTATAGAGTCACATTGTGTGCAATGACTTGTTAGTATGTCAACCATTTATAAAAGAATCTGGAACAGTTCTTAATTTTAATGAAACTGGAATATAAGAGCTGTATTACAGTATAAAGTGCGAATTTCTATAAAGTAAATTTACCTTTGTAGCCAATAATTAGAAAATGCAAAAATTATACTTAAGAACTGAGTTAATATTCAGGAGGCAATGAGAACACTCGCTTCTATGACTGTTTTATTAATTAAGCAAATTCTCTCGGTCATTTATTACGATGATATAAAATATACATTTCGTGGGGTCCTAGATAGCTTAAAAAATATTGTTTTCGCAGTATGATTCTGCTGAGTAAATTTCAAAAATTGTCAAAAAGTATTTTTTATTCAAAAAGTTAACAGGATTCGGTGACAAAAGCATTAATATGTGTTATGCAGTTTAAAGAATACCTTAAAGACTTTTTTTATAGAAAAATATTTTTCCTTATGTGAGAAATTGACCAACCGGTTAAAGATAATTATGTAGTTATATTGTGTTTAATGACTTGTATGTCAACCATTTATAAAAGAATATGTAACAGATCTTAACTTTAATGAAACTGGAATATAAGAGTTGTATTATATTATAAAGTGCGCATTTCCATAAAGTAAATTTACATTTGTAGCCAATAATTAGAAAACACAATAAATTTACTTAAGAACTGGGTTAATACATAGGAGGCATCGAGAACACTCGCTTCTTTTATCAATTAAGCATTAATACTTTCGGTTATTTATTACGATGGAATAAAATATACATTTTGTGGTGTCCTAGATAAGTTAAAAAATATTGTTTACGCAATATGATTCTACTGAGTTAAATTCAAAGTGTCAAAATGTATCTTTTATTCAAAAAGTTAAGAGAATTCGGTAACAGATGTATTAATATGCATTGTATCGTTTAAAGAAAACCTTGATGACTTTTTTATAGAAAAAAATTATTTTCCCTTATGTGAGAAATTTACCATTCGGTTAAAGATCGTTATATAGTGATATTGTGTTTAATGACTTGTTAGTAAGTCAACCATTTATAAAAAAAATCTGGAACAGCTCTTAACTTTAATGAAATTGGAATATACGAGTTGTATTACAGTATAAAGTGCGAATTTCCACAAATTTACCTTTGTAGCCAATAATTAGAAAATACACAAAGTATACTTAAGAACTGGGTTAATACTCAGGAAGTAATGAAAACACTCACTTCTAGGATTGTTTATTAACTAAGTATAATTATCTCGGTCATTTATTACGATGAACTCAAGGATAAATTTTGTGAATTGCTATACTTAAAATAATATTGGAATTCACATAAAAAACATAATTTATGCAGTATGATGTTATTGAGTAAAACCTAAAAAGCATAATAAGATGATTTGATATCTGTAAATGAATGCATATTTAGAAACAGTTAACAGATTGTACAATTAGATTGTACCAATTTCACCGTATAATAACACTATATGCTTTGATTATTTGTAGGATGAGTTTACTAATTATAAATTAAATACTAAAAGGTATTTTATTATTAGTAAAGAGACTAAAAATTCCAACATATACAAAACATTTTGTTTTTGTAGTTACTTCTTCAACAGATAAATAATCCACCTATCAGAATAAAATAAAAAAAGGATATAAGAGTTAATTTGAATAAAATTAAATTAAATTTGGATCTTCTTATATAAAATGTTTGATATAGATTAAATCAAGACGACTCTCTTATAAACGACATGAACTCGTTACTGGTATGTATTTACATACTTTGCTGACAGTATGAAACTTGAGAATTTCTACAACATTTAAAAATATTTAAATATTTATAATTTGACAATAAAAATCGGTACTGAATGAAGTTTTAAATTCGAAGATGGAAGAAAATAAATATACGATTTGTATCCAGTGCAGAGAGAAAGGTTAATTTCAAAAAGTTTAAGCTATTTGTTGATTTTTTTAGAGGTTTTTGTTGATTCAATAACTGAAAATGAATGCATATTTAGAAACAGTTAACAGATTGTACAATTAGATTGTACCATTGTCCCTGTATGTTAGCACTTTATACTTTGATAATTTGTAGCATGGTAATCAGTTTATTAATTATAAATTAAATATTAAACGGTATTTTATTTATTATTATTAAAGAGGTTAAGAAAATCTAACATATAAAAAAAGGTTTTGTTTTGTAGTACTTGTTCAAGAGAAAAATCATCCACTTATCAGAATGAAATTAAAAATATAGAACAAGAATTAATTTGAAATAATTTGATTATGGATCCTCTTATAAAAAATACTTAATATAGATTAAATTAAAACGCGAATAGTCACTTGTTAACGTCATGAACTTGGTACTAGTATATATTTACATACTTTTTTAAACCATTCGATAAAAATTCCAAACGTGAGAATTTCTACAACATTTAAAAATATTTAAATATTTATAATTTGAAAATAAAGAGCTTTACTGAATGTCTCAATGTATAAAAGGAATTAATTAATGAATCAATTGCCATATTTACAATTTCTATTACAATACCTGTAATTGAATAACTCACTTTATAAGATACTACTTGTTGAAATGAATTGATTTCGAACTCGATGCACAATACGATAATGAAGTATTTAAAGTCCTGACAAACGGTATGGAATATTACTGAACCTTAGAGATTCAACGGTATTTGAATCTGTCGAGATTTCTGAAGAAGTGTAAAGGTAATATGAAAAAATATTTGCATGAAATACATGTTGTTTTTCACTGCAAGTTTGAAATTAGAAGATGGAAGAAAATAAATATAAGATTTGCATCCAATGCAGACAGAAAATTAATATCAAAAAGTTTAAACTATGCGTTGCTTTTATTGGCTTACTATGTGAAACAAGTAACGTTGGCGAACACATACATATATGTATATACGTATGTTTGGTATGCAGGCATGTTTCTATGCATGTTCTATGCATGCATAATATGCATGTTCGTATATACATTTATGTACGTATGTAAGTACGCAGGGATGGTGTTTATATATACACATATGTAATATAGGAAATTTTATTTAACTTTAATATTTCCTTTAAAACCACGTCTTTCTAATTCCTTAAAATCTTTTTCTCAGCTTCTAAATGTCTTGATAAAAGGAGTGTCCTCGACTTAAAATTCTTTCAATCCATTTCCCAAAGCTTTCTGTACTATAGATGTAAATTTTCTGTATATTCTACACCTTTTCTAGTTGTCGCCGGCAAATGGGGCATCCGGGTTTTTCTGATCTTGACACTTTAATTCGCTGACTAAGTTTCTTGTCCATTGGGAAAATTCTTTCTGTCTTCGCTCTGCACCCAAAAGCCCTCTTCGAGCAGAGCGATTTTTGTGTATTTCTCTTGTCTGTCGTTGAGCAGTAAAGATGTCCGTTTTTAGCAGCTCTAAAATAAGTAGGCTTGTGCCGTTCTCTTCAATGTAGGCCGACTGCATTTTTATTACTGCTAATCTGATTAGGCTTCACCTTGTCCAGGAGTTTTCCTGGACTTACTGTTCCTGGATTACATTTATACGTATATTACATTTATACGTGTATGTAGGCATATACACATATGCAGACATCCAGGTATAATGCTTAAATTTACTTATATGTATAGCTATGTTGAACTAATATAAATAGTTTAAACTATATACTAAAATAACACTGTTTTTTTGTCTTCCATTGATTGTTAATCGTTGTAAGATCCTTTAAGGAGTGATATATAACAGAGTGGTGGGTACAGATTGTAATATCGAAAAATTTTTTTTACTAAGCTCTAAATTAACAGCTATAAAAATTGGTTGGAATCTTTGAAAACAAGATCGGTTTTCAATATAAAAACAATTACTCAAATTTAAACTTATACTCAATTAATATTTATATATATTTATGTAAAGAAGAAATAACAGTGTAATATAAGGATGCATATTGGATGTTTATTTTAAAAACTTATGGTTTACATCAAAATTTGATATTGTTAAATGTCTAAAATATACATTTTAAAAATATTCTATTTATTATATAATTTGAAAGGTATAAAAATTTACAAATATAAATTAATGATATGAAAATTAGAGCCTGAATTATCGTTTAGATGTTTTGACATTACTAAATTTTTGAAATAGTTGCTTAATGAAATCTATTTTGATTTTTCGCTCAAAACTATTTCTGTATAGTTTATGTAAACAATATTTACATCAAATTTTTATATAGTTAAATGTCTAAAATATACATTTTAAAAATATTCTATTTATTGTATAATTTGAAAGGTATAAAAATTTATAAATATAAATTAATGATATAAAAATTAGAGCCAGAATTCGCGTTCAGGCGTTTTGGTATAACTACATTTTTGTAATAGTTGCTTATTGAAATCTATTTGACTTTTCGGCTCAAAATTATTTCTGTATAGTTTATGTAAACAATATTTACATCAAATTTTGATATAGTTAAATGTCTAAAATATGTATTTTAAAATATTCTATTTATATCTATAATTTGAAAGCTATGAAAATTTATAAATATAAATTAACAATATAAAAATTAGAGCCAGAATTCACATTTAGGTGTTTTGATATAACTACATTTTTTGTAATAGTTGCTTATTGAAATTTATTTTGTTTTTCCCCTTAAAACTATTTCTTTATAGTTTATGTAAACAATATTTTTCTAAACTCAAATTCTTCATTTAAATCTTAATTTGTTAAACGCATGAACTGTTCCACATAAAATTTTGAACACACATGATAAATCTCTAATTAATTATTGCTAACTCGATGTTCCCTTTTATGTTCCCATTCAAACGCTCGTATTGATGGATGATAATAAAAAACGAAAATGCATCATTCATCAATTTCCCATTGCTTATATCACCGTGTTTTAAAAGTGCTCAGTTTTATTATATAGTTGTATATATTTGTGTATAAGAAGAAATAACAGTGCTATATTGGGTTTTTATTTCAAAAACTTATGGTTTACATCAAATTTTGATATAGTTAAGTAATTAAAATATATATTTTAAAAATATACGATTTATTATATAATTTGAAAGGTATAAAAATTTACAAATATAAATTAATGATATGAAAATTAGAGCCTGAATAATCGTTTAGATATTTTGAAATTACTAAATTTTTGTAATAGTTGCTTATTGAAATCTATTTTGATTTTTCGCTCAAAACTATTTCTGTATAGTTTATGTAAACAATATTTTTCTGAACTCAAATTCTTCATCGTAATTTTAATCTGTTAAACGCATGAACTTTTCCACATAAAATATTGAACACACGTGATAAATTTGTAATTAATTCTTGCTAACTCGACGTTCCCTTTTATGCTCCCATTCAAACGCTCGTATTGATGGATGATGATAAAAAAAACGAAAATGCATCATTCATCAATTTCCCATTGTTTATAAGCACCGTTTTCTGAAAGTGCCCAGTTTTATGTTAGGAGCTTCACTTCTTACGTTATAACATTCAGAATCCCTCAAACATTTGCATACGGAATCTAAATGTAAGGAAAAACTTCGAAAGAATTGAACCCCTCCTGTATTATCAATGTAAATTACCCCGAACTACAAAAAGGGGAAAATATGTGTTTGCCTGTGATATGTTGAATGGTCGATTTGAATTTCGTACTTTGGAACCGGCTTAAGGTTACTGCCTGGAGCTCGGAACAGCCTTATATCCCGAGAATGATGGCCGATGTAAGGAATGTGCGTAATTCCCGGTTTTTGAATAAAATAAGGGATTTCTAGGGGAAAATTCATGGCACGGTATTACACTGCTCATTTTAAACAAGGAAGATTAATGGGGGCAATATTCATGAGTGTTGAGCAATATATTTTCCCTCTAATATAGCATTATATGTTTTTTTCGAAGAGTTATTTCGATTGTAGGAAGTGGAAAAAAAGTTGCTCTTTTTGCTTAAGTATTATTTTATTGATCTTAACAGTACAACAAATTAATATTAACACTTAACTATTTGGATATCAATGATATTTTTAAAGATGAACATGTTTTCAATACTCAAATCGGCTGGAGATATTTTGGAATATTTTGGATAAAGTTATTAATTTTCAACTTTTAAGTTATATTGTAAAATTTCCTGTTGAGCAACATATTTTCTCTCTAATATGTCCTTATATGTTTTTCCCGAAGAGTTATTTCGATTGTAGGGAATGGAAAAGATGTTGTGCTTTTTTGCTTAAGTATTATTTTATTGATTTTAACAGTACTACAAATTAATATTAAGCCGTAACTATGTGGATATCAATGATATTTTTAAAGATGAACATGTTTTCAATATTGAACTCGGCTGGAGATGTTTTGGCATATTTTGGATAAAGTTATTAACTTTCAACTTTTAAGTTATATTGTAAAATTTCCTCTTGAACAATATATTTTCCCTCTACTAAAAATTAATATTAAGACTTCACTATTTGGATATCAATGATGATTTTAAAGATGAACATGTTTTCAATATTGAAAGCGGCTGGAGATGTTTTGGAATATTTACGATAAAGTTATTAACTTATAACTTTTAAATTTTATTGTAAAATTTCCTCTTTAACTATATATTTTTCCTCTAATATGTCATATGTTTTTTTCGAAGAGTTATTTCGATTGTAAGAAATGGAAAAGAAGTTGTGCTTCTTTGCTTAACTATTATTTTATTCTTTTTAACAGTACTATAAATAATTATTATGCCGTCACTATGTGGATATCAATGATAATTTTAAAGATGAACATATTTTCAATATTGAAATCGGCTGGATATGTTTTGGCATATTTTGAATAAAGTTATTAACTTTCAACTTTTAAGTTATATTGTAAAATTTCCTGTTAAGCAATATATTTTCCCTCTAATATAGCATTATATGTTTTTTCGAAGATTTATTTCGATTGCAGGGAATAGAAAGGAATTTGCTCTTTTTTGTTTAAGTATTATTTTATTGATTTT
>CM063511.1:35471401-35491401 GCA_032207245.1 Pardosa pseudoannulata | reverse complement strand
TACAATTTGAAAACTGAAGTGAAATATTGTAATTCGTGTAGTTTGGGTAAAGATAATTTTTAATAAAACTTATGAAAAGTTATTATAAACTATACCAAAATATTTTCAAATTTATAGCAATTGTCTATTAATATGTTTGTCAATACACTGGGTATACTGTTTATTGATTCAAAGTACTTTTACTGAGATAAAAAGGATTTAACAGTTGTTAAACACTGCAAAATTTGAAACAATTGTGATACTTAAACATTATTATACGTAAATGAAAATCTGTACCCAGTTTTGTTTTATTGAAATTGTAACGATTAAAAATTTTTATTAATTTTGTGTTAAGTTTTTAATAAATATTTTTGGCATTGTAAGATCGCCGCTTTTAGTAATTTCTAATTTGTGATTTTAATAGAAAAATTAAAAAACATGCAACAATATTCTACTATTTGGTATAATTAATTATTATGTAATAATTATTTATTCATTATTATGAAATAATTATTAATTATAAAAACATTAATAATTAAATAATTATTAATTATCTTATTATAAAATATTATTGGTGATAAATTATTAGAATTATTAGACACACCCCTCCCCCACCCACACCACACCCCCCACACACCAACCACCCACACACACACCACCCACACACCCCCACACCACAACACACCACCACAACCTTGTTATTATTATTATTATTATGAATTAATTATTAATTATTATGTTGGGATATGTTTTTATGTAAAAAGTGATGGTGGTCTATATAAGTTTGGGAACCTTTGATCTAAAGCAATCTATAGAACATTAACAATTTTATACACAAAACTTTTTCTACTATATTAAGCAGATGTTTTCAATTAATACACTTTCTTATATTAAAAAAAAATTCCCAAAATACTGTAAAAAAATTTGTTTTACACTTGAATAAAATTCGAATATTTTCTTCTAAACTGCAAAGATAGTTTTATCTTTATTTCAAGGATACACTGTTATATAAATTAAATAGAACATGATGTATGACAAACCTAATGCAACGAATTCCTCAGAAAACAAACATATTTTTTTTATGGCATACACATTTTTAAATCTTATCACTTGTACACGAAGGTAATGTTTACATAAGGAAATAAGATTTTTCAACAAAACTGAGTAAATATTTGCAGTAAGATTTAACGTCAGATTCTGTTTGTGTATCAATGTATTTAGATAGTTTTCAGACGGTCATGGCAATGGATATCTGACAACAGATGATAAGAAAAAAGGATAAAAAATCATTCCCGTTGAATTTAATCTTTAAAACACATATTTTGAATTTGGAACGTATGACTGCATAATTAAATAAGTTAGATGTAGAAAAATAAGAATTACAATTGGAAAACTGAAGTGAAATATTTTAATTCGTCTAATTGGGTGAAGATAACATTTAATAAAAACTTATGAAAACTACACTTACTATATTATATATACTATATTATATATACTATACTGTATTATACTAGACTATATTATAATATATTACACTATACTATACTATACTATAATAACTATATTATATTACACTAATTAATATAGAATAGTATAGTATAGTTAGTATAATTTAGTATACTATGCTACCTATATTATACTAAATTATACTAATTATGCTATACTATGTTATGCTAACTATACTACACTATATTATATAAAACTATACTCTATTATACTAATTATATAATATCATACTATACTAACTATACTATACTATATTATACTAAATATATTATACTATACTATACTATACTAACTATATTATACTATTTGATACCAACTATATTAAAATATATTACATTATACTATTTATACTAAACTTACTTATTACTAAACTTATAACTTATTGTTACAATATTCTGTTAATAAGTCCTGTTGTCAGAATTTAATATCAAACAGTTTTATGTTACCTAATATAATTAACTTTTAATTACTTTATCTTAATAGCCAAACAAACTTCAAATTAATTGGGAGCTGTATACAGTTGGAAAGTGTCATTCATGTAAGTTCTAAAGATAAAAATTTTAAGACATTTAGTTTGGATTCTGGCATTATTAGGAATATTTTAGTCTCTTATTGTAAAGATCATTTTACCCAATATAGTTTAATATTTTACATATTTTCTGTAACATTATATATTATCATAACAAAGTTACGTTAAAAGTTAAAAAACTGAGATTAAACGTTTTTTGTACCTCTAAAGTTGAATTTCTGCTAATATAAAACTCAGTGCTGTACAGATAATTCCTTGCTTTCTTTCGTAATTTTAACTCGTAATTGCTTATGTATTTACCTTTAGTATAACACGGAATTACAAAAATTAAAAAAATAGCTAAAAGTAAATTTATTTATACGTTTCACAGCATTATAAATAAATATCTTAATATACACGAGGTATGATGTCCATAAGCATGATAACTATGATGTCCATAAGCATGATAACTATGAATTAAAAACAATGAAAAAGAAATATTAAGTATAAAAATTCAATCGTCTTTCAGAATATTGATACTAATAGAGATATATTTTTAAAAAAAATGTTTAACATTTAAGCTTGTATTTTAGACACAAGCTGTGGTGAAACAAAGAAACCAGTCCTTTCTACAACAGGAAAAATTGCCCTAACATTTGTGTTACGTAATTATCTAGAGTTAAAGTTAATGTTCCAAATGCGGGACTTTTGTATATATAAATATTATTCTAGTTCACAAATAAGAATATTATAGGGTTAAAACTTAATTTCACCAGAGAAAATATTGTAATAAAGGTAATACTGAAGAATATTGTACCCCTTGGCGAATTTGGCGAAATTATTGGCGATGTTTACTAAAACAAAGGTATTCCATCCGAACACTGTATTGGTTTTGGGCGAGTTTAATTGAAGTAGAGTGTGACATTGTAATAGAATTATATACTTTTACTTTATAAACGAAGACCACTAAGAAACAGGCCATTTGTAGGCAATTAATCCCTCAACAGTTTACAAAGCCAGCAGCTCCAAATTATTAAAAATTAGCCATAGGGAACCATTAATGGTTCATTATAGCTAAATGTTTAAGCTAATTGTTGAGCATTTACTATATAAGAAATGGGTTCCACAAGGAGAGTTGGATACAAATAAAGTACAATTTAAAATATAGATAAAAATTGTTTGAATACGGGAAAAATGTTAGGCTACCATGCTCAGAGGTTTTTCGCCAATTTGGCGGGGACACCCTGTTCTTCAGTCAACCTGTAATAAATACTTTGTGAGATGCGGTTTCTTCTGGTGCAGTATTTACTGTATTAATATAGAAACTTCCGGGACTACTTAAGAATTGGGTTTCCCGTGGCATATTTGGCGAAAATATTGGCAATACTTACTAAAACACAAAAGTAAGTCATCCAAACATTGTATTTCTTTGCTTTCTCTGGCGATTTTAATGCACGGTGAGCCATCGTAATAGAATTCTTTACTCTTACTTAATTAAAGAAAACGACCTGAAAACCGGACATTTATATTTAGGGGCAATAACTCCCTTAACAGTTTAGAAACTCAACAGCTCCAAACTATTAAAAATCAGCCATAGTGAACCATTAACAGCTTGTTATATCTAATTTTTTTAATCATTGAGTACTTTTAATATATAAGAAAAGAATTACACAAGGAGAGATGGATGCAAATATCATATAAATTATAATATAGATACAGATTGCGTGGACATGGCGAGATCAGGAGAAAATGTTAGGCGACCATACTTAAACTATTAGCGCCAAATTGGCGAGGGAACAAACTTCTTTAGTGAAGTCGTACTTAAGAATTGGTTTCCCCTTGGCAAATTTGGCGAAAATATTGGTAATATTTACTAAAACATAAAGATAATCAATCCAAACACTGTATTTCTTGCTGTTTCTGGCGACTTTAATTAATGCACAGTGCCTTATCGTAATAGAATTATATACTCTTACTTACATAAATAAAACGACTTGAAAACCAGGCATTTATATTTATGGGAAATTAATTCCTTAACAGTTTACAAACGCAACAGCTCCAGATTATTAAAGATCAGCCATAGTGAACCATTAATGGTTTGTTATATCTAATTTTTTAAGCATTGCGCACTTTTAATATATAAGAAAAAAGTTACACAAGGAGATTTGGATGCAAATATCATATAAATTGTAATATAGATACCTATTGTTTGGATACGATGAGATCAGGTTTGGTTTGGTTTGGAGCGCTACGGTCTACTTTTTGCAACACGAGGGCTAATGAGACCGGGACTACTGCTTAAAGCCGATTCCGAAGGATTACGAACATCCATACCACAGTGGGATTCGAACCCTCTAACTCCGGTTCAGAAGGCCAGCACCCTAACTATTCAGCCATCGTTCGGCTACGGTGAAATCAGGAGAAAATGTTAGGCGACCATACTCAAACCATTATCGCCAAGTTGGCGATCGAAGCCAGTTCTTTAGTCAAGCCGAAGCGTCATTACTTTCTATACTCAATAAATAAAGACTAATTCTTCAAAATATAACAGATAGCAATGTTAGATAAGTAAGTACAATGTACAACCGATCCGATGTGCAATAAAGGCTTGTTCAATAATAGAATTATTTGACAACACATAAAAAATAAATTAATTAAAAAAACAACAGTCTAGCCAAACAAAAGTTTCAGTTGAAAGATTTTAAAAAGGAAAAGTCAACAATGCATTGGCAACAATAAACTCACATAACAGTACAAATGCAAATAAAATTGGTATTACCAGTACTAATAAATATTGTTGAATATTTTAAAGAAAAAACTATTTTCTCTCTTTAAGTCTCCAAAACAAATGCACATAAAATGGGTATTAAAATACCCAATATATAATGATGATTTATTTAAACAAAATTTATTAGAACCTTTATAGAAAACGAGGATAAACATATTTCCAGATTTTAAATTCTTTATTTAAGAGTTTTTATATACTTCCCTGTATCTTCAAATAACAAATTCTATTACAACTTTTAACAATACTTTCCAGTAAATATTTATTTCCTTTTATCGCATAGAATTCGACATAGTAATGACTATAAATACTATCTATAATATTTACACGTTTATAAAGAAAGTAGGAATATAGAAACTTCTTTTGTTGCTTTTTATATATATTTAACAGCACATTACATCATATTTTAGTAATACTTAAGAAAAGGGTGCCCCTTGGAAAGTTTGGCGAAATTATTTGCGATGTCTACTAAAACTTAAAGGTATTCCGTCCGAATATTATATTACTTCCTATTTTGGTGACCTTAATGGATACAGAGTGCTCTATTGTAATATAATTATATACTCTTATTATAAATACATCCTATTATAGAATTATGTACCCAATTAATCAAAATCACTTAGAAACCGAGCTTTTATATTTATGGGCAATTAAATCATCAACATTTTCTGCATTATATGATACACAAAGCATCACAGAAAAAAGTCAACGTGTTCAGTGTGACTATATAGCAGTTTCAGCGAAGTGCAATAAACTTACATATTTTTACTTTACAATATCTCCAGGTCAATCTGCTACAGGAAGAAATTCATTGTATTTAAAGGGATTATTAAGCAACTAACCTGTGCAGTCAATTTTGCAACGTCGTCTCTAAGCGTCTGAAGTTCCGTAGCTTCGGAGAGTTCGAATGTTAACCATCTAAGCAGTTCGCACGTACAATTCCTCCAAACCGATGATGTCTTCAAAACGGTTGTCACGTACAATTTTCGACCGCCAAAAACATGTTTGAGGTAGGAGGGTCAGGTCGATTGTTTAGAAACTGCATCCCTCTTTGACTGACATTTATTGAGGGATGCACCCCTACTCCCTGAGGTACAAAGGCGCTGATAGCTTTTCATGGCTTTGTAAATTTCTATTTCGAAGTATTTCGTTTGTTGTAACAGATGTATCTCTAATTGCACCACTTAAATATCTTTGATAACTTTCGCAAAAAATATAAATAATTCTCTTAAAGAATATTTTTTTTGTACTTTTAGAATCCATTATTTCTTATGGGATGAACTTTGAGACTTGACGAGCTTTATGTGTATTAAAAATTAACAATCTATAATATTTATTTATATATCTATTTATAACCGGAAGTAAAGGAACAATAACGAGGGTGGGTTTCCCGTATTCCATTCTAGTCGACAAAGGGTGAAGTAAAAAATCATAGAACGCTTTGGTCATTGACACAATAAACCTTTAGCGTACTTTTGGAGACTTTTTTTAATCGGTGAGTTCCACTTGGAGAGTTAAGGCAGCGATAGCGAGGGAATAAGCTGAGAATTCGTTGATTTTATCTGCCATGACTACTACATTTGAAAGGGAATCACTGCAAACGCTTAAAATCTGCTGAAAGTTTATCGGCAATCACTGTAACCACAGCGTACGCAGTAAATCATCGTCCATGTTATCCTCTGCTAGCGTTTGCATCTCTAGTAAAAACTGCGAGGCATACGGTCTCTTAATCGCAAATCCTGCAGAAGTAGCTTTAACCCTTTAAAGGTCACCTACATAAACTCTTTGGAATTTCATGAAATTAGTTTATAAATATTACCTATGAACCTTATAAATGCAAAATGTATTAACTTTTTTTCTTTACAATCCTTAGAAGGATTTGCATTAGAGGACAGCGTAGGAGGGATTGAGAGGGGGGGGGGTTAACTGACAAACCCACTCCCTTGTACAACGTGATTATAATACTTTTTAAAAGTTTAATTATATTGGAACAGCAATAAATAACTGTTCTTAAAAAGTATAATAAATAAATAGTTTAACAATAAGAGTTTTTTGAATAGATATTTTTTTGGAGTCATAAGTGAAAAAAATCAAATTACTAACTTTCCAGGTACAGCAAATTTAAATAAATATATTTCAAAAGAAGAAATAAATTAAATGTAGTACTATCACTTATTTTAAGCTTTAAATACCAAAAACATAAAAAATCGAAAAAACCATTCATATTTCTCACAAAAAAGAGAAATAAATGTGTAACAGGAGGTTTCGATATGAAACCAATGTCCGCTAAAGGGTTGAACGAGCGGTCTCGGTCTGCGAAAATCGCTCAAGAAGTGTTTTTCGTAATGCAGTATGCGCACCTGTAGTTGGTGGTTACAGCACTATGTCGGGTATACTGGATAAAACATTAACATCCAATGAGGCAACCACAGTATGAAATTTTGTCTTATCTTCCGATATTCCAGCTATTATAAGTTGGGATTCTATCTGAGAAAACCAGTGGT
Source organism: Pardosa pseudoannulata (assembly GCA_032207245.1). Classification (NCBI taxonomy): domain Eukaryota; kingdom Metazoa; phylum Arthropoda; class Arachnida; order Araneae; family Lycosidae; genus Pardosa; species Pardosa pseudoannulata. The sequence goes on along the minus strand of CM063511.1, from coordinate 35,484,119 downwards.
CGGGGTCGCTTTCCCAAAATAGTGGAGCCTTAAAAGCTACTCTAGTCATTTCCATGGCGTTTTCAGGTTTAAATTCAGTCATGTTTATATACAATACTTAAAAGTTGAAAATGTGCAAAAGTCAAAATAAAACTGTTATATAATAAGCATAAATACGACATATATATTGATTATGCATAAATAAATTCAAGAGATAATACAAATTCTATATACAATTATACGACAAAACTTGAAGTCATCAAAATATTTAAAGGCACAGTTTATGTAATGCTAGCAGCAAAGCAAAAAATTTACTCAGTGAAAACAATGTACAATTCAAGTGAAGTTCAGTTGTACTTCAAAAACTTGAAAAAGTTTTACCTGTAACAATGTACTTCAAGTGAATCCTTGTATCAATATACAATGTAGTAGGTAGACTTCAGAATGGCCCGAGGATTCATCCTTCAGTGAGATGCTAATGCGATGACAAGCGTAGCGATTAAATATTCTGCATACTTTGAAGAACAGGTAGCAGACGAGTCCGTATACTAAACCATCGAACGCACGTCGAGTCAAAAGGAGCACTTCACTCAAAGTGAAATTCAAAAAAGCAACACCACATTAAACGCCGAAACTTCGGTTACGTAGCACTTTAAAAAAAGGGTGAAGAATAACGAGTCACCAATTATATGTGAACCCCTGCTATGGGTCGACGATTCTTAAAGAAGTAACCGCAGGGATCAAATCATATTGTCACGAAGATTCGAATGAACACACCGTTTAACTTAACAGAAGAATTTATTGAAGCTAAGTAGCAACTCGCAACTTTACAAGATCTAGAAGTTGCTACAACTAGTGGGTATCAGCTTTTATACCCGAACAGAATATTCGAGAAATAACTAATTTACATATTAAAGAAAGATCTAGAATGTTCAAGAACATAAGGAAACAAGAAATAACATTTAAAAATTAAAAATCGTACTTTGGATAAACCTCAATGGCAAGCATCGAACCCACAATCTTCGGGTCTGGATCGCGTGCTTTGACCATTCGGCCACTGAGCTCGTTGGTTAAGCTGCTTTATGCGGCAATATATAAAACTATGCCCAGAAGGGATTCATGCGGTGCAGTTAAAATAAAACAACTAGATCTAGACACAGACATTTACTTAAGATAGTATAATGAAAGCAATAAATAAACACCATCACCAGCATCATCATCATAAAAAAACAAACAAACATCATCACCCGCGATGCAACCGAGCTTGGTGCTACTGGCACACTGACTGATATAGGCAGACAACATATACAGATATTTGCATATTTCCAAAGATGATGTGCTGCCACAAATAAAAATACGATAATTATAAAACTTTACTCATAACAAACATCAATACAGATAAATGAATTCATGTTACATCATATGAAAATACATTACAATATTTAAATTATATACAAGACACTATTTACAAAGACTGAACGTTACGTCAACGGCTTTAATCAGAAATGATGCTTATGACGTCAATCTCCGGCAAACTACGTACCACCACATCTTTTATATGAAATAAATATCCATAAAATTCTTACCACTTTTTCTATCTTAGATTTCAACAGTCCGCTAGCATTTAATAAGATTGTTTTACACATGACATTTTATACAGTGAATGGAGTCATTTATTTTTTCACAGTTATGTGAGGTACGGGGGAATAGAATACTTCTTAAGCTTTAATACAGCAGCGGAGGTAACAAACGTGTACTTAGTGTACATATTTTTGCTTTTGTAATAGGCCTTCCTTATTTCAAGCTGAATTCGTCAGAGAAAAGAAGTTAATATATTTAGTGTAATTAAAAAAATACAATTCGGGTCTACTTAAAAATTGGGTTCCCCTTGGCAAATTTGGCGAAAATATTGGCGATATTTACTAAAACACAAAGGTAATCCATCCAAACACTGTATTTCTTGCTTTTTCTGGTGACTTTAATTAATGCTCAGTGCGCCTTGGTTATAGAATTATATACTCTTATTTCATTAAAGAAAACAACTTGAAAACCGGACATTTATATTTATGGGCGATTAATCCCTTAACAGTTTACAAACGCAACAGCTCCGAATTATTAAAAATCAGCTATAGTGAACCATTAATGGTTTGTTATATCTATTTTTTTACGCTTTGCGCAATTTTAATATATAAGAAAAAGAGTTACACAAGGAGAGTTGGATGCAAAAATCATATAAATTATAATATAGATACAGATTGTGTTTGGACACGGTGAGATCAGGAGAAAATGTTAGACAACCACACTTAACCCTTTGACGATCACGGTTACAAATTCTTTGGTATTTAATGGAATTAGGTTATAAATTTTATCTATGAGCCTTATAGTTTTGAAATATATGAAAAAAATATTTTTACATTCTTTGGGAAAGGGGGGGGGAGATTTAGAGAGGCTGATTTAACTGTGAAACGCTACCCTACCTTGTACAGCAGGAAAATATTTCTTTCTTAAAACTTTAATTAAATTTGGAGAGCAATGAATAATTATCCTTAAAATAATGTAATTAACAAATAGCTAAACAATTTATCAGGAATGTTTTGGGTAAGTATTTTCATATGAGATCATGAAGAAAATCGAACTCTTGATTCTTCCATGTAAAGCAAATTCAAAAAAGTATATTTCAAAGAGAAATAAATTAATTGTAGTGATACCATCTATTTGTAGTTTAAAGTGTGAAAAACAAAGAAAATATTAATGTGTTTAAATCAGGGAAACAGTATTAACTTGGGGATTCTCTGCGAAACCACTGTCCTTAAAAGGGTTAAACCATTATCGCCAAGTTGGAGGGGGAACTGAATTCTTAAGTCAATCCATACAAATTCGCACACTTTTCCTGTTTCAGATGTTGACATTTAGTTGTCATTGAATATAACGTTCATTAGATCTATTATGTTGTGGTGTAGTACATTTTTGTTGTTACTTCAAATCCATTAATAACCAAAATTTGCTTTGTATCGTCTTTAATATTAATTATAGTAAAATGCCACAGATCTATATTACATTATTCAAATATAGAACAAAAGAAAAGAAAATATATAAAAAATAAAAAGTAAAAGAAGCACTCCAAGTTCTACACCTAAAAGAAAAATTGCCAAATATCTAAGAGCAAGCTGCATTCTTTTCCTTCCTTCTGAACTATTAAAGCAACCCTACACTTTATCCATTATTCTGTGCTGATGCATCCATTGTTTCATTGTCCTGTGCCCAATGCGTACTTTCCGGGCTCTGTCCAGATTGACCGGGACACTAGGCAGGGTTCTGAATCGCCTCCTGACGACCAATCACAATTCTCGAAATTTGGTGAAGTTTAAGTGCAATCTTATCCACAGGCCACGCCTCTTGGAGTAGCAAAAAAATACTTGGGTATGCAGCCCACAACGTGGGATTGCTGGGAGCAAAACAGTTTCGCAAATATTATGTAAAACATAGCTGTACTCTCACATTTTATATGAGTAATCACAAAGTTCTTAAAAGTTGAAACTGTTAAATCCTCTGAAGTTGAATGTTGTCGTAATCTAGAATAGACCAGCAGCAGATTTCTTCACTAAAAATAAAACCCAACTTATGCTCTTACTCTAAAACGTCCATTATTTTTAGAATGTGGAATAAAAATTTCCCCAGTCGAGGACAGAAAAATATAGCTAATCAGACACGATCAGTTGGATACGAAGAAAAAAAAATCATACTTTGAAGCGTATTCCACTTTCTGCATTGTTGTATTTTTAAAAATATCCTTTTAAAAGTGTGTTATACATCGAAGAAAAAAAATACAACTGAAAATTAGAAAAACCGTAAGTGGCTAGAAATACTGAAATGTCAAAAGTAAAATTATGATAATTGAAGTACCAATTAAGATAGTGGCAATTATGGTTTTTTGAAAAGAAATATTCTTTTATTGTAAGTATCTTTATTTTAAGATATTGCTTAAGAGTGAAAGAAATGCAATTAATTATGGCATTTGTCCGGAGGGAGGTGATGTTTGAATTTTATTTATTTGTTTGTTTTTTGAAGGAATGTTTCTTTTGTTGCTGAGCAAATTATGTTTGTTTTTTTCAGGAGACACAAATAAATGTTAACTTAAAAACGTGTACATAGTTTTTTTTGTTTTTTGATGGAAGAAGTTTAATTAAGTCTTCTACTTATGTTAATTTAACAATTACAATAATTATGTCTTGTTAGCACTATGCTTTCAGTAAAATTTGAGAATGTCACAAAGATCCAAATAATGTAGTCAGAAATAATTATGAATTCTCAGATAGTTTTAAGAAAACAAGCCTTTAATTTACTTACGTTTAAATTCACATTATTTATGCAATTTTTTAGATTCATTTTAAAGTGTATAAAAGAAATGTTTTGTAGTATTTGAGTAAATTTTTTCTATTTGAAAAATTGTTTGTGTACTCAAATCCTCGTTTGAAATCCAGCAGGCATATAATATGAGATTTTAAATGCCAAAATACATTTGTAAAATTCACAGGGTTATGATTAATTATTTATTAAACAAACCATGAGATTAACCACTTATCATTTTAATATTACATATAAAGCAATGTAATACTTTGCCATTGTTGAAATTATTGTTATATTTCAAGACAAAGTAATATTTTTGTATTACATCTTATAATTTTAAGTGTCTATTCGGTACAATGAGTTTCTCGTTCATGAATATTTGAAACAATCGATATTATTAAAGCATATTCACTGGAAATTTATCAAAATATTTATTTTGTTGCGTATACAATAAGTTATTACTTTATGAAACCTGAAATCTGTCACTTCTGCTTTAAAAGACTTTCATAACGAATATGAGTTTTTAAATGCTAAATTATACTTGTAAAATTAACAATGCAACAAATTATTTATTAAAAAACCTTGAGATGAACCGCTTATCATTTTAATATTATAAATAAAGCAATGTAATAGTTTGCCATTGTTGAAATTATTGTTATATTTCAAGAAAAATTAATAGTTTTGTATTACATCTTATTTTAAGTGTCTATTAGATACAATGACTTTTTCGTTCATGAATATTTGAATAACTCGATATTATTAAAGCATATTCACTGGAAATTTATCAAAATATTTATTTTGTTGCGTATACAATAAGTTATTACTTTTTTAAACCTAAAATCTGTCACTTCTGCTTTAAATGACTTTCATAAAGAATATGAGTTTTTAAATGCTAAAATACACTTGTAAAATTAACAGGCTTATGATTAATTATTTATTAAAACCTTGAGATTAACCACTTATTTTAATATTACATATAAAGCAATGTAATATTTTGCCATTGTTGAAATTATTGTTATATTTCAAGACAAAGTAATATTTTTGTATTACATCGTATAATTTTAAGTGTCTATTCGATACAATGACTTTTTCGTTCATGAATATTTGAAAAAATCAATATTATTAAAGCATATTCACCGGAAATTTATCAAAATATTTATTTTGTTGCGTATACAATAAGTTATTATGTTTTTAAACTTAAATCTGTCACTTCTCTTTTAAATGACTTTCATAAAGAAATTGAGTTTTTAACTGCTAAAATACACTTGTAAAATTCACAGGGTTATGACTAATTATTTATTATAAAAACCTTGAGATTAAGCACTTATCATTTTAATATTACATATAAAGCAATGTATTACTTTGCCATTGTTGAAATTATTGTTATATTTCAAGAAAAAGTAATATTTTTGTATTATATTGTATAATTTTAAATGTCTATTCGGTAGACTGACTTTTTCTTTCATGAATATTTGAATAACTCGATGTTATTAAAGGATATTCACTAGAAATTTATCAAAATATTTATTTTGTTGCGTTTACAATAAGTTAATACGTTTTTAAACCTAAAATCTGTCACTTCTGCTTTATGTGACTTTCTTAAAGAATATGAGCTTTTAAATGCTAAACACACTTGTAAAACTCACAGGGTTATGATTAATTATTTATTAAAAAAACCTTAAGATGAACCACTTATCATTTTAATATTACATATAAAGCAATGTAATGTTTTGATATTGTTGAAATTATTGTTATATTTCAAGACAAAGTAATATTTGTGTATTACAACTTATAATTTTAAGTGTCTATTCGACACAATGACATTTTGTTCATGAATATTTGAATAACTCGATATTATTAAATCATATTCACTGGAAATTTATCAAAATATTTATTTTGTTGCGTATACAATAAGTTAATATGCTTCTAAACCTAAAATCTGTCACTTCTGCTTTAAATGACTGTCATAAAGAATATGAGGTTTTAAATGCTAAAATTCACATGTAAAATTCACAGGGTTATAATTAATTATTTATTAAAAAAACCCTGAGATTAACCATTTATCATTTTAATATTACATATAAAGCAATGTAATACTTTTTCCATTGTTGAAATTATTGTTATATTTTAAGAAAAAGTAATAGTTTTGTATTACATCTTATAATTTTAAGTGTCTATTCGTTACAATAACTTTTTCGTTCAAAAATATTTAAATAACTCGATATTATTAATATTAATTTTGCTTATACAATAAGTTAATATGTTTTTAATCCTAAAATCTCTCCCTTCTGCTTTAAATAACTATTTTAAACATTTTGTACATAAACAGTATATGTTGGTAGTAATTTTCTGACGGTTTGTGAGAACAACTAATATTTATTTTAAGATCTAAGACGACTATTCGTTGAACCGATGGGATTTTCAACGAAGCTAATTATAAAATAATTAGTATGATTAATATTTTCAAATTTGACACTATAAATAATCACAGATTTTAGAACGCCATGAATCAAAATCATCTAATAAGCAATTAAAAATTGATGAGTTTAGCTGGAAAATCTTACGGAGATCATCAATATTTGTACAGCAGTTAAAATTAATTGATGAATATATTAAAAATATTTTATCTTAGTATGAATGGAATTTCAAATCATTTTTAGCCATAGAAAAAAATGTTGAATACAAAAAAAATGTTTTTTCTTGTACTGAATTCTTTGACATATCTGGAGCATCAATGTTTTAATGTCGTGCTGCCAACTGTTGCCCAGAGTTACATCAGATGATAATGAGGTTACTTATGAGAGAAGTACAAGGGTAATTTGAGATAAAGTTTGTTGTAATGCCATCTAAAATATTTAATTCTAAATTAAATATCTCGCATGAGATTTAGGTAAGAGAGAGTATTATATAATGATAACAAAATCAAATGCGACAGCATGCTACACAGCCAAACATTCAAGGCGGCCATAAATGAAAATTACCCAAAGAAATATTTAAACGTTGACGAATTTTATCAGAAATCTGCACCAAGGTTTTCAATATTGGTGCAAGAGTAAAAGAAAAATTTTCATTCATTCCAGTTAATAACATTTTTACTATTATGGAATTTTAATATATTATTAATCTAGCAAACTTAAATAGAGAGAATGTCCTGAATCACTTTCATCCAATAAGCAATTAATAATTGATGCGTTTAGATGGAAAATCGTACGTAGATCATCAATATTTGTGCAGCAGTTAAAATTAATTGATGAATTTGTGTATTCCAATTAAAAATATTTTATCTTAGTATGAATGGAATTTCAAAGTATTTTTAGTCAAGGAAAACAAATTTGGAATACAAATAAAGTGTTTTTTCTTGTCTTGAATTCTTTGACATATCTAGAGCATCAATGTTTTAATGTCATGCTACCAACTGTTGTCCAGAGTTAAATCAGAAGATAATGAGGTCACATATGAGACCTAGAAGTACAAGAGTCATTTGAGATAAAGTTTGTTGTAATGCTAATTAAAATATTTAATTCCAAATTAAAAGTCTTATATGATGTTTAGGTAAGAGAGAGTATTATGTGATGATAACAAAATCAAATGCGACAGTTGGCAAGGCTGCCATGAATGAAAATTACTCCCAAAACACCTAAATGTTGACTGCATTGAGGTCTTCAATATTGGTGCAAAAGTAAAAGAAAAATTTTCATTCATTCCAGTTATAACATTTTTAGTATTATGGAATTTCAATATATTATTAATCTAACAAAGTTAAATAGAGAGAATGTCATGAATCCTATTCATCCAATAAGCAATTAAAAATTGATGAGTTTAGCTGTAAAATCTTACGGAGGTCACCAATATTTGTTCAGCAGTTAAAATTAATTGATGAATTTATTTATTCCAATTAAAAATATTTTATCTTAGTATCAATGAATTACAAAACATTTTTAGCCATAGAAAAATTTTTTGAATACGAATAAAAAGTATTTTCTTGTATTGAATTATTTGACAGTGTTTTAATCTCACGTTACAAACTGTTGTCCAGAGTTAAATCAGATGATAATGAAGTCACATATGAGACCAGAAGTACAAGAGTCATTTGAGATAAAGTTTGTTGTAATGCTGTTTAAAATATTTAATTCTAAATTAAATGTCGCATATGAGGTTTAGGTAAGAGAGAGTATTATGTAATGAGAACAAAATCAAATTCGACAGCGTCCTACACAACGTTACATTCAAGGCCACCATGAGCAAAATTACCCAAAAAATCATCTAAACGTTGTAGAATTTGACCAGAAATCTGTACCGAGGTCTTGCATATTGGTGCTAGAGTAAAAAATAATTCTTTCATTCATTCCAGTTAACAGCATTTTTATTATAGATGGATTTTAATATATTATTAATATAACAATCTTAAATAGAGAGAATGCCATGAATCACATTCATCCAATAAGCAATTAAAAATTGATGAGTTTAGCTGAAATATTGTATGGAAATCATCAATATTTGTGTAGCAGTTAAAATTAATTGGTGAATTTATTTATTCCAATTAAAAATATTTTATCTTAGTATGAATGTAATTTCAGAGCATTTTTAGCCACAGAAATTTTTTTTGAATATAAATAAAATGTGTTTTCTTGAATTGAATTCTTTGATATATCTGGAGCATCAATGTTTTGAAGTCATGCTACCAACTGCTGTCCACAGATAAATCAGATGATAATGAGGTCGCATTTGAGGCTTAGATGTAGAAGAGTCATTTCAGATAAAGTTTGTTGTAATGATAATTAAAATATTTAATTCCAAAATAAATGTCCCATATGATGTTTAAGTAAGAGAGAGTATTATGTAATGGTAACAAAATCAAATGCGACAGTTGGCTACACAGCTGCACATTCAAGGTCTCCATGAATGAAAATTACCCTCAAAAACGCCTAAATATTGACGCATTTTACCAGAAATCTGCACCGAGGTCTTCAATATTAGTGCAAGAGTAAAAGAAAAACTTTTATTCATTACAGTTAATAATATTTTTTACAATAGACGGAATTCTAATATATTATTAATCTAGCAAACTTAAATAGAGAGAATGTCCTGAATCACTGTCATCCAATAAGAAATTAAAAATTGATGAGTTTAGCTTGAAAATTGTACTGAGATTATCAGTATTTGTGCAGCAGTTATAATTAATTGATCAGTTTATTTATTCCAATTAAAATTATTTTATCTTAATAGAAATGGAAATTCAAAGTATTTTAACTACAGAAAAAAATATTGAATACAAACAAAATGTTTTTTCTTGTATTGAATTCTTTGACATATCTGGAAGATCAATGTTTCAATGCCATGCTGCCAACTGTTGTCCACAGATAAATCAGATGATAATGAGGTCACATTTGAGGCATAGATGTAGAAGAGTCATTTCAGATAAAGTTTGTTGTAATGATAATTAAAATATTTAGTTCCAAAATAAATGTCCCATATGATGTTTAGGTAAGAGAGAGTATTATGTAATGGTAACAAAATCAAATGCGACAGCGTGATGCACAGCTACACATTCAAGTCTGCTATGAATGAAAATTAACCCAACAAAGCATCTAAACGTTGGCGAATTTTACCAGATGTCTGAACCGAGGTCTTCACTATTGGTGCAAGAGTAAAAGAAATATTTTCATTCATTCCAGTTAAAAACACTTTTACTATAGATAGAATTTCAATATATTTTTAATCTAACAAACTTAAATAGAGAGAATGGCATCAATCACATTCATCCAATAAGCAATTAAAATATGATGAGTTTAGCTGGAATATTGTACGGAGATCATCAATAATTGTGCAGTAGTTATAATTAATTGATGAGTTTATTTATTCCAATTAAAATATTTTATCTTAGTATGAATGGAATTTCATAAAAACATCCTTCATACTAATATGAAGGATGTTTTTATATTCTATGCTTACGATATTCCATACTCACAACATAGAGTAGTTCTAAACTTAATTTATGTTTTCATTAATGTGGTTAAACATATTTTACCTAAAAAGACAGTAAGATTTTTTTTCACTTATGACCCTAAATAAAAAGTATAAACAATACTTATAAATTGTTTATGTTGGGTTTAGTTGTTTGGTTTGAAGTGCTACCGTCTATTGTTTTCCAACCTAAGGGCTAATGAGACCGGGATCTACAGCTTAAAGGCGATTACAAATGGCTACAAACAATCATTCCTGCGGTGGGATTTCAACCTACAAATTCCTGTAATGAAAAGCAACTCCCTACCATGCTGCCATCTTTCGGCTATAAATTGTTTAGTTTTTTATTATAACATTTTTATGATACTAGTCATTGTTCTATCATTATAATTAAACCTTTAAAAAAGTAATTTCACTCTACGAGGATCTGGATTTTGCCCTTTAACCACCCTTCAAATTCCTCAAGTAATGTGAATAAAAATTATGAATTTTATAATTATAAAGCTCATAGATACCATTTATGGACTAATTTCCTCAAATCCCAAAAGAATTATTATAAGTGACTTTTAAAGGGTTAAACGTTGGTGAATTTTATCAGAAATCCAAACTGAGGTCTTCAATATTGGTGCAAAGAGTTGAACAATGTAAGAATTGAAATAAGCAGTTAAGATTTGAATCTATTCTTTTTGATTTTAAACATTTGCATAATTTCTAATAATGAGATTTAATTTTTGGTTTGGGTTTGGTGTGCTACCGTCTACTTTTTGCAACACGAGGGCTAATGAGACCGGGACCTACTGCTTAAAGCCGATTCCGAACGGCTAAGAACATCCATGCCAAAGTGGGATTCGAACCCACGAACTCCGGTTTCGAAGGCTAGCACCTTCACCATTCGGCCATCGTTCGGCGATTTAATTTTTGGTAAACCTTAAAATGGTTTTCAAAAAATTTTCATCCAATATTTAAAAAGAGCTAATATATATTTACTAGCATATAGCCCGTCATATGACGGGATTGGTAAAATTTTTAATTATACAGGATTGGAAAGAACCCTATAAGTTTTTTTAAATGTTTTTTTTCTGTTTTTTTTTCTGAGAATACCTTTCAACAAAAATAATCGATTAAAATTATCACATATGTACTTAATCTATTATTTAAGTCAAATAAAAAAGAAAATTATTTATATAATATCTAAGTTTATTGACAAAACGTATCGAAATAATGCAGACGATATTTAAGTAATTTAAACTATGAAATGATTAAATGAGATGGTTAAAGGAATGAAGTCATAATGCTTGAAAAAAATTGTTATTTTTACCTGATTATTATGTGATAAATTGATAAGTTTAATCGCTTGCTTTTAAAATGGGGATTGATATAATGGTATTAAACGCCCGAAAAGGGGACGGGGTGGATTTCGAACGTTTCAGAGAGGACAATATTTTCCGCTGGGATACGAAGCTTATTCATACCAATTTACTTCAGAATAGGATCTATAGTTTAGGAAAAGGTAAATTTGACTCGCTTTGAATTTTGCAAACCCTAACTCATCAAAAATAAAATATGGATGCTCTATCCATTCCAGGTCCAACATTTTCATAACTTCGAGGACAGACGGGCTTATTAACTTAGGCTATTATTAGATTACGAGAAGAAAGTTTAAGGATATACAACATGAAATGTTTATGTGGTCAGGGACATCCATCCAACTATACGTGAATTTAGTAAAATAAAAATAATAAAAATTATAAAAATTTGAAAAAATAGTAAAAATTTATTTTGAAAATAATAAAACAACTTTCGGAATAAGAATTTAAAAGAAAAAGCTGAAAATATTAAATTTATTAGACAGTAAAAAAAAATTGGCTGCATTGGGGATAGAACCGTCAACCCAAGAAGTACGACGATCAAGTGTTCGGACCTTTTACCAAACGTACAACGCCTGCACGTTATGAGCGAACTAATTAGAGTATAGGAAGGTTCAAGTAGAAACAGTCCAGAAATTTAAATATTACTCTCCGCCTTTGCCATCCTATCCGGAATGTATTTCGTATAGAATAAGAGGAACGATAAGGCTTGAAATAATAGCATTAAACGATCGAAAATGGAGGATGTGGTGGATTTCGAACTCGCTTTCAATTTTGCTAAACCTAACTCATGAAAAATCCAATATGGATGACTGTATCCATTCCAGGTACAACCGCTTCAGAAATTTGCGGACAGACAACTTAGGCTATTATTATATAGGGGATATGGGGAAAATACGAAATTTTATATTATGAAAGCCGCTTTCAATAACATATATGGTTTTTATAGGTCTTATGATTCACAAAGACGTAAAGAATAATCATGCATAAAATACAAGTTGATTAAGCTACTTGTATAACGGAAAATTATCCAAGAGATAGGGCACTTCTTTTTTCAGTTT
>CM063511.1:35453901-35466401 GCA_032207245.1 Pardosa pseudoannulata | reverse complement strand
CTTTGTTTTATAATTTTTCGGTGTAGTCATTGTAGTAGTGCATTGTATATAACTCGTTTCCAACAATGTAGAAGTCGCAGAACACCTGTAGCAGTGCCTGTTCGGTTGATTGTTCGAATGGATCGGTCTATTGCCACAAGAATCTCTGGAACAGTTCTGAAGCGAATACCACGAGGTTTCTTCCTTTTAGGAATTAAGTCTAAGTCACAAAAGCTTAGACTGAGGAGTATGTTAGATGGTAAAGCACGTTAGATGGCAACGATTACTGTCTATTAGTACTACAACAGAATGCACTTCTTCTTCGCTGACACTAAGATGACCTAGCCGATGCATCTCTGCCACAATTTGGCGTCAATCATCAAACACTTTTACCCTTCCTGCTACAGTTCGGTAAGGCAAGCAGATTCTCTACAAGCCTTTCGAAACAGTAGATGACATTGTCGAGCTGTAATATATTCAATTTTTATCCAACTTCATTGTTCTTCTTTTGAAAACATCCTGGCAACATTTACTTTAGACCGCAAGCTAATACAAGGAGTTATCACTCCCCATGCGCGTGGCGTAATAAGGCGAGTCTTTTTGCTGAGAGATAAGGTAGGTATGTAAGGTAGGTACTCACGTGTGGTATACGCAACATTCTTTGGTTTGGTTGCATAGGGTTTTTAAAGCAGTGTTTCCACTATTAAAGTTCCAACCCTTGTATTATTTGACATTTTACAGAATTTATGGTTTCACTTTAACTTCATGTAAACAGAAATTGAAGTAATACCTACGGAAATATACAATAGTCAAGGGAATAGGTTGAACAAAGGTATATATTTAATAAATAAATATTCTAAACGTGTATTTCAGGACAGAGTTTGCCTCAACAAATTTTTACAATGCTTTAGCAGCAACGGGAAAGGTGTGTCGGACATAGATGGTTGAGTGCAGTTCGCGCTTCTGGAAAGAAGTTCCCATAAGAGTTAATCAAAGTAGTCTTTTAGATATCAAGAATTAATCGCAAAATACATTATTAAAAGTTTTTATATTTTTAATTTAAAAAAAACTCGAGAATTTTTAAAGGTTTAGTTCCACTAAGTACAAAATTTCAAAACATTCTGTAAAAGTTTCCATGTTATTCTTAAAAATAAATCGTAATTGTCAGCTAAAAGTAAATATGTTATGTAATGTAAAATTATATGACATCTAAAGAATTAAATAACATTAATAGGAAAAAAATTCAAGACTTTTAAAAGTTTAGTTCCACTAAGTACAAAATTTAAGACATTCTGTAAAAGTTTCCATATTATTCTTAAAAATAAATCGTAATTGTTAGCTAAATGCATAAATATAATGCAATGCAAAATTATATGACCATTTAAAGCAATAAATAGCATTAATAGGAAAAAAATCTTGAGACTTTTAAAGGTCTAGTTCCACTAAGTACAAATTTTAAGATATTCTGTAAAAGCTTCCATATTATTCTTAAAAATAATCGTGATTGTTAGCTAAAAGTGAAAATGTAATGCAATGTAAAAGTATATGACCATTTAAAGCATTAATAGGAAAAAATCTCGAGACTTTTAGAGGCCTAGTTCCACTAAGTACACAATTTAAGACATTCTGTAAAAACTTCCATATTATTCATAAAAATAAATCGTAATTGTCAGCTAAAATAAAATGTAATGCAATGTAACACTATGTGATCATTTAAAGCATTAAATAGGATTAATAGGAAAAAATCTCGAGACTTTTAAAGATTTAGTTCCACTAAGTACCAAATTTGAAACACCGTGTAAAAAATTCCATATTATTCTTAAAAATAAATCGTAATTTTAGCTAAAAGTAAAAATGTAATGAAATGTAAAAGTATAGGACCATTTAAAGGATTAAATATCATTAATATGAAAAAAATCTTGAGACTTTTAAAGGTTTAGTTCAATTAAGTACAAAATTTAAAACATTATGTAAAAGATTCCATATTATTCTTAAAAGTAAATCGTAATTGTTACCTAAAACTAAAAATGTAATGCAGTGTAAGAGTATATGACCATTTAAAGCATTAAATAGGAATAAATAATTAACATTTTTATAGTTTTGGGAGGTGCATTTAATACAAAATATGTATCGCTAACTTTTTTTTTCAATTCTATTAATGATTGGAAAAGAGGAGTTAATAGTGAATAAACTAATTAGTAAAGTGCTTTGCTTAATTTGTTCATAGAAAATTAATCGCTTCCTCGAAAAATATTTTACAAGAATTCTTTATATTTAGTAATTTTTTCTCACTTTAAATGAAAACTGCATTAAATTAATTGAAAGAAATATGAGATTTGCAGTTTGAGAAAAATTCAAATCCTTAAAGATTTCTTGTACAAAAAAGTTTTTCTCCTTTAAAACTTATTTTTTGCTTTGATTTGAAATAATAGATTTTTTCTACTTTTTTTCAGTATTTGATATAAAATTATACGATTTAAAGAATAAGGTATTATGTAAAATTTTGTAGAATAAATGTGTCGACAATATATTAAGAAATATGTCAAAATTCTACTCATTATTATGAAGTAACTTAAATTAAAAATTTATAATATTAAAAATATAAAGTATAATGAATAAAGTAAACTAACCTAATGTTAGACATTTTCGAAATAAAATGTTTTTTGAAAAATAAAATTGTGATACAGGAAGTTTTCATGGGATATGAAATTTAATAGATGTTTAAGACTGCCTTTTTAAAAAGTTTGTTCCTGAAATAGATTAAAAAATAATAAATAACAAATGGTATCAGTAATTAAGATTTTAAGACTGTAATAATCTGTGATATGTTTTAGAAAACCGTATTTTGAGGTATTTAGGCAACGTTCTATTGAAATATTCTTTTCAGATTGCAATCTTGTGAAAAAGAACATAACAAATCGCTAAAAGAATTCTAAATACTGAATTTCAGTATTATATGACTTACCATTTTTGAATTATGAACCACAGTATTAATATATTAATACTAGCATAAAGCCCATCATATGACGGGATTAGTAAAATTTTTAATATTCCAGAACTGTTAAGTACCCAATGAGGCAGGTAAAAAATGGTTTGTTTTTTGGCTGAGAATTATCTGGTTCACTCTCAATAATTTATTTATCGTCATACTCCTCTAGTCTCCCGATACTGTAATGCAGTTTAGAATTACGTTGAATTCATTTAGTCAAACAGTGTGGTTATGTATAATAAACAAACACACAAACGAACAAACTTCTTAATTTCCAAATATATATTAATTAAAAGTTAGATATTTATTATCCGTGAAATAGACTCCTATATTTATATGAAAAGAATTTATTGTTAATACCAGTTATAAAATTTTCATTGCAACAAAAAGTAATCGACAATTAAATTTAAAATAATCACATATGTACCTAATCTATCATTTAAGCCAAATATAAAAGAAAATCATTTACGTAATAGCTAAGT
The DNA here is from genome assembly GCA_032207245.1 of Pardosa pseudoannulata. Lineage (NCBI taxonomy): Eukaryota > Metazoa > Arthropoda > Arachnida > Araneae > Lycosidae > Pardosa > Pardosa pseudoannulata. The sequence continues at coordinate 35,462,951 of CM063511.1, read as the reverse complement.
TCAGTGATAAAAGATATTAAAATAGTGTAGACGTTATTTAAATAGTTTAAAATATGAAATGATTAAATGAGATGTTTAAAGGAATGACGTCACAATGATAGAAAAGATTGTTATTTTTACCTATTTATTAAGTGATACATGGATAAATTGAATCGTCTGCTCTTAACCGGGGAAAATAGTGCTTGAAATAATGGAATTAACCCCTTCCGGTAAAATGACGAGTCTAGCTCGTCATGCGATTAAAGTTACTGTTAAATATGATAATTAATTTAGTTTAAAATTTCTAGTGTACTGAATTTGGCAACACTTTTATCACTTGTGAAAATTACAAGAGACTATTGCATATTGTTTACTTAGAATTTCTTGGTACAAGTCATTGCCAAATTAATGAGTCAGAATAAAAGAAAACCTACTAAGAAATGCCGTGTGTGTTACAAGAATCGAATGAAAAGTGACACTACTTGGCGGTGTAAACAATTAAGAATTCCTTTGCACTTTGTTTTGAAAAGTACCACTAGCTTGAAGACTATTATCTGTATACCTTATTAATGTTTTGCTTTGCTATTTTCTTAATTTTACTCTTTCTGATATTATTTAACACTCTGTAAAAAGTGGATTTTAATTAAGAATATGTAAGAATTGTAAAATGAAACAAGTTTTTAAATAAAAGTTAAATGGTTATTTCATGCACAGTTTTTCATTATTAAATCATACCGGAAGGGGTTAAACTCTCGAAAAGGGGGGAAGGTTCGTGGCCCACGACTCTAACCTTTGTGCCATGGAACTCGGTACATTTTTATTGAAATGTGGCAATATGTTAACATATCATGCTGAATGTTTTTATTTTATAAAGTACAGTTTGAAAGATTTAGAACTAAATTTTATAACATTTCTAAATAATATATCTGTATCATATACATTTTTGTATATGATCCAATAAATTGTTTGTAAAAAGAATAAAAAAAAAACTTTAGGACAAATACTACTTTTGACCAAATCTTTTTCCCTGTGCTATACTACTGATCTGTTTTTTACCTTTTGCGTACTGTAACATTGAGTATTTATTTTGATAAATTATGGTGTGTAATTTTTATTAACACGTCCTTTGTCTTATCTGCTAAAACCCTGGGGATTCGCATCGAATGTAGGTCACTTCACTCCTAAATACAAAATTTCGAACTTTTAAGGCTATCGTTTTTGAATTATGTTAGATACATGTGATGAGGCGATTTAGATCTGTTATATAATTGATTCATTCATACATGAAGTAAAATGTTCGTGATCTACATCTGACCACATCACATCGTTGTAAAGAGATAGAGGATCATAAATTTCTTTTCAACGGATATTGTTGTCTTGTACGATGGTCTCGGGCGGGGTTCTGATTCCAGTCCCAGATTAGAATCCCGTCTCCGTACTTGACATTAAATAAGAATGTACCTTTGTGGAGTATTTATGAGTCCCTAAGGGACAGTGCCCAATTAGAAAGGATAAGGTTTTTCACGTTGGCGGTCTCAAGGCGGGGTTGAAGCAGGCCAATGAAATCCTTAAAATTATCCCGATTGGAAGACAAGAAGGAGCAGGGTTCAAGGTTGAAATAATTAAATATGAAAAATCAAAAAGATGAGAATTGGTTCGAAGGTCCCAAAAGAAGGTGTTAAAAAGTCGGGAGTCCAGTTGGGTAAGACGGAAGAGATTCGTGAGTTCAGAGGAGAAGGTGCTTGATAGTCCAGACTAGGGGAGTCCAGCCAAGTCCGACAGGAAGTGTTCCTGCACCAAATAGTACGACCGCACCCCAAAGACTCAGGAGGAAGCTCCTGACGAGACCGACGGATGATATATAGATTCCCTCTCCTGATCAGATATAGATACCCTTCAACCAGAAGTGTTCCGGGCCCAACATTTTAGACCCACAAAGGTACTCCCATTTTGCATACATTTTTGAAATCGAGATTAGATCCTCTATCTATTTACAAAATTTCGTAAATATATAAAATTTGTCAGAACGAATTTAGATGTTGACAAAGCTTACTTATGAAAATTAGCATCATTAAATTAGCATTAGCATTGTTTGTACATAGATGTATATATATATATATATATATATATATATATATATATATATATATATATATATATATGTTAATAAATTTATTTTTTTAAATATTAGGCTAGTCTTGGTTGCTGTCAATTTAGCTGTTAGTTTATTTTTTATATTTATGTCTGTAGTTTCTCAGAACCTGTGGTTAAATTTAGTACAAAAATACTTAACACAACGCAATTAAAAATAAATCACCACTATACGTTTGATCACAGGTTGATACTCAAATATAAAGGAGGACTACACGCCAATACATACATAGATACGTTTATAGAGTAAATGCAAATCAAAACTAGTTGAAATTCTGTGAGGAATGGTTAACATTGTTATTTAAAGTTTCAAAGTTTCGTTGTCCATACACTGGCTTACTGAAACTTCAAAAAGCATTCATCCATGTTCAAAATCAATATTTCCAGTGATACATATGAACTTTGATTACAATATTTCTTTTATCTTATTTAAAGATGTAAATAGTAATTAATGTCCCATTTTGCTATAAAGTGAATGGGTGATTTTAAAAGTTTTTAGAGGGAAGTGGCCATTAGGTTGGATAAAGATTGTACTTGTAAAAATCGAAAGGATCGATAGGCCCCGCTTTCGCGGTCAGTATTCGTACTGAAAATCAAGATCAAGCCAGCTTTTGCCCTTTTACTCTAAACGAGGTTTCTGTCCTCGCCGAGCTCGCCTTAGGAAACCTGAGTTACCTTTTGACAGATGTACCGCCTAAAGTCATACTCCCAACTTTACACTGTCCTCGGAGCGGATCGCCGGTCCTCCGATCTGAAGGTCCGACTTCGATCTAGAAATTCGATCCGACTTCGATCTGGAGGTCCGGTGAAGGACCGCTCTCCGTCTCCCCGAGTCAGTAAAGACAGAATGAAAGACACGATAAAGATCGAACTTCCTAGTTCATGCTAAGAAAGGCACCGATTTTAACTTTTCGGTTAGCTAGGTGCATAGTACAACTAGTTAAACGTCATTGACCATCATAAAAGGAATATTTTTAAAAATATAGATAAAGGAAACTAAATTATTAGAAAAACTTTGTTAAATAGATAACTTCGTTTTTATGAGGTTATTTTAAGAAAAAAATCAGCAAAATATTCTGAGTTACAAAGAAATATTCACAAAATAGAGGTTTTCACTCTGATTTCCTTTATAATTTGAACTAAAAATTTTTAACTCCTTAACTATCAGATTCTTTAAAAACCCATTTTCAAAACTTATTTTGCGTATATAAATTCAAACTTAGTTTGTAACTCAATAAGAATAAGCTTGTATTCTGTTTTATAAAATTCAATAGTCTAATTATCGTAATTCAGGCATCACAGTACATTACACATAAATAAATGCATAATATTTAACAGAATATCATAGAATAACCTATTTGACATACTATCCAGTACCAAACTTTTTAATTTTTATGAACTTTTCCTTTATTTTGATACTTGTTTTTATAAAATATACATTAATTATATTGGATCTGCCTTTTCGGTCATAAGGATACTTTTCTCTTTCAGATTTTTTATAAAATAAAAGCACGTGAAAAATCTAAATGAAAGCAGTGTGCTAGTATATGTGCTATTTGGATCGTTGTCATATAATTTCATAAGTAGACGCATAAATTTAAATTCCACCAATAGTTCGAAGATATTTAATAGTTAGAATATATTAAAAAGTTATTATGTGAACAGATATCTTTAATATTAAAACAAATCAGAAATAACATAGGAAGAAAAGTATCTAGAAATAGGGACCACAGCAAGGAATGGGTAAAACGTGAAACCATTGTAAAATAAGCTGAATATATTAAGTATTATTTGAGGAGAAACATAATAAGTGATTAAAAAAATATTTTTGATTACAGGAAAAGTTAAAAGTTTTAACTGTAAGATTTGACGCATATATTTAAATTCCACCAATAGTTGTAAGATGTTTAATAGTTAGAATATATTAAAAATTTATTATGTGAAAAAATAACTTTATTATTAAAACAATTCAGAAATAAGATAGGAAGAACAGTAGTATATAAATGGAGACCAGGAAAAGGAATGGGTAAAACGTGAAACCATTGTAAAATAAGCTGAATATATTAAGTATTATTTGAGGAGAAACATAATAAGTGATTTAAAAATCATATTTTTGATTACAGGAAACGTTAAAAGATTTAAATGTCAGATTTGACGCATATATTTAAATTCCACCAATAGTTGGAAGATGTTTAATTGTTAGAATATATTAAAAAATTATTGTGAGAACAGATAACTTTATTGTTAAAACAAGTCAGAAATAAGATAAGAAGAACAGTAATCTAGAAATGGGGAAAACGACAAGGAATGGGTAAAACGTGAAGCCATTGTAAAATAAGCTGAATATATTAAGTATTATTTGAGGAGAAACATAATAAGTTATTTAAAAAAATACAGGAAATTTTGATTACAGGAAAAGTTAAAAGTTTTATCTGTAAGATTTGACGCTTATATTTAAATTCCACCAATAGTTGTAAGATGTTTAATAGTTAGAATATATTAAAAATTTATGTGAAAAAATAACTTTATTATCAAAACAAGTCAGAAATAAGATAGGAAGAACAGTAATCTAGAAATGGGGAAAACGACAAGGAATGGGTAAAACGTGAAGCCATTGTAAAAGAAGCTGAATATATTAAATATTATTTGGGGAGAATCATAATAAGTTATTTAAAAAAATACAGGAAATTTTGATTATATTAAAAGTTAAAAGTTTTATCTGTAAGATTGGACGCATATATTTAAATTCCACTAATCGTTGTAAGATGTTTAATAGTTAGAATATATTAAAAATTTATGTGAAAAAATAACTTTATTATCAAAACAAGTCAGAAATAAGATAGGAAGAACAGTAATCTAGAAATGGGGAAAACGACAAGGAATGGGTAAAACGTGAAGCCATTGTAAAATAAGCTGAATATATTAAGTATTATTTGAGGAGAAACATAATAAGTGATTTAAAAAAACATATTTTTGATTACAGGAAAAGTTAAAAGTTTTAAACGTCAGACTTGAAAATAACTTTGAGTCATATAGCAAATCCACAAGTTACTTGAATCTTATAATTGTTATAATTCTTTTGTTTTTATGCTGAATTCCAAATGTTAATTTCTTAATCCACATCTAATACTGTATAACTTTTGAATTATAAGATAAGTTAATTGTTATGCTAATGGTAGCTCGAAAAGATTTGAATTTAAACTTTAAGATTTCTGTAAGGCATCACGTGCTTTTACGTCTTTCCCATTTTATGGATAAACTAATATATATGTGCACATTACAAATCCCTTAGAGCTACAAAAGTACATAGTCTCATTTATTTATTACACATATCAAGTTTCAAATTTGGATGTGATTAACTTATTTCATCGAATACTTTTCCCTGGAAACATAACATTTCCCCTCTTAAGGGAAAATACAATGGCTTTACAATCCTCACTGCTTTGTTGCCGAGACAAAAGAAGATTTTTCTCGCAGAACAAACGGAGAATTTGCATATGCTGTTTCTTGGCCTTCATAAATAATTCAGGAAAATTTCCTCAAACACTTGTAATCAAATCAGTAGATTGTTCCTGCCTAAATTACACGGGGTATATGCCTTTTGAGAGAGACAAGAATTCCGTTAGCATTGTTCGGAATTCAATAGATGTCTCTTTTCATTATTGCTTCAAAATGGTGGTGTGATAGACGTATCATACATGTAACAGAAAGTTTTGATTGTAATGTTTTAAAGTGCATCCTTTTGTAAAGGTATCTTTATTTTCGAAGTGATAAATGTAGTAATCTCTAGGTGAGCTGGAGGTGAAGTGTGCCATTTCAGACAGAGAGAAATGCATTCGTATCATACAGATAACAGATCGATACCTATTTGCTTAAAATTTAATTAGTTTAATCATAAAACACACAATGTATCAAATTCATGCAAAGATGTATCATATAAAGTAACACAGCTTCTGGTGTTACTACAAGAGGAATTATCTACCAAAAGACATTGCAAATTTCGGCATTCACTGATAATATTGTTTTAGAAGATAGTTTCAAAAAGTATGTCTTAGATGCATTGAATTTGTTAGAAGTCTTGGATAAGAAGTTATGCCTAATAATAAATAGAGATAATATAAAATTGCTAGAAATTGCCTATAACACATTAAAACCACTAATATTAGTCTTAAAATTTTATCTTTGAAAAATTATGACAATTCAAATATCTAACAACTGTCATCACTAAACACAATAATTCTACTATTTCAATAAACAGTAGGTTCTATATGGTAGACAGATATTATCATGGTCTTAAAAATCAAGCACAATAATTTTACTATTCCAATAAACTGTCGGTTCTATGTAGTAAATAGATATTATTAAGGTCTTAAAAATCAATATAAATTTAAATATATTACTCCTAGCACCACAATTAATATTAATAAATCCCTACTTCGAACTGTGATACTTTACGGCTGTGAATGCTGGATTATGATTATAACTATGGAAAATTATGAAAATCTTAACCTGTGAGCTCATACTACTAAGAAAAATACTAGGCATTATTGGTGCAAATGGTGTAAGATACACGTTTCCGTATCACAGAGCACGCTGTACTGAATAAAGAACGGTTTCTATAGTATTTGATGCAATGTTAACAAAATGATGTCAGTACTTGATTTTCTAACAAGTTAATTTTTTTAATAATATAATGCATTCATTAGTATTTTAATTTAATATTACAGACTTTTATGCATAAAAAACTATTTTGTTTTGAAATAAATTAGAGAATTCTGTTAACACCGTAGTTTTGGCTTTTGGTATATTAATGCTTGTGTATATTTGTGTATATTAGAGCAGATCAATTAATGATACAAGAAAATACTTTTCGATTACAAGGTCCCAACAAGAGATGAGACGAATTCTTTCCCAAGAAATAGTAGCTTAGTCAGCGTTATTAACATTGTAAAAGGAATTTAAATCATTGAAAAAGTGAACCATTTTTATTAAGGCAGTTAAAAAATGCGATCAGTGGACAGAAAATTAGCATCTATTTCAGAGTTAGCTTTTTGATATTAGTAAGAAGAATTTTTGCATCAAACATTCCTTTTTAATTCTGAGATTTTGTGGCTAGTAAAATAGATATGTAAGAATGAAAATGTGAAGAGGGAAATATATATATATATATATATATATATATATATATATATGTATATATATATATGTATATATATATATATATATATATATGTATATATATATGTATATATATATATATATATATATATATATATATATATGTATATATATATATATATATATATATATATATATGTATATATATATATATATATATATGTATATATATATATATATATATGTATATATATATATATGTATATATATATATATATATATATATATATATGTATATATATATATATATATGCATATATATATATGCATATATATATATGTATATATATATATATATGCATATATATATGCATATATATATATATATATATATATATGTATATATATATATGTATATATATATATGTATATATATATATATATGTATATATATATATGTATATATATATATGTATATATATATATGTATATATATATATGTATATATATATATGTATATATATATGTATATATATATATGTATATATATATATATATATATATATATATATATATATATATATATATATATATATATATATATAAATAATCAATTTAAAAGTTTATATATGTAATACGATAAATATTTATCTTAATCAGAAACTAAAACAAATAATAAATATGTATTATCACTATTAAATCCACGATAAAATTAAAATTAAATTTACATTTCAACATTTTAACATTAAAAAGAAAATGTTCCCATATGCTATGCTCCCATGTGTCACTCTCTATAAGTTACCTATCTTGAGAACTAGTGGTAACAAATCACTAGTCTTTAATCTAAATTTCAGAATAATGGTTACCACTCGTAATCATAGAATATACAATACAGTAATAATAAAGAATATACTGAAATTTAAAAGTTATCAAAAATTGCACTAGTATTAGATTTTAAAAGAAATTATACTGGTTTATTTTTATTAATGTACAGAATTATTTATAATTTTAGATACATATCACTGATTATTATACTTAAGTATACCGTTTTGTTTTAAAAAGTATTTGGTATTAATGTAAACATTTTAGTGTTTTTAACTTAGCAATATCGATTTGTAAATTTTTGGAATGACTTATTAATATCTATATCATTACTTAAAGTATTTTGGATTTTAAAATAATTTATTCAGTTTCCCATTAATGTGATTTATATTTAAACGTATATAAATTTCCCATTATTACGCTTTCTTATCTGGTTAAACATTTCCTTTGAAAACATTATCAATTAGGTCATACAAATAAGGATACATGAAAATTGCTAGGCATTGTATGTGAAATTAAAAAAAATATTTTTAACAGTTCTAATGTAAATAAAATTAACAATAATGAAGTAGAGTAGATTTCAATAGATTGATATGATCCGTAAACATATATATATTTTTCTTTTGAGAGGCATCCGAGTTTCATTAAAAGTCTATGATAATAACATAGTCAATTAGTTAAACATTAATTATGATGTAAAGCACAGTCATATTTACTTCCAACAATTTGAGACACCCTAATGATGGCTTAATGAATCGAGACTAAATTTTGTATTTAAGCAGAAACATAAAATTCGATGTTTTGGCATTCTCTAACATCATTAGTCAGTTAATTGAGAGAATTGTTTTCGATACTCGTTAAAACGTATTCTAAGTCCAACGTAAATCTGCAGGGGATTGTTAGTTTTCGTAAATATGCGTGACATTCCGCAAATATATGGCAAATTACTGGCATTGACGGTCTCCACATACATGCGGAAA
>CM063511.1:35441401-35446401 GCA_032207245.1 Pardosa pseudoannulata | reverse complement strand
ACTTAATAAATCGGGACTAAATTTCGTATTTAAGTACATATATATAATTCAATGTTTTGGCATTCTCTAACATCATTAGTCAGTTAATTGGGAGAATTATTGTTTTTGATACTCGTTGAAATGTATTCAATGTCCGACGCTATGATGCAGATGATTGTTAGTTTTCATTAATATGCGTAATATTACGTAAACTATAGTAAATTTCGAACATTGAATGCGGAAAAGAGCCAAAGGAGAAGTAGAATTGTAGTCGGAATCAATTATATGTAATTATATGCGTAAATAAAACGGGGTACATTTACACGAATTTGTCAACACCGAAAATTTTGAAGTAAATTTGTTTAAATTAGTCGCAAGATTATAGTAGTTTCTTTATAAACTTGTACAAAATCTTAATTTTAGAAGGCAAATACAATGCGACTGTGGAGGGACTTACTTGTTATACAACTACTGGACTCTAATGTAACAGCAAAAATATAGCTTCGGAGTTAGAAGTATAAAGTAAAAAGTATAATGGGAATAAGGAATAAAACATAGCAGAAATTGAAAAGTTTTTAAGAGTTAAATGTTTCGGAATTCGTTCCTAATTTTTCAAAGCATTATAAAAAATGACGAAGAATGTATGTCACTGTATATAAGCTTTATTAATTATAAATAACATATAATTTATATAACATTTTATTTTAATAAGTTTACATCAAACGAAAAATATACCTGTGCTCGAATAGTTTCATCAACTTTGTAATAATATATAAATTTTCATTGATAAAACACTCAGTTACTTGAGGAAAGATAACATTTAATTTTCCCTTCTTTTGTATTTGAAAGGTTTCTTCTTCCTTATCTTTGCATTCAACATTCCCATCAGTTTGGATAATGGATATTTTATTAAAAATGTAACCACGAAACATTTAAACCAATATTCGGCTCATCGTTTCTACAATCTATCCCTTGTATGGTGTTGTTTTCACATCATTAAATATGATATCATTAGAGAGGTCATGAAAATGATGTCCCTGATAAGTTGATACATCAAAAACTATCTAACATTTTTTCCATGTTTTTATTTTTATTTTGCACAATTTCTTTTCAATGCTTTCATTAATTTCTATGTAATGGAATTTTCAATGTAATGGAAATGCCTTACGAACTGTCAGGGAGTATGCCCGTGCATATACTGCTGTTGATATGTTCAATAAAGTGTTTTTAAGTGTACAGGAAGTGACAGAAGTTATTTGCACATCAGTTAATATGCTGTCATTAGAGAGGTCATGAAAATGATGTCCCTGATAAGTTGATACATAAAAAAATTTCTAATATTTTTTCCATGGTTTTATTTTTATTTTGCACAAATTATTTTCAATGCTTGTATTAATATCTATGTAATGGAACTTCCGATGTAATGGAAAAGGCCTTACGAACTGTTAGGGAGTAAGCCCGTGCATATACTGCTCTTGATATGTTCAATAAAGTGTTTTTAATTGCACAGGAAGTGACAGAAGTTATTTTCACATCAGTAAATATGCTGTCATTAGAGAGGTCATGAAAAGGATCTCCCTGATAAGTTGATACATCAAAAACTATCTAACATTTTTTCCATGGTTTTATTTTTATTTTGCACAAATTCTTTTCAATGCTTTTATTAATTTCTATGCAATGGAATTTCCGATGTAATGGAAAATGCCTTACGAACTGTTAAGGAGTAAGCCCGTGCATATACTGCTCTTGATATGTTCAATAAAGTGTTTTTAATTGCACAGGAAGTGACAGAAGTTGTTTTCACATCAGTAAATATGCTGTCATTAGAGAGGTCATGAAAATGATGTCCCTGATAAGTTGATACATCAAAAACTATCTAACATTTTTTCCATGGTTTTATTTTTATTTTGCACAAATTCTTTTCAATGCTTTTATTAATTTCTATGTAATGGAATTTCCGATGTAATGGAAAAGGCCTTACGAACTGTTAGGGAGTAAGCCCGTGCATATACTGCTCTTGATATGTTCAATAAAGTGTTTTTAATTGCACAGGAAGTGACAGAAGTTATTTTCACATCAGTAAATATGCTGTCATTAGAGAGGTCATAAAAAGGATCTCCCTGATAAGTTGATACATCAAAAACTATCTAACATTTTTTTCCATGGTTTTATTTTTATTTTGCACAAATTCTTTTCAATGCTTTTATTAATTTCTATGCAATGGAATTTCCGATGTAATGGAAAATGCCTTACGAACTGTTAAGGAGTAAGCCCGTGCATATACTGCTCTTGATATGTTCAATAAAGTGTTTTTAATTGCACAGGAAGTGACAGAAGTTGTTTTCACATCAGTAAATATGCTGTCATTAGAGAGGTCATGAAAATGATGTCCCTGATAAGTTGATACATCAAAAACTATCTAACATTTTTTTCCATGGTTTTATTTTTATTTTGCACAGTTTCTTTACAATGCTTTCATTAATTTCTATGTAATGGAATTTCCGATGTAATGGAAAAGGCCTTACGAACTCTTAGGGAGTATGCCCGTGCATATACTGCTGTTGATATGTTCAATAAAGTGTTTTTACGTGCACAGGAAGTGATGTCATGCTTTCTTTTTCATATTTTTCTATTGTATAGATTGTACAGGAACGCAGTTTTTATGTATTCCCAACGAGGAATCTAGCTGTGCAGGGTTTATGCGGTCGTTTTGGGACAGCCTGTGTAATCTATATGCATCTACCAATTTATTTTTCACTAATACACACATATATTTATAGTTCGTACTTTTTAGTTGTCAAAGCTGTTTGACATCGTACCTTAATTACAGTCATGTGCTAGAAGATAAGTTGGCCAGACTCTAAGAATAAGCAAAAATCATACCTACAATCTTTAATTTTCATTGGAAAGTTAAACAACTGACGGAAACTTCTAACACTGGTAAGAGACATACGGGTATTTGATGACTTATGAAAATACTATCTAATCCAATATGAAATACGGTGGTTAATTTCACATGAAAGTGAGACAGCGGTTGTTTAGTTAGCTGAAATCATTTGGGGTAGGTCAAGGGCAAACAACGGCATAAATATCGCAAAGATCATGGTTTTTAGTGAAAGAAATGATAATTAGGGAATGGAAGGGCCACATGTAGCAAATAATAATTCAGACTTTGTTTTTGAGAAGTGTGAAAGTTGTGTAACTCTAATGATTCATATCTGTTATATTAATGTCGGGGTTCTAGGAAATGTAAGATTAGAAAAATAGATCGTGATTATGCAGAATTTTATTTATACTAAGAACTTTAGATATAAATTTAAAAAAAATTGTCTGTTTGTGTATAAGTTACTTACTACGAAATAATTATAGTAAACAGTTAAAACCATGAATATTATTATATTTGAAATTAAATATTTTCATTCCTTATTTCAAACTCAAACCCAATATAGATAAATATTTCAATACGATAGCATAGAATTAATTCTCTAAACTAACGTAACAATTTTTCTGCTTGTAAAACGTTAAAACATAACCCTTTTAAACACTAAACGCGTCTCAAATAGAATTTCCAAAGCTTAAAATGTGTTCTAAACAAAATTATTTTTACGAAAACATTCGTTTAAATATTAGATATATTATCTTTATGGAACATTTGAGAACCTTTGCTGTTCTAATAAATGGGGGCAATAAAACAGAGATAAATGTATTTTCGTCTAGGAAAATTATTTGTTAAAGGATAATGTTTGTCAGATAAAGTCCTTAGTTATTTGAAATTGTGTTTCTCTATTCCAATAATTAGTATTCAACAAAAGAGTAAAAAAAGAAAAGATTAAAATTACAAAAGTATTGTTGAATATTTAGCCATAGTAGCAAATAGTGCTTAGAATTTGGTCTATATTATCCGATATGTTAAACAAATACGATGTAGTACTAAAATATCATTAATATTTGATATACAATATTGATTTAATAAATAGAAAAAGTTAATACTATAAAATGTTTTTACTTATGGAAATTGTTTATCAATAAATTATAATATATTTCATATGCATGTAAATTATTTACTTCATCAACATTTAACTTTAAACTCGGCAATATACACCACTATATACATATAAAAATGTGTATATATATATATATATATATATATATATATATATATGTATATATATATATATATATATATATATATGTATGTGTGTGTATATATGTATATATGTACACACACACATGCCGTATTTACAGGTCTACCAAATTCTATATTTGAAATAAAGTGCATTCATTTACTATTTTAAATTGCAATGTGACTAAGATGTTATTTTACAAATATATTTCCTTTTACTAAATTTTCTAAGCTTCGTCACAATTTTTCTCTTTGTAACAAATTTCAAAACATTATTTTAAAACAGACCATTTAAACTCTGGCATCTATTGCTTTAATATTCCTCAACCGAAATATATTTGTAAAAATACTCGTTTATATATTAGATCTATTATCTTTATGGAACATTTGAGAAAGAAAACAGGACCTCCGTTATGCTAATGAACGACTGCTATAAAAGTCAGATAAATGTGTTTCCCTCTAGCAAAATTTGTTTGTTGAAGGATAATGTTTGTCAGATAACGTCCTAGTTTTTTACAGTATGTGTTTATCTTTGAAATAATTAGCATTCAGAGAAAGTAAAAAAGATAGTATTAAAAAATTAACAAGTGTCGTCTATTAGTTGGGAATTTTTACAAAGCAACTTTAACTTTTGGTTTATGTAATTCAAAAAGAAAGAATAGGATGTTTAACAGTGAAATTAGTGTTTCAATTAAGAATCGTAATTTAATGAATACAAATAATTGATATATATGAATGATGTTAATCACTCCAGCATAGCTTTGTTGTGAAATTTTATTGATAGATTTCTATCGAATATTTACTGACATATGTAAACTTTTAATACTGTAAATGAAATTAATCTGTACAAGAATACTAAACACATTTTATTTAAAATCTATAAAAAATAGAGTGAATG
>CM063511.1:35416401-35436401 GCA_032207245.1 Pardosa pseudoannulata | reverse complement strand
ATTGCCCTAGCGGAGAGTTGGTCTTCTACATATAATTTTATGCTTCCTGACCCCTCAGTTTGTCCTGTCCCTATGATGAAGTTGGAACCCGTCCTCCAACGTTATCTTCATAAAGGTATTTAGCTAAAACGATGTCAGTTTTATGGACCATGTCTGCAGCCACCCATCGTGAAGTCAGTTTTATTATATATATATATATATATATATATATATATATATATATATATATATATATATATATATATATATATATATATATATATATATATAAACAGTATATACATGCCTACCTAAATTAATATTTGAAATAAAGTGCAGTCATTTACTATTTTAATATACAATGAGACTAAAATGTTATTTTATAATTATTATCCCTTTTATAAAATTTTCTAAGCTCCGTCACAATTTTTCCGTTTGTAACAAATTTTAAAAGATTATTTTAAAACAAACCATTTAAACTCTTGTATCCATTGCTTTATATACGCCTCAACCGAAATGTATTTGTAAAAATACTCGCTTAAATATTAGATCTATTATCTTTATGGAACATTTGAGAAAGAAAACAGAAACTACGTTATGCTAATGAACGACTGCTATAAAAGTCAGATAAATGTATTTCCCTCTAGCAAAATTTGTTTGTTGAAGGATAATGTTTGTCAGATAACGTCCTAGTTTTTTTACAGTACGAGTTTATCTTTGAAATAATTAGCATTTAGAGAAAGCAAAAAAGATAGTATTAAAAATTTAACAAGTGTCGTCTATTAGATGGGCATTTTTAGAAAGCATTTTAACTTTTAGTTTATGTAATTCAAAAAGAAAGAATATAATGATTAACAGTGAAATTACTGTATGAATTAAGAATTGTAATTTAATGAATATATATTGTTGATCTATAGAAATCATGTTGTTAACTTAAACATAGGTTTGTTGGAAAATTTTATTTTTACATTTTTGTCGAATATTTAATGACAATTATAAATGTTTAATACTGTAAATGGAATAAATCTAAACTATCTATTTAAAATCTATAAACAATCAATTGAATGAGGATTGCAAAGGAGGATAATATTTCAGTCAACCTTTGTGTAAAATATATTAAAAAATATATTTAAATTAAAAATTACCAGTAATTTTACCGTATTTTAAGGAAAAATACCCTTAAGTTTTGAAAAAAACCAAGCAGTGAATAGACGTTTTGATAACGTACATATAATAGAATAATGCAAACGTCCTCAATTTCTAATAGGTAACCTGCTATTGGTGTTTAAAAATAGATAAATTAGTTCATGATATTTTGGAATATTATCCTTTTTCTAAACACCATTTTTTTATTTATATAAAAATATCTCATTTTTTTAAACTTTTGAATTTTTTACATTTTATTGTTTATTTTTTATTGTTTGCACATCATTAAAGTTACGGTAGTTGATCATTATATGTTCTTCATATGGAATGAAAAAATAGGTTATATATGAGATTATATGAGATACTTATGTGAAATTAAATATACTTATTTTCATGTTTAATGCATATATCTTTTGTTCACATGAACCTCATATATAGTTCTTAACTTAAGAAATAAATATACTTTAACGTATTTTAAGAACAAATATTTATGTTTAGTGACAACTACTTTTCTTCTTCCCCCCATATGTGGCTTTTTCGAAGTTCTTACTAAGAGATGAAAACACATATAACAAGTGTCGTCTATTAGTTGGGCATTCTTACAAAGCATCTTTAACTTTTGGTTTATGTAATTAAAAAAGAAAGACTATAATGTTTATCAGGGAAATTAGTGGTTAAATTAAGAGTTGTAATTTAATGAATACAAGTATTTGATTTATAGGAATCGTGTTAATAACTGAATCATAGGTTTGTTGTGATGTTTTATTGATACATTTTTGTAGAATATTTACTGACAATTTCAAATTTTTAATTCTGTAAGTGAAATATATCTGTACAATAATTCTATACTCTCTATTTAAAATCTATAAACTATCGATTCAATGCTAGTTGGAAAGAAGGATAATATTCCAGTCAACCTTTGTCTAATAAATATAAAGAAAACTTATATATTGTATATTTATTTAATTTTAAAAAATAAATTAAACAGTGAATTAGACGTTTTGATAATGTACTTTTAATAGAATAATACAAACGTCCTCAATTTCTAATAGATAACCTGATATTAGTGTTTAAACATAGATATATTAGTTCATGATAATTAGTAACATTATCCTTTTTTAAACACCATTTTTGATTAAATAAAAATATCTTCCCTTTTTAAATTTTTGAATTTTTTTTATTTTTTTTATTATTAATTATTTATTTCTTGTACATGACTATAGACACTGTATTTGCTCAATATATGTTTTACATACGGAATGAAAAAAAAACATGAGATACTAAATATACTAATTTTGGTGTTTAATGCATACATCTTTTGTTCACATGAACCTCATATATAGGTCTTAAATTAAGCAATAAATATGGTTTTAACGCATTTTAGGAAAAAATATTTATGTTTAGTAAGAACTATTTTGATTCTTCTTCCCCATACGTGGATTTTTACGGAGTTCTCACTTTGAGATGAAAACACATATAACAAGTGTCGTCTATTAATTGGGTATTTCTACAAAGCATGTTTAACCTTTGGTTTATGTAATTCAAAAGGAAAGACTATAATATTTAACAGTGGAATTAGAGTTTGAATTAAGAATGATAATTTAATGAATACAAATAGTTGATCTATAGGAATCGTGTTAATAACTCCAGCATAGGTTTGATGTGAAATTTTATTGATACATTTTTATCGAATATTTACTGACAATTGTAAATTTTTAATACTGTAAAAGGTATAAATCTGTACAAGAATTCTAAACTCTCTATTTAAAGTCTATAAACAATCGATTGAATGGGGATTGGAAAGAAGAACAATATTACCTTTGTCTAAAAAATATTAAAAAAATTGATTTAACGTAAAAATTACCAGTAATTTTACCTATTTTACCGTAAAAATAGCGTTAATTTTTTTAAAAACTAACCAGTGAATTAGACGTTTTGATAATGTACATACAATAGTATAACACGAACGTCCTGAATTTCTAATAGACAACCTGATATTAATGTTTAAAAATGGTTAAATTAGTTTATGATATTTTGGAACACTATCCTTTTTCTAAACACCATTTTTTAGATTTGATAAAAATCTCTCTTTTTTGAATATTTTGACAAAATTTTATTTTCTATTATTAATCATTTATTCCTTGCACATAACTAAAGATACATTAGTTGATTATTATATGGTCTGCATACGGCATTTTTATTTTAAAATACAATGTGACTAAAATATTATTTTATAAATATTATCCATTTTATTAAATTTTCTAAGCCCCGTCACAATTTTTCTGTTTGTAACAAATTTCAAAACATTATTTTAAAACAAACCATTTAAACTCTTGTATCCATTGCTTTAAATATGCCTCAACCGAAATGTATTTGTAAAAATACTCGCTTAAATATTAGATCTATTATCTTTATGGAACATTTGAGAAAGAAAACAGGACCTCCGTTATGCTAATGAACGACTGCTATAAAAGTCAAATAAATGTATTTCCCTCCAGCAAAATTTGTTTGTTGAAGGATAATGTTTGTCAGATAACGTCCTAGTTTTTTTACAGTGTGTGTTTATGTTTGAAATAATTAGCATTCAGAGAAAGTAAAAAAGATAGCATTAAAAATTTAACAAGTGTATTCTATTAGTTGGGCATTTTTACAAAGCATCTTTAAATTCTATTTTATGTAATTCAAAAATATAGAAAATGTTGTTTAACGGTGAAATTAGAGTTTGAATTAAATATTTTAATTTAATAAATACAAATAGTTGATCTATAGGAATTGTGTTAATAACTCCAGCATAGGTTTGATGTGAAATTTATTGATACATTTTCATCGAATATTTACTGACAATTGTAAACTTTCAATACTGTAAAAGGTATAATTCTATACAAGAATTCTAAACTCTCAATTTAAAATCTATAAACAATAGATTGAATGGGGAAGAAGAATAATATTCCAGTTAACCTTTGTCTAAAAAATATTAAAAAAATTTATTTAACGTAAAAGTTACCAGTAATTTTACCATATTTTACCGTAAAAATACCATTAAATTTTGAAAAAATAGCTAAGGAGTGAATTAGACCTTTTGATAATATACATATAATATAATAATACAAACGTCCTCAATTTCTAATAGATAACCCGTTATTAGTGTTTAAAATTAGATAACTTAGTTCATGATATTTTGGAGCGCTATCCTTTTTCTAAACACCATTTGTTAGATTTGATAAAAATCTTTTTTTTCTTTTGAAAATTTTGACAATATTTTATTTTCTATTTTTAATCCTTACACACAACTAAAGATACGGTAGTTGGTCATTATATGTTCTGTATAGGGATGAAAAAATGGTTTATGTGAGATACTTATGTGAAATTAAATATACTACTTTTGGTGTTTAATACATACATCTTTTGTTCACATGAACCTCATATATAACAATACAGTATATATAGTATTAAGCAATAAATATGGTTTTAACGTACACTCACTTCCAAATGTTAAGCACGAAGATAAAAATGGCGTTCATCATTATGTAATTTCCCGTTTATGGAAACAATTCCAAACCATACAGACAGTTGTCTGAAGGCCCATAGCCGGTCACCCAAGGGTTACATCCCCCGATGAAGATCGATATATTACTATTTTATCCAAGCGGAATCGCAGAGCTACCTCCACACATGTGATATCTACGGTTACAGCGTCCATTGGTAAGGCGATATCTGCAGCTACTGTACGAAGATTACATATGAGTAGACCATATGCACGGATGCCTGCAGTTTGTGTTTTTCTGTTCCCCTAATCAAGAGGGGCACGATTAAAGAGGTGCCGTAATATGTCAGTTGGACTGTGTCTGAGTGGGGCAATGTCATGTTTTCTGATGAGTCAAGATTTGCTCTGGATGCAGATGACAAGCGTATAAGGATATGGCGTGAACAAGGTACAAGCAATCAGCCCCTAAACATCACCGAACATTACTCATTTCGAGGCGGAAGCATTATGTTGTGGGCAGAGATTTCATTAAGATACCGCACCAACCTGTACATCTTTAAACGGGGTTTTGTGAAGGCTGTACGGTATCGAGATGAAGTCCTAGAACCCACTGTGAGATTTTACAGCAGTTGGTGCTAATTATGTTTTAATGGATGATAATGCACGTCCCCCGTAGAGCTGACATCGTCGATGCCTACTTGGAGAGTGAAGGGATTGAGCGTATTGCGTGGCCAGCATATTCTCCCTACCATAATCCCATTGAAAATCTTTGTGATGCTCTCGGCAGTGATGTATCTTCATGTTTCTCACCTCCAGCCACTCTTATTGAGCTAGAAACTGCTCTACAAGAAGAATGGCAATTGCTTAATTCTGCGGTGATTGACCACTTAATTGAAAGCATGGTTACAAGGTGTGAACTTTGTATACAGATGACGGGAGATCACATACCCTATTAATGTTATAGAAAGTTGAAAAAACAAATTTAAGCTTCCTGAGAGAATCATTTTAATCGCAGCAAATTATTCAGTTTTTCAATATGTGCTATGCAAATTATAATATATCTAGAATCAAATATATTTTAAATAATGTATAGAATAAAAACAGTAATGAAAAAATATACAAACTATTACTACCATCGAAACATTTCCAGATTTTATACACTATCAAAAATAAGAGGTATTACTTTCTCATAGTCTTAAACAAATAACAACATGCATATCTTAATGTATAAAACATTAGTTTTCCATAATACATCTATAAATGTAAAACTAAAACGATTCTAGGGGTCATTTTGACTGTAAAAACACTTTTAAAATGATCATTATTATAAGGGTAAGAAGAATTCTTACACTGACCCATCCGAAGACATACAGCCACTGAATGAACAAGTCATTTAAATAATAAGCTTTTTTTAAATATTTAAATAATAAGCGTACAGAGAAAGACGATCATTTTTAGGAATTTCAAAATATTGCTCGTATAACTGTTAAAATAGATAACACACACATCCATCAAAATTTCTACATGAAAATGCAGATTAACGTCTTGTATTTAATTAGAAATCCAATATAGAATCTACCTGAACTTATTAAATGTAATACCGACAAGGAATATTCGGATAACGTTATTTAAGAAAAGTCATTCACACACGTCTTTAATTCCAAGATCTTTAAGATACATATTTCTCAACAATTACAGTGCTGACAAACGAACCTAGTAAATGCATAAAATTTCAATATTCCACTATTTGCTCAGGATTTTAATCACGTTTATACCTCCTCCTAAAATACGCCACCTATTAAAATGCAAACCTGTAAAATTAAATCTACATTCTCGCCTGTTCTTCTATTCATGTATCCTTGATGTATAGAGGCCGTAGAATGTTAATTATGTCTATCCGGCTAACTGAATTCGAGAGAAATTCGAGATATTTTCTTTCTTTATAATAAACAGTTTATTGATTTGTACTTAACAGTCGTATAATCTAAAAACCACAATGAGTTATGAGTATTATAAGTTAGCTTTTATAATCGCATATCTCGGGCATTTCCCTGAGGCCATACGTACAGTGAAAAGTCATTCACACACGTCTTTAATTCCAAGATCTTTAAGACACATATTTCTCAACAATTACAGCGCTGACAAACGAACCTAGTAAATGCATAAAATTTCATTATTCCACTATTTGCTCAGGATTTTAATCACGTTCGCACCTCCTCCTGAAATACGCTACCTATTAAAATGCAAACCTGTAAAATTAAATCTACATTCCCGCATGTTCTTCTATTCATGTATCCTTGATGAAAAGAGACCGTAGAATATTAATTATGTCTATCCGGCTAACTGAATTCGAGAGAAATTCGAGATATTTTCTTTCTTTATAATAAACAGTTTATTGATTTGTACATAACAGTCGTATAATCTAAAAACCACAATGAGTTATGAGTATTATAAGTTAGCTTTTATAATCGCATATCTCGGGCATTTCCCTGAGGCCATACGTACAGTGAAAAGTCATTCACACACGTCTTTAATTCCAAGAACTTTAAGACACATATTTCTCAACAATTACAGCGCTGACAAACAAACCTAGTAAATGCATAAAATTTCATTATTCCACTATTTGCTCAGGATTTTAATCACGTTCGCACCTCCTCCTAAAATACGCTACCTATTAAAATGCAAACCTGTAAAATTAAATCTACATTCCCGCCTGTTCTTCTATCCATGTATCCTTGATGAAAAGAGACCGTAGAATATTAATGATGTCTATCCAGCTAACGGAATTCAAGAGAAATTCCGGATATTTTCTTTCTTTATAATAAATAGTTTATTGATTTGTACATAACAGTCGTATACTCTAAAAACCACAATGAGTTATGAGTATTATAAGTTAGCTTTTATAATCGCATATCTCGGGCATTTCCGTGAAGTCATACGCACGGTGAAAATCATTAACACATAATTCCGAAGATCTTTGACACATATTTCTCAACAATTACAGCGCTGAAAACTAACCTAGTAAATGCATAAAATTTCATTATTCCACTATTTGCTCAGGATTTTAATCACGTTCGCATCCTCCTGAAATACTCTACCTATTAAAATGCAAACCTGTAAAATGAAATACATTCCCGCCTGTTCTTCTATTCATGTATCCTTGATGTATACTAGAATATTAATTATGTCTATCCGGCTAAATAATATTGAAATTCGAGATATTTCTTTCTTTATAATAAATAGTTTATTGATTTGTACATAACAGTCGTATAATAAAAAACCACAATATTTATGAGTATTATAAGTTAGCTTTTATAATCGCATATCTCGCATTTCCTGATATACGCATAAATACAATAACATAATTTTATTTCTAAATGTCCTATTATCATAAACATTTAATTGAAAAACAATAAAATATAAATAAATTTATAACTATACACATCATTTCCTTAATCACTTATCTAAATACTTGTAAATGAAAAATCTGAAATAAATATTTCCATTTCGTTAATTTTTATCACATCCAACGTAATCATATAAAGAGACTCCAAAACATCTAAAGAAAACACATATTTTATAAGATTTTATACAAACATTTCAAGTTTTGAATAAATATATATATAATATAAAATATATATATAAATATATATATATATATATATTATATATATATATATATATATATATATAATATAAATATTTTGTGTTTATTGTGTCAATAAAAATTTTTTAAATTATAGAGTTACAATTAAAAATAGAACTTATCAACGATAAGTTAATAGATAGACACATTACAGAACTATAATAAAATATATTTGAAAATACATAGAATTTCTTATCAATCAATAAAGGACAGTTCTGTGCTAATCATTTTCATACAACGCTTGTAAAATATAGAACAAATTCTATCTAAATGCATAGCCATGGACAGAATTATTACATAAAGAAAATTATATGAAATCAATTTTTTTGCTTAATCATGTTATATATATATATATATATATATATATATATATATATATATTTATATATAATATTGTTAATTTATATATAAATAAAAATATTTGTCTGAAATAATTTATAAATTATAAAAAAAAGATTTGATAATTTATACATAATTCATATTTGTTAAATTATTTTGAAAAACATATAAACATTTAGAAATCAATATAACTTTCTATCAAAATCACATTAAATCACATAAAATTATACTATTCTGTATCATATTCAAATATTGTATATTTAAACATCATAACAGTCTAAGAAAGTATGCTGATGCCAAGGTTTGATGATTAAGCTAGATTTTAACACTATTCAGTTAATAAAACATAGATATATTTCTTTTATTTGACTTATTTTTTATGTTTCTTTTATTATAATTATAACTTTAGATTTTCCTTTATTTCATTCAATTTTTTTAAATGTGTTATAAATTTTTTGTTCAAAGAAAATTTGTATAAAATCATAAACAATATGTCAAGTAAATAACCATTCAAGATTTCTGACAGTTTAAACATCGAATATTTTGTATAATTATTAACCACAAAAGACATTATAGAACTCTAAATGTATCAGCCATTGATAGTAGATAATATTATTAAAAAATCCCTTCCATATTACATTTGATAATTTAAAAGTAAAAAGGAAAGCAGGCAAATTTCCCGTAATATATTTTCATAAAAATGTAATTTGACGTTTTATTGTTTATTAAAATTCAAACATATGGACTACTAAGTGTTCTTAATTAAAATTTCTACACCTAATGTTATATTGATATTACTTATTCTCATCAATATTTTTGAGATCTTTTAATACACAATTTTCAAAACTCACACCAGTGAAAAAAAAGAAAACAAATATACAATATTTCACCCTTTCACATTTTCCTCATTATTTTAATCACGTTTCCAACTCCTCTGAAAATGACAAACCTACTAAAATGGACACTATCTAAAATGAAACCTGAGTAACGTACTGTTCTTGTCTTCTTTTTTTCTTTTCAAGAAATTATTGATTCCTGCATATTACTTTTATATTCCATAATGCACCATTAAAGAGCATAACGTTTTATACGTATTATATTTCTTACTTTACAAATGCGAATCCTGAGTATTTTTTTGGACTTTCTAATGCAGCAGTGAATACAGGGATATGTAACTTTATGTTAATACATGGTTGAGATGCAGTTACCCATTTAACACTATCCGATTAGCACGTGTAGCTGAAGGAATGTGACGGACGCCAGTAACATTAGTCCTACTGGGTCCTCGTAATTTAGAGCATACGACCCTCAGGTTTGTTCTGCCACCCTAGAGATATCACTTGGAGGACAATTTGACCACGAAAATATTTTATGTGAACCAGTCACCTTTACCGAACACGGCCACCTATGAATTATGAGATCGTTGCCTTTGCCGACTCAGCTACCGTGGCTCTAAATATTGGATATTGCTGTGCATTCATATGCATACTGTATTACAATAAGGAAAATATGTGACACTGTTCACTATTTCTGATAGTCGAGTATTATCACAACTTGCCACTTGTAGTTTAGAACATTCAGTTTCTTAGTTATTTTTGTATATTTTAAAAAATGAAAAATCTGAACACTGGAATATTGTTCAATGTAACACATCAGAGTAGAATTTTTATGTCAGTTTTTACAATCGTATAAACGTTCTTAAAAATAAACTTCACATAATATGTAAAGAATATACACATTTTAGAAGGTTTTACACTAAAAATATGTGTTAATTTGAAAAATAATGATGAACTAAATATTCAGTACATATTAATTTAGTATTAAATGATTATACAATTCCTGGATGGCAATCGTTTTTCTTTTCTAATAATTACAAATTTCCAAATTTCTAATTATTATAAATTTAAATATCTGTAAAATGTGATGTGTATTTCATTCTTTATACATTTTGAAAAAAATAAACCATTTAAAAGTAACAATATAATTTCCCTTAAATCCAAATATTAACACTCTTGATATTTTATTGTTTTATATTTTATATATGTCATTATACTTTCAGCTTTCTTCTTTTAATATTATCTTATACTTACCGTAAAAATAAGGCATTGGTACATTTTGATAATTACGCGGGGCATCTACACGATTCGCTTAAAAGAACGATTTTTTCGTTAGTGGGGCATTGCTAAATTTTGATAATTATGCGAGACGTTTACACGATTCACTTAACAGAACACTATTTTTTCTTTTATAGTTCATTATTATTTGTTATCATTATTATTCTACATTTTACTTTGTATTTCATCCAGTTTCTTTTTAAACGTGTTGTTTTAATCTTTAAATGAAACAAACTTTACAAATGCAATAATGTGGTATTTCAAATAAATATATTTCAAGGCTTTAAATGATTCAAATATCGATCATTTTGAATAATTATTCTCCAAAAAGCCTTATATATCTCTAATGGTATGAACCATTGATCGTAGGAAATAATACTCGATTAATCCCATTCAATATTAGATTTCATAATTTGAACTATATTAAATTTGAACTATAACAAATTCATCGTGATTTCTTAATAAAAATTGTTCTCAAACATTTCGTACTTCATTAAAATTCTAAATATTAGGTATATAAACTATCTTGAATGAAATACCTACAAGGAATATTATACTCATATTATTTAATAAAATTGTTTTACCCACAATAATATCTTCGTTGCGATTTAATACATATATTTAGACAATCACACCGGTTACAAAATATAAGGACAAATGAGTGATATTCCAATATATCCCGTCTTGCTCAATAACTTAATCACGTACCACATCCACTTAAAATCCCTTACCTATTAAAATGCGAACCATGTAAAATGAAATCAGCATTCACTCCTGTTCTTCTATTCATGTATTCCTCATGAATAGATGTCATGGAATATTAATGTTAACTATCTTGATAACGAAATGCAGGAGAAATAATAGGGATTTTCAGTTTCTTTATTTCCAACAGATTATTGATTCCTACATAACAGTTGTATAAACCGTAATGGGTTATGGACATTATATCTCAGCTTTTATGAACGTAAATCCTGTCTATTTCCGTGAAACCAAATACACCGTGCATTACAATAAGCAAAAGGTGTGCCTCTGATCACTATTTCTAGAGATCCAGTATTATTACAAACGGCCACAAACATTTTAATGATTGAAGAGAAAGACGTGAGGTGAATTCTCAGAGTATGTTTATGAAATCGTGCAAAATTATAACATGAATATTGCAACATTCATTTCCTTAATGTCCTAATTATGTGTCCTTTGAATTACTGTAAATGGTGAATCTAAATATGAACGTATTTTTGAAGTTGATACGTCAGAATGAAATTTTGTATCCCCCAGTTTTCATTATCATATTCATTTTTGAAAGGTATTACACAAAACATGTAAAGAAAACAAGAAAATTTCATAGACTTTTAAGTTACAAAAATATGATTATTTGAAAAAAAATTAAAAAATCTAACCTATAATTTATTTGTCTTATTTAATAATTTGTTTCTCCATTAAAAATCTTACTTTTCTGTAGTAATTATTTCTAATAATTATATATTTAAATACCTGAAAGTTGAAGCGTATTTTATTGTTTATAACTGAGTATTATAAACCCTTTAAAATTAATATATAGTTTAAGATAAATTTAAATGCTAAGCTATCATCCTATTCTCAGTTATCAGCATATCATATGATATAGATTGTGTTCTTGTTTTACTACTTAATGAATCTTATATGTGACAATCGTAAAAATATATTGCTGCTACGTTTTGTCACTTAAACTGGATTTTAATATGACTAAATTTATAGAACATATTTTTTCCATTATGTCATATTTTTTCTTATATCTATTTTTATTTTCATTATTGTTAGAGTTATTTAACTTTATAGCTCATTCAGTTTCATTTAAATTTTTTTTTTTGGAAAAGTGTTGTTGTTTTTATAATTCAAACACATATTTCTTTTAAAAGTCCTTATCTATTAAAATGCAAACCATGTAAAATGAAAACAGCATTTACTCCTGTTCTTCTATTCATGTATCCTTGATGAATAGATGCCATGGAATATTAATGTTGACTATCCTGACAACGAAATGCAGGAGAAATTCAAGGGAATTTCAGTTTCTTTATTTTTAACAGATTATTGATTCCTACATAAGAGTTGTATAAACCGTAATGAGTTATGGACATTATATCTCAACTTTTATGAACGTAAATCCTGTCTATTTCCGTGAAACCAAATACACTGTGCATTAAAATAAGAAAAAGGTGTGACTCCGTTCACTATTCCTAGCAGTCCAGTATTATCAAAACAGCCACAAACATTGCGATGATTGAAGAGAAAGGCGTGAGGTGAATTCACAGAGTATGTTTATGAAAGCGTGCAAAATTATAACTTGAATATTGCAACATTCATTTCCTTAATGTGCTAATTATGTGTCCTATGAATTTCTGTAAATGGTGAATCTGAATCGGAATATATTTTTTAAGTTGATACGTCAAAATGAAATTTTTAATAACTTAGTTTTTATTAGTACTCATTTTTGAAGGGAATTACACAAAACACATAAAAAATCACGAAATTTTCATATAATTTTAAGCTATAAAAATATGATAATTTAAAAAAAAATTAAAATATCTATACTATAATTTATAAGTCTTATTTATAATATGTTTCTATATTAAAAATACTACTTTTCCGTATTAATAAATTCTAATATTTATATATTTAAATACCTAAAAGTGGCAGTGTTTATTGTTTATGAAATAGTATTATAAACAATTTTGAAATTAATGAATAGCTTAAGATAAAGTCAGATAAAGCTATCATCATGTAATCAGCTGTTATAATATTATATTATATATATTCTGTTATTACCTGAGTACTTAATCTTATATGTCGCAAGTTTTAAAAATATGCTGTTGCCACGTTTCGTTAGTTAAACTGGATTTTAACATGACTAAGTTAATACAACAGAGTTTTCTTTCTATTATATATTATTTTTTCTTACATTTATTTTTATTTTTATTATTGTTACACATATTTAACTTTATAGCTCTTTTAAAATTTATTAGGAAAAGTGCTGTTTTTTTATAATTCAAATACCTTTTCCACAAAGTGATAAGGTGATATTCCAGAGAGAGGCTGTTTAAATTTCATAAAATAAAATATTCATAATTTTACATCATTATTTCTACAAAACATTATGGGACATTGTAAATATGAACCAAGGGTCGTAGATAATTGTATTGGAAAATATACTGAATATTACATTTGTTTATTTGAAAGAGTAAACATAGACACAAAATTCACTGTATTTTCTTTACGATAAACGTAGTTAAACTTCCTATATTAGCTTTGTAATATCTAATATATTGGATTTCAAACCTTCTTGAATGAATAAAATTCAATAATATTATATTGATATCATTTCAAAAAACTATTTCCCTTACATCACTTTTTCGCGATCTTTTAATGTGCATTCTTAAATAATCACAGTAGTTACAACCTCCCAGAAATATACTTAATATTTTATAGTTACATATTTTGCTTTAGATTTTAATCACGTTCTCATTTCCCTTTAAAAGTCCTTACCTATTAAAATGCAAACCATGTAAAATGAAATCAGCATTCACTCCTGTTCTTCTATTCATGTATTCTTGATGAATAGAACCCATGCAATATTTATGTTGACTATCCTGACAACGATATGCAGGAGAAATTGGTAGAAATTTTCTCTTTCTTTAATTTGAACAGATTATTGATACCTACATAACAGTTCTATAAACCGTAATGAGTTATGGACATTATATCTCAGCTTGTATGAACGTAAATCCTGCCAATTTCCGTGAAAGAAAATACAATGTGCATTACAATAAGCAAAACATGTTCACTAATCCTAGAACCTCCAGTATTACCACAAACGGTCGCAAAAATTTTGATGATTGAAGAGAAAGGCGTGAGGTGAATTCACAGAGTATGTTTATGAAAGCGTGCAAAATTATAACTTGAATATTGCAACATTCATTTCCTTAATGTGCTAATTATGTGTCCTTTGAATTACTGTAAATGATGAATCTGATCATGAAAATATTGTTGAAGTTGATACTTCAGAATGAAATTTTTTATCACTCAGTTTTAATTATCCTGTTCGTTTTTAAAGGAAATTACACAAAACACGTAAAGAAAATAAGAAAATTTCATAGACATTTAAGTTACAAAAATATGACAATTTCAAAAAAATATATATTTACCCTATAATTTATTTGTCTTATTTGATATGTTTCTCAATTAAAAATATTACTTTTCTGTATTAATTAATTCAAATAATTATATATTTACATAGGTAAATTTGGGAGCTTATTTTATTGTTTATGACAGTGTATTATGAACCGATTATAAAACTGTCATATAGTTTCAAAGGAAGTCAAATAAAAAGCTGCCATCATATACTCAGTTGTCGTAGTACCATATCATATATATTCTGTTATTATTTTATTACTTAATGAATCATATGTGTCAGAAGTTACAAATATATCTCTTGCCACGTTTCTTAACTAAACTGGATTTTAACATGACTGAGTTAATACAACACAGTTTTTTTTCTATTATATGATATTTTTTATGTCTATTTTTATTTTTATTATTTTTACACATATTTAATTTTATAGCTCACAAAATTTTTTTTTATATTTATTTGGAAAATTTGGTTTTTATATTTCAAATATCTTTTCAATAAAACGATAAGGTGATATTCAAGAGAAAAGTTGTTTAAATTTCAAAAATTAAAATATTTATAAGTTTCCTTCATTTTTTCTATAAAAACATTATGGAAAACTGTGCTTATCAACCAATGGTCGTAGTTAATTGTATTCGACAATGTACTGAATATTACATTTGTTTATTTGAAAGAAAAAATCATAGGCATAAAATTCACTTCATGTTCACGATAAATGTAGTTAAAATTCCTGTATTGGCCTTGTAATATCTAATTTATTGGATTTCAAACATTATTAAATGAATAACAATAAAGATTATTATATTGATATTATTTCAAAAAACTATTTCAAATATATTAGTATTTTCGCTATCTTTTGATGTGCATTCTTAAATAATCATAGTAGTGACAACCTCCCAGAAATATCTTTAACATTTTATTGTTTCACTTTTTTCTTTAGATTTTAATCACGTTCTAATTTCTTTCAAAAGTAATTACCTATTAAAATGCAAACCATGTAAAATAAAATTAGCATTCAGTCCTGTTCTTCTATTCATGTATACTTGATGAATAAATGCCATAGAATATTAATGGTGACTATCTTGACATCGAAATGCAAGTGAAATTCCTAGTAATTTTCCCTACATTACAGTTGTATATACCGTTATGAGTTATGGGCATTATATCTCAGCTTTTATGAAAGTAAATCCTGCCCTTTACCCTGAAACAAAATACACTATGCATTACAATAAGCAAAAAGTGTGACTCCGTTCACTATTCCTAGAAGTCCAGTATTATCACAAACGGCCACAAACATTTTGATGATTGAAGACAGAGGCGTGAGGTGAATTCGCAGAGTATGTTTATAAAAGCGTGCAAAATTATAACTTGAATATTGCAATATTCATTTCCTTAATGTGCTAATTATGTGTCCTTTGAATTACTGTAAATGGTGAATATGAATATAAACATATTTTCAAATTGATACGTGAGAATTAAATTTTGTATCCCTCAGTTTTCATTATCATATTCATTTTTGAAAGGTATTACACAAAACATGTCAAGAAAACAAGAAAATTTCACAGACTTTTAAGTTACAAAAATATGATTATTTGAAAAAAAAAATTAAAATATCTAACCTATAATTTATTAGTCTTATTCAATGATTTGTTTCTCTATTAAAAATCTTACTTTTCTGTAGTAATTATTTCTAATAATTACATATTTTAATGCCTAAAAGTGGGAACTTATTTTATTGTTTATGACAGAGTATTATAAACACTTTAAAACTGATATATAATTTAAGATAAAATGAAATGCTAAGCTACCATCATATACTCAGCTATCAACATATCCTATTATATAGATTCCGTTCTTATTTTACTACTTAATGAATCTTATATGTGACAATTATAAAAATATATTGCTGCTATGTTTTGTCTATTAAACTGGATTTTAATATGACTAAGTTTATAGAACACATTTTTTTCCATTATTTGATATTTTGTCTTACATCTAATATTATTTTCATTATTGTTAGAGTTATTTAACTTTATAACTCATTCAGTTTCATTTAAATTTTGTTTTGGAAAAGTGTTGTTGTTTTTATAATTCAAACACATTTTCCTTTTAAAAGTCCTTATTTATTAAAACGCAAACCATGTATAATTAAATCGGCATTCACTCCTGTTATTCTATTCATGTATCCTTAATGAGTAAATGACGTGGAATATTAATGTTGACTATTCTGACAACGAAATGCAGGAGAAATTCGTAGGGATTTTCACTTTCTTTATTTTCAACAGATTATTGATACCTACATAACAGTTGTACAAACCGTAATGAGTTATGGGCATTATATCTCAGCTTTTATGAACGTAAATCATGTCTATTTCTGTGAAACTAAATACACCGTTCATTAAAATAAGTAAAAGGTATGAATTCGTTCACTGTTCCTAGAAGTTGAGTATTATCACAAACAGCCACAAACATTTTGATGATTGAAGAGAAAGGCGTCAAGTGAATTCACGGACAATGTTTATGAAAGCGTGCAAAATTATAACTTGAATATTGCAACATTCATTTCCTTAATGTACTAATTATGTGTCCTTTGAATTACTATAAATGATGAATCTGAAGATGAACATATTTTTGAAGTTGATACTCCAGAATGAAACTTTTTATCACTCTGTTTTAATTATCATATTCATTTTTGAAGGGTATTACACAAAACACATAAAAAAACTAGAAAATGTCATAGAATTTTAAGCTATACAAATAAGATATTAAAAAAATAAAATATTTAACCTATATTTTATTAGTACTATTTGATAATTTGTTTATAGATTAAAAATCTTACTTTTATGTAGTAATTATTTCTAATAATTATATAATTAAATACCTAAAAGTTTGAGCTTATTTTATTGTTTATGACAGAGTATTATAAATCCTTTAAAACTAATATATAGTTTAAGAGAAAGTCAAATATTAAGCTATCATCATATACTCAGCTGTCATAATATTATATTATATATATTCTGTTATTACTTTAGTACGTAATGAATCTTATGTGTCAGAAGTTGTAAAAATATGTTGCTGACACGTTTTGTTAATTAAACTGGATTTTAACATGAATGATTAATAAAACTTTCTTTCCATTATAAGATATATTCTTTCTTTCCTTTATATGATACTATTTTTTCTTATTTCACTTTTTATTTTTATTATTGTGACGCATATTTAACTTTATATCTCTCTCAACTTCTTTTAAAATTTATTTGGAAATGTGTTGTTGTTTTTACTTCATTTTCCATGAAGCGATAATGTGATTTTCAAGATTAAAGCTCTTTAAATTTCATAAAATAGAATATTCATAATTTTTCATCATTATTGAAAAAAAAAACATTATGGAACACTATGCCTATCAATCAATCAATTCTCGTACATAATAGTATTCTAAAAAGTATTGAATATTATATTTGTTAACTTGAAAAGGTAAACATACACGCAAAATTTATCGTATTTTCTTTAAGATAAATGTAATTAAAACTTACTGTATTGGCCTTGAAAAATCTAATATATTGAATTTCTGACCTTCTTGAATGAATAACAATAAATAATATTATATTGATATCATTTCAGAAAATATTTCACCTACATCACTATTTCCGCGACCTTTTAATGTGCATATTTAAACAATCACAGTGGTGACAACTTCCAGAAATATCCTTAATATTTTACTGCTTCATATTTTGCTTTAGAATTTAATCACGATCCCATTTCCTTTTAAAAGTCCTTACCTATTTAAATGCAAACCATGTAAAATGAAATTAGCATTCACTCCTCTTCTTCTATTCATGTATTTTTGATGAATAGAGGACATGGAATATTAATGTTGACTATCTTGACAACGAAATGCAGGAGGAGAAATTCGTAGGGATTTTCCCTTTCTTTATTTTCAACAGATTATTGATTACTACAAACCAGTTTTATAAACAGTAATGTGTTACAGGCATTAGATCTCAGCTTTTATGAACGTAAATCCTGTCTATTTTCGTGAAAACAAATAAACACCGTCCATTACAATAAGCTAAAGGTGGGACTCCATTCACTGTTCCTAGAAGTCCAGTATTATCACAAACGGCCACAAACATTTCGATGATTGAATACAGAGGCTTGAGGTGAATTCACAGAGCATGTTTTTGAAAGCGTGCAAAATTGTAACTTGAATATTGCAACATTCATTTCCTTAATGTGCTAATTATGTGTCCTTTGAATTACTGTAAATGGTGAATCTGAATACATTTTTGAAGTTGATACGTCAGAATGAAATTTTTTATCACTCAGTTCTAATTATCGTATTCATTTTTAAAAGGAATTACACAAAACACAACACATAAAGAAAACCAGAAAATTTCATAGAAGTTTTAACTACAAAAAAAAATAATAATTACCTATATTTTATTAGTTTTATTTGATAATGTGTTTCTCGATTAAAATCTGTAGTAAATACTTCTGTAGTAATTATTTCTAATAATTATATATTTAAATGTCTAAAAGTGGGAGCTTATTTTATATTTTATGACAGAGTATTATAAACCCTTTAAAACTGATGTATAGTTGAAGAGGAAGTCAAATAATAAGCTATCGTCATATACTCATCTGTCATGTTATCATATATATTCTGTTATTACTTTATTACTTAACGAATCTTATGTCACAAGTTGTAAAAATATACTGCAACCACGTTTTGTTAATTAAACTGGATTTTAAAATGACTGATTTAATAGAACACAGTTTTTTTTCCATTATATGATAATAGTTTTTCTTATTTCTATTTTCATATTTATTATTGTTACACATACTTAACTTTATAGCTCACAAACTTTCTTTTAAAATTATTTGGAAAATTTTGTTTTTATAATTCAAATACCTTTTACATAAAACGATATGTTGATATTCAAGAGAAAAGCTGTTTAAATTTCATAAATTAAAATATTCATAATTTTACATCATTATTTCTACAAAAACATTATGGAACACTATGGCTATCAACCAACTGTCATAGATAATTTTATTAAAAAATTTATTGAATATTACATTTGTTAATTTGAAAGAGTAATCATAGTCACAAAATTCATTGTATTT
>CM063511.1:35406401-35411401 GCA_032207245.1 Pardosa pseudoannulata | reverse complement strand
CAAACAAAATTATCCCCTTTCCCCATTTATTATTCTAAATCTTAATTTCTTCTCTCTATATTAATCATATTTTCCAAGCCATGGAATTTGAATGAGGAAGTTTTCATTCCTTCAGCCGAACCCCAAAATTCTTTCTTTGATTCTCAAAGCAAAACATGATATAGCTGGCATATTTTAATTAGGAAGCAATAACTCTCCCAGGAAAATCTGTAACGATCAGCAATAATACTCTTCTGAAACGCTACACTTTGACAGATGTCTCTAATCAAAGGTTACTCTCTGTAAGCAATTAACTGTTTCCCCAGCCATTTCCCACAACCCTAAACCCCACAAGGTATTTAACCGTCTCCCTCTAAAGGTTGCCGTTGCCACATGTAGCTAGAGAGAGAATTCTAATACCATCCGGTTCAGATGCCTCTGGATTTTGTGATATTTTGAGGAGGTGAAATAAAGATTACGATCGGCCACGACGACTGATGTGTTTCATTCTAACGGACGTTGACAGCGCAGAATGCCCGGGCTGAGAAAAATAATAGGGACAATTTAAAATGGGTTTCAGTCCTTATATATATATATATATATATATATATATATATATATATATATATATATATATATATATATATATATATATATATATATATATATATATAGATATAATATATATATATATATATATGATATATATATATATAAATATATATAATATATATATATATATATATATATATATATATATTATATATATATATATATATATATATATATATATATATATGATATATATGATCTATATATATGATATATATTATATATATATATATATATATATATATATATATACACACACATATATATAAAGGCAAAGGTAAGAATGGAGATTTTAAAATACAAAGTAGATGTCCCTGATAAACTTTCAATTGCGGAATTGTTCTGATATTAAGGAGATGATAAAGATATAAACGACTGCAATACTATAAACATTTCATCAGTTTTGTCTTCTATCATTGAATAACGATTCTGAAAGATATTTTATTGATTTATGTGAGGAAACATTCTTTCAAAATTATAAAATTTCTATTCATTCCAGATTCTTTTCAGTTTGGTTTACTATTAATTGTACGAATAGAAACTAGGGATATCATTGTCTTTTGTTTCAAAATAATATATTGATATTATTTTTCTTCCATGGAATTTTAGATTCCCATTTATTTTTATACATTTATCTTTAATTAGCTTTATTTATTAAAACTTATCCTTTTATGATATGAAAGATATCTATTCCAATGAAAAATCCTAGAACATTTGTAAGAGTCATTGTACGCCATATATTTTATCTCACCCTTTCTCCTACATATTTAGAAAATTATCATTCACGGCATTTATTAATTTAGAATTTTTCTTTTCTTACTGAGTTACAGTTGAGATATTTAATTGCTAATATATATCATTTTTCTAAACTTTATTACAATTGAAATGGTTACGGGAAAGTACAATGCATTACCTTAATTTTCAAAATTCTTTTAGAATATACATAAAAGATTAGTTTTCGCTGCAAATAAATGAGTTTGTTGAGTTTGTAATAAAAATTTGATATTATTAGTAATGCTTTTAAATATATAAAAGAATTTTTAATCATTTTATGTACGCAAACAATAAATTATTTGTCTTTATTAGAAGAATTTTCTTCCTGAAATTCGTTCCCAAAATGTTTCATTATATTACATTAAAATATGCATAGCTTTATAAATTTTTGTTTCATTACCTATATTAAAAATGTTTTTGTTTTCAAAATTACATATATTAATATATTTGTAAATATAAAAGTCTTAAAGATTTAAAGCAGTTAATTTTTTAAGTCTATTTTGGAATGTTCTCTGCGTCTCAGTTCACAAAATTCGTTCTGTATTATGTAACTTATATCAAAAATATCATGATTTTTTTTGCTTTAAGGATTATTATTTTTATCCGAATGGAACTTTATATTTTTGAGTATTAAATATTTAACATTACATAAAAAATTATTTGCTATTTTATGTAACTTAGTTATTGTTTATAAAATATCAAAATACCATAACTTTAGTAAAAACATAAAAAGAAAATATCACAGTTTCATGCATTAGAAATTGTTAGTTTCTATATTAAAAATCTTTTATTTTTAAATTACATATATTTATATATTTTCAAGTATTAAAGACTTAATGATTTAGTTTGGTTTGGTTTGGAGTGCTACGGTCTGCTTTCTGCAACAAGAGGGCTAATGAGACCGGGACCTACTGCATAAAGCCGATTCCGAACAGCTACGCACATCCATGCCACAGTGGGATTCAAATCCACGAATTCCGGTTCCGAAGGCCAGCACCCTAAACATTGGGCCATTGTTCGGCCATAATTATTTAAAATATTTAATTTTGTATGTCTATTTTGGAATGCTCTCTGCGTCTCAGTTCAATAAACTCTTTTAGTATTTTGGTATATATATTTAAAATAAAACGATTTTTTACATGAAGGATTATTGTTTTTACCGAATGAAACTTTATATTTTCGAGTAATAAATATTTAAAATCACATAAAAAAAATATGTACTATTTTATGTATAGTTATTTTTTTATAAAATATCAAAATACTATAGATTTAGTAAAAACATAAAAAATTAATATCAAAAGATTTGAGCATTAAGAATTGTTAGAATAATATAAGAGAGCTCTCGCTATTTCTCCCCTCTCTCACTGGTTTCCTATCACTCTCTCTCTCTCTCTCTGTCTGTCTTTCTCTTTTTCTGTATATATATATATGTAATGGTCCAGTGTTAAAGCGAATGAAAACAATCTTTCTTGATAATAATATGTTTATTAAATCATCGTTTTATTTAAAGCCATTTTCATTTTTTCATCGAAGACAAGCGTAGAGTATGTTACAGTTCCATGTCCACGTGCTCACTGCTCATATCGGTTCTCTTAAACATTAAATTCTCCAAAAATCTTTCCGCTTGACCGGATAATCTCAAGAGCTTGCGCGAGCTTGGTTTTTTTCATTTATGTTATTGTAGCAAAAGAGTTCCCTTGTTAAAATAGCTTATAACTCATGTAATTTCCAATTATCCTTTTTTTAGACCTGACATATATATATATATATATATATATATATATATATATATATATATATACATTAATAATAATAATTTCTCCAACTATTTTTATATATAATTTTAAATATATAAGTTTTTAAAATTTTATATTACTTTGGGAAATCATTTTTATTAGTTAAAGATAAATTTAATTAAATTACCCCCATGTAAAAAAAACGAAAAGTTCCTAGAATTAGTAGTTATATTGGTATAAACAAATTGATCTAGTTCTCCTTCATGTATGGCATAGTTCCTTAAATTTTAAGGAGTAAGTGATCCCACAAACGTGTGCATTATATACATCATATACTGTGTAAACATACCTCGCGTTCTATAAATTCTAAAAATTGTTAAGAAAAAGAGATAAATTATTTTTAGATAGTTTACAATTTCATACAGACTTTCGTTTATTGCCGTTTAAGAGGCCCATAACCCCTCTTGAAATGGTTTAAAATCGCACATTAAATGCTGATATTAGCATTAACTCTCTGTAGATGATCATTGAATACCATCAGTTGCAGAAAAGCGAGCTACTTTAAAATGAACCGAGTTTTACATGTTAAATCGACTAATGGACTACGCGAATTGAATGAATTGTATTCTCTTCCAGTCCTATTGAAATATGTGTATTAAGAGAAGTCCACTAATAGTGTCATCAGCTCTAATGCATTTTACAGCTGAATGCATTAGTTTATGAAAAGCTACGCGGAGAACGGGTGTTCAGCAGCATAACCACCGGGAGTTGTCACAAACTCTTTTGAGATGTGTGTAGCACTGCAATTTCCGTTTAAAAGAATACATATTAATATTACTATGTACAGCAAGACCGTTTCTGGGTTTAATTTTATTCATTTAGTTGCTAATTAGGAGTTCTTGATATTTTAAAAGGATCGTGGAATTTAGAAAGTGTTTTTATGAAATAATAACTTATTGTAATGATACTTTGTGGACATATAGTAAAAAGTAAAGTAATCCTTTAGTCAACAATGTTTCAGATTAGAAACACCATATTTAACAAATGTTTTTGTATGTGTACCAACAATGAACATTAAAACAATGAATGATTAAGACAAATATATACGTGTGAAAACTCACATACATACATACAAACATACATACATACATACACACACAAACACATACGTATGACATACCTATATGAATTCCCAAGACCGATAATGATTGATAATATGTTTATTCATGACTACTGCACAGTTTTACATCCAAACATCAAACGTGGCTTCCACACTCTATCAAAGAAGCTATATTTGGCCAAGGTTCAGTCAGCAAACCTCTCTGAAGACCCTCTCTCTCTTTTATTACGCTTCAAGCACTTTCACAAGGAATTATTAATATTTCATGAACCTGCTGCGTTTTCTGCCTTGAAACCCCTAAATTATTAATTTTATGTTTTCCAACCTTACACACACACACACACACACACACACACACACACACATATACATATATATATATATATATATATATATATATATATATATATATATATATATATATATATATATATAAACACACCCGCATTTTAAGATTAAACTCCTTATTGTAGATTACTGAGAAAATGCTCAAAGATGATTTTAGGTTTACATTTAGTTTGGTTTATCTATTTTGTAGACGCAAGACATAAATTTGAAGAAACACAGTATTGAATAAATCAACAGTCGAGTATGACGAAAAAAATTTATCCTCCGGCGTGTTTGTTATTTTATAACAGATGCAGTGTCATTATAGTAGGGAAGAAAGAGGAAGAGAAGTAAAAACTCATAGCTTCCGAAAGTGAAGAATTTGCTGAATTCACAGAAAAACCTGTACAGGTCTATCTGGTTTGATTTCCCAGGAAATGCTAGTATCACGC
>CM063511.1:35396886-35401301 GCA_032207245.1 Pardosa pseudoannulata | reverse complement strand
TTCTTAAAATTTTTTTTAGCTATTTTATTCCTAAAAACTGCAGCCTTTGGGGGGATACAACAAATTCTCTTCTGTTGTAATTGTTAAGCTATAATTTTTTAAGCTATAAGCTATAATTCATAAAGCTATAATTTTTTAAGCTATAAGCTATAATTCATAAAGCTATCATTTTTTAACATACAAATGAATAGAGAAAATCGGTACCAAGTGATTTTGATAACAATAAGCGATTGATAACATTAACATTAAGCGAAATCCATTGTACATACTTACATAAATATATATGTATAATATGTAGAATGTTTCTGCAGTTGTCCCTGACAGCGTCAAGCGCATTCACTAGAAAAAAATGAATAACGATGATTTTTAAAATATTATTATATAAAATAAATCTGTATAAATATTTTGAACTTTAAACTTTCAAATAAAAGCATGTATTTGAGAGTTTGATTAAGATGCTTCGAATATGAAGTATCAATCGTGAAATATTTTCTAAAATGTAAGAATGAAATATAAATCCTCTCTTTGGACGATGACAGGAGAAGAAAGAAAAAATTATAGAGTGGGAACTACATATAACTTGGTTAGAAAAATATGTGAGAACGTAGTAAAAATCGTAGATGAAAAATAGAACTGTCCACAAAAGAAAAATTAAAAGATAAATGAAAATCCTACGATAAGACGCCATCATTAATTTCAAACAGTTTTTAGATAAATATTAAAGACTGATGTGTCGTATACTTAAACGGAAAGAAAGTGGTGAAGAAAAAATTAATGCATGTCATGGTTAATTAATTCTCTGTCTTATCTATTGATTAAATCTCAGTTTTGAGAACATCTTTTCTTGATTGAAATCTGTCCACTATATAAGAAAAATATACATACAATGTATATAACTCTGTGGTATGTAATACAAAAGCAATTATTTGTAATTTGAAAATTTAGATTTGGGGAAATTATAAAGTTTAGTTGTGCACCTCCCTATTTGGTTGCAATTTGAAATGTTGTTGTTGTTTCTCATGCCACTTGGACAAACCAAGCACGATTGAGCCTGCAGGCTCTCGTATTAAGGCCAAGAGCTGCGGCTTTCATTTTAAGGTGAAAAAACGACTTCGCTCAAGTAGGTTCTCGTAATTTTCAAGCATTGACCAAGCAGAAGACCCATAGACTTGGCTTGCCGCTCCCTGAGGTATTGATTGAGAACTTGGAGGACATTGTGACCTTTAACGAGCACGGTCTTTGGCACGAGCAGGCTTGGGTTCCGATTCCGCAACCTTTCAATTACTAGACCGTTGCCTTTTGGAGACTGAGCTACCGCAGCTCTTCAATCTGAAATATTTTTACCGAAAAATTTCATTATAGCTAATATTTAAAGTTGCCTAATACAATTTATTATTTGTAGATGTGGAAGACTCCTCTAGATTCGGCGTCGGTCTCGTAAAAAGGGTGTCACTTTTTTTCTTTGTCTCGTGT
The DNA here is from genome assembly GCA_032207245.1 of Pardosa pseudoannulata. NCBI lineage: Eukaryota > Metazoa > Arthropoda > Arachnida > Araneae > Lycosidae > Pardosa > Pardosa pseudoannulata. Next base: position 35,399,828 of record CM063511.1, on the reverse strand, counting down.
AGCCCCAAATATATATCCTTTAAGCAGCGGATGCCAGCAGCATCCACCCTCTTCCCTCCTCTATTAACAAAAGTCTAATTTAAACGTCATGTGACAGTGTATAAAATATTCTTTAAATTAATATACGTTTCAATGTTTTAACACTAGGGATAATCTAGTTATTTAATTTATTATGTTATTATTTGCAGTTTTTGTAAATTCTTTTCGCCTTTATTTCACATTGCAATGCGTTTCGTTATTATGGGTAACGAAACCTTCGACATGAAATTAACATTATTTAACATTTTATTTGCTATATGATTATTAATTCTTTTACAAGTACTCGATCACCTTCAATTAATCTCGCCTAAAATGTTGCTATGTTTGTGTGACTAAAGTGCAAATATTAATTACCAAATACCCCACCCCATATAGTCTTATAATTTCTTTAGTTTATGTTTATTAAATTTATAAATATCTTTCAGCTACATTAAAATCTGTTACTCATTTTATGAAAATGATCATTGTTTGTTCGTAAGATTGTTTACATTTCATGCATGTACTATAATTTAAAAAGTAATCTAAGTTTTGAAATAAATATACCTTTCATTAATGGGCCTTTATTAAGCAGACCGAAATCTGGTGGATAATCAACTATCTATTACATATATCTGAAACTTGAAACTTGTCGTATGTGTTATCCGAAAACATTTTCCCGCTGTACAAATCACATGTCTGAAACAATTGATAGAAAATTTAATATACAAACCACATTTCTAAACCTATATGCATCAGATGTATTAGAAAAAACATCCACATGTACAGAACTATCGTTATCACATTTAATACAAGATTGCATAATGTAATTGAAAAAGTTTTGAAATTGGACAGGTTACTAAAGAAATTCACGGGAAACACTGTGCATTTTAATATTTATAACTCGAATTATCTATTGAAAATAAACTTGTGGTAATAATCTATCTCATTCGTTGAATTTTGCAACATAAGGGGGTTTATATCAAATTTTATCACTATGTTTATCTAGGTAGTTTGTCTCCACCTGAAAATATTGGGTTAGAATCAAAAATATTAATCATAATATTCACACTAGTGAATTAGGCATAATATCAGTGAATTTTTAAGACAACAATACTCGAACGACGGGTGATATATAATATCAATATCTTAGCCCCTAAGTTTATCCAAATTGTCCTTTCGTGCCATTCATTATTCTAAATTTATTTTCTTCTCTTTAAATTAATCCTATTTTTCCTGCCATCAAATTTGAAGGAGGAAGTTATTCTTCCTTCAGCCGAAGCCCGAAATTATTTCTTTGATTCTCAAAACTAAAAATGATATTGCTGGCATTTCAATGAGGAAGTAATAACTTTCCCAGGAAAAATCTGTGTCTATCAGCAATAATAGTCACCCTGAACGCAAGAATTTGGCAGATGTTTCTAATCAAAAGTTACTCTCCTTAAGCAATTAATTGCTTTATCAGCATTTTCCCACCAGACTTAAACTACACGAGGTGCTTAGTCCATTCTCGTTAAAGATTGGATTTGCGAGACCTATGCTGACAGCAATCTGACACCGTCGGGTTCAGACTCCTCTGAATTTTGTACTAATTTTGATGAGATGAAATAAAAATTATGTTTGGCCACGATAACTTATGTTTTTCCTCAAGTCAGAATTTAAGCGGGATTCTTGGCTCGAGCTTAGAACAATAACATGGGCCATTTAAAGAGGTTTTCTAGTATAAATTTGAGTCCAACTTGTCCCATCTTTACTTACACGCACATTATATATGTATGTATATACATACACGCACACATATATATGTGTGTGAGAGAGATAAAGAGAGGGTTATGTAAGATGGAACCTCATAACTTACAATATATTAAGAAAAGTTGTACACATACCAATAATAGCATTTTCATGTAAAAAAATGAAAAATATGTATTAAAGCTATGATAATGATATTCGTTAGTCTAAAGAAAATTATATCCCCAGGTGTTATAAGTAACACTTTAGATTAATATTTTTAAAGATGTTTGTTGGCATAAATTTTATGAAAGAAGAATACTTTATTGTATTTTCCAGGCAATTAGATTTAAAAAAAGCGGATATCCAAATAAGTCGTTTATTCTCTTAAAAGGGTAAGCAATAGGGATTATATCAAATCCTTCGCTTTAAAATAGGAAAGATTAATGACAGGATCTAAAAGTGACAGGGAAAATGTAGCGGATTATATTTTAAAGCTGACCATTTGAGAATAAATATGACGTTAAACAATCAGTGTAAAGCTTCATTTCACATACAGCGGGAGAAAAGCAATTTGAAGTTTTAACAGGTATTACAACTGAAAAAAAAAATTGGAGTTTATGTCAAAGTGATATACGAGGTTGAACGCGTTTAGTTAATCTTAGAAAGTCGAAAAAAGGATTAAGCAAGATTTTCATCTTAGAGAAAATATATTCCTAAATTGTTTATTTATGATACAGTGCAAAAGTAATATTCGTACATAAAATGTAATAACTCACTTAACGCTGTGCATATATCGGCAAAAATATTTCCAGATATTTCATTGCGAGGAAAATATTACTAAAATAAAATAATTGATATTATTTTAAGCTTGTGTATCCATGTACCTAGTTGTATTCTCAACTAAAAATTAGTTTTGTATTGAAAATGCATAAAACGTCATAATATAATGTAATAATATATAATCGAAGTGTATTAAAAGTAACTGGAACTTGACAAAATTAACCAAAATAAATTAATACATTTTTATATTGACAATGCATAAAAGAACAAAACAAATGCCTACTTTTGTACTGAAAATGCATGAAACATTACTTTCAATAATATATAATCGAAATGTATCAAAGCAAACTGGGACTTGATAAAATTAACCAAAATAACTTAAGATATTTTTAGCCTGAAGAAAATTTATATGTGAC
>CM063511.1:35366886-35391886 GCA_032207245.1 Pardosa pseudoannulata | reverse complement strand
AGGGGTTGGAAAGTATTAACACAAGTATATATATACATATATATATACACTTATATATATATACATATATATATACACACATATATACACACACGCGCATATATATACACACATATACACATATATATATATACACACATATATACATACCTATATACATATATATATATTCATACCTATATACATATCTATCTCTCTCTATCTCTATCTACCCATCTATCTACATCCATCTACCCATCTATCTACATCCATCTACCCATCTATCTACATCCATCTACCCATCTATCTACATCCATCTACCCATCTACCTACCCACCCTCCCACTAGCAAATTTAACTAAATGCAATTTTCAACCGAGAAAACTAAATGTCCAGTCTAAAAGCAGCAAGTTAATGAAAAAATCTCCTGAATAATAACAGCCTAAGTTATCTGTCCGTCTGTCCTCGAATTTATGAAAATGTTGGACCTGGAATGGTAAGAGGCATTCATATTGGATTCTTTAGAAGTTAGGGTTAGCAAAATTCAAAGCGAGTAAAGTATACCTTCTCCTAAACTATGAATCCGATTTTAAAATAACTTGGTATAAATATGCCTCATATCACATTGAAAAATACTGTCACTTTAAAACATTCGAAATCCATTCCTTCCCTCCTTTTAGAGAGTTTAATGCCGTTATTTCAAGCCCTATTTTCCCCAGTTAAGAGCAGGCGTTTCAATTTATCACATAATAAATAGGTACAAATAACATTTTTTCTAGCATTATGACGTCATTCCTTTAACCATCTCATTTAATAAGTTATTATTTTAAATTATTTAAATATCAATTGAATTATTTTCATACGTTTTATCCCTGAACTTAGATATTACGTAGATAATTTTCTTTTATATTTGGCTTAAATAATAGATTAGGTACATATGTGATAGTTTTCAATTTAATCATTGAAAATTTTTTGTTGCAACGAAAATTTAATCATTGATATTAACACCAAATTTTATGTACTTCCAGGGTGTAGTGGAAAAGATAGTTTTTTTCCAATAATTACTCTGTCAAACAAACTGGGATGAACTTAAAGATAATTTCGACGTAGCTAAGGAAACTTTGAAATATCTTTCTAAATTAATTCAACTTGATTCTAAACTGCATTCACAGTATCGGGAGACTTTAGTGGAGTATGGAGTAAAACAAATTATTATGCATGTACGAAATAATTCTCAGTCAAAAAAATAAACCATTTTTTTTTACTTTCTTCACAGGGTATTTTACAATTCAGGAAAATTAAAAGTTTTACTGATCCCGTTATATGACGGGTTATGATCTAGAATACAAATATTTGTTTATTAATGAAATGGCTCACAAGAAATGGGTATAGTTTATTAAAAGTAAGAAAATGGAGTATTAATAAAACGCATCTTATGTCAAATATCCCCTATCTTGCCTCTTATCAGAGTTAGAAGTTATATCAAGTTAATGCAAGATGAGACTTATAAGATAGTTTCACTGGCGTCATTTTCAAACCATCCATCTCTGTCATTTGTTGCTTCGTAAATTTTAATACTTTATTTAATGCAGAGAGTTTAGTGTTTAGGAAATAAAACCAAAAGTAATTTTTCATCGTTGGATAATGTTGTGTTTCAAGCAGAAAAGGGATTTTTTATTTAAATTTTAAGAACGAAATAAGTTTTAGTGTTATGTAAAATACCGTTATGTATTTTTCCTATGTATTAATTCTTTGAGAATATAGCACATGATTTCTATTGTACAATAATTTCTTAATGTTAAATTAACACATTGTATGTCTATAGAATACATATGTAATAATCTACACGATTATATATCACATGTGATACACAATGAACTATATTTTATATACGAGTTTTAATATATTCTATATCATACTGTTTCAAATGAATATACAACTATATAAAGCATTACACGTGCATATCATGTGTGATGTACAATATATTAAAAGGGTTAATCTCACATAAAGCACATTTTATTCCATTGGAAATATATACTATATTCCCAAAGTGTTGATATACAGGAAATATAAAATATAAATTTGTTATAAATAATTACGATAATTATTGTAAGGAATTCTATTGTATAATAATTTCTTAATGTTAAATTAACACTTTGTCTATAGAATACATATGTAATAATCTACACGATTATATATCACATGCGATACAGAATGAACTGTATTTTATATACGCGTTTTAACATATTCTATACCATACTGTTTCAAATGAATATACAATTATATAAAGCATTTCATGTGCATAGCATGTGTGATGTACAATATAGGAAAAGAGTTAATCTCATATAAAGCACATTTTATTGCATTGGAAATATATACTATATTTCCAAAGTGTTGATATACAGGAAATATGAAATATAAATTTGTTATAAATAACTACGATAATAATTGTAAGGAATTTGGACCCCACGAACTGTGTTTCGCAGATATACACCCTTGACTCTATCTGCAAAATCGACCCTATTGATATCTTCCATCCGGTGTTCCTTAAGGAAAAGTAGAGCCAGCCGGCTAAGGGGGGATAAGGTTTTTCGGATGTGGCGCTTTTGAACGCCGGCATTGTATCTATAAGGGAGGACTTCTCTTTTCGGAAGGGATCAAGTTTTGAGAAAACTGGCACCCCGAAGAAGGCAGAGAAGATCTGCAAGAAAGCAGTTGGATTTGGGGAGTCGACATAGAGCCTGCGATCGGGAGACATATATCTGTGCTGATGTGAGAAAACACTACGATCGGTTATGTAAATCTGGCTAAGACTGTCTCCGAGACTCAAATATGATATTTTGATTTATTTAATTTTTCATTCAATCTCGTAAATAAATGCTTGTCGTCCTTAAAGTTTCGGAGGTAATTTAATGCATCCTCAGAGAACACACCTGTCCCAGTAATAAATAAAGCGGGGAAGTCCCACGCTACTATAGAGCACCACAAAAAGTGGGTGTGTTACAATTATTTTTGTAATTATTATATAATTATTTTCAGGACATGTAAGTATGTACTGTTAGTATTACTTTTAGCATGATATTCTGTAAAATAGCTCCTACTGTGTAATTTATTTAATATCAAAAGTCCTCTCACTATTAAAAAGATATGTTTACAAAATTTCTTCATTGGTTGAATATCAATTTCTAATAATTCATCATAAACTTCATAAAATTCATATATGTTGGCCAGAAATCAACAGACAATTCAATTTATATGTTAACCATTGCTGTGTCATATTTCTGCAGGTGTGGCAGACATTGTGACTTCGAACCTGGTTTATATGCAACATTCTATGTTAGCGAACAGGACGGTCTTTATTCGGCCTCGAACGCACAAATCTCACTATAAATTGATACATCTCCTAGGTATGGCTTTATACTATAAATACAACAATTTAAGAAAATCTATAGAAATAAAATACTCGACAGGAATCCTGAGAAACAGGATTCTCTAAAACTATAAATAAAATTAAATTTAAATTTTAAAACTATATATGAAATATGAAGTTAAAAAACTCAAATTAACTTTGTGAAAATTTTCAATACGTTTCCGAAGTCCACTGGTTCGTCTGAAATATATATTTTTGGTTGTTCGTAATCGTGATTAAGCAGGAGGATCATTTATAATAAGCTCTTGCGCTACAAAAATTTTAAAAGTATTTCTTTATAGAAGAATTCAACTAACATAAAATATCTCTAGAAAGATCGTTGTATCTTGAATCCTAATATAGTATTGTACAAAACATTTTTGAACAAGCAAAAATGTCAATCTGAGATGTGATATTATTATAGAACATGAAAATAACTCGTTCTTGTTGAAACTTAATTGATATATTATCGTCTTTTATTATAGTAAACCCTGTAGTTTTTTAGCAGTTTACGTATTTTATTATTAGCATACCTATAAATAATGTTTTTTATATGGAAGATTAAATTGGTAACTGGAAGTATAGTGTCTAATTTTATATTTGTTTTTCTAATAAATTTGATAAGCATTAGTAGATCCTTACGTTTATAAATAGAACAAAAAAGTTGTGAAAAAATGAAATAGATAATTTACTCAATAATTATAGCTCAGATATGCGGTTGAAAGAAGAAATATTTATAATTGAAATTTGAATATAACATCTTAACAAAAGAATTTTTATTTTTTTAAATAACGTATATATAATTTGGGAAAAACATTAACCCATATTGGACCGCTGTCCTATAAACATGACAGCAAATAAAATTTCATTTAATAATAAAGTCATAAATATTTTCTGAGTGGATTTTATTTTAACACCTTTAAAATAGACACACTTTAGCATAGTAATAAAAATAACTGAGAAATCAAATTACATTGTATTGTAAAATTTATTTTCAGCAACGTCTTACAAATTGCCATTTTTTTAATATTTAATTTTAGATTTATTATTATTATTTTTTAAACATTGTGGAAGTTACTTTTAGTTTAAAAACAGAGCTAATAATGTAGCTGAAAGTTTTTGTTGAAAAATATATTTTACATGTGTATTTTGTAAGTATAAAAAAGGTGCCCTAAAATTAAGACGACGCTCCAATCCTGTTTATTTTTCTATGAATTTGATATTGCATTGTTATCTCTCATTCTTTTCTTATCTTTCAATGAAAACCAGTTCAAACACCTGTTCACACATCTGGACACAACAAGGGGTAAATAGATGTCTATTCTATTCAGAAAACTGGAGATTTTTTTTGCAAGATAAACTTACTCTCTTACTGCCAAATCAATAACTGCAAGTGTAAACCAACAAAAGTATGCTTAAAATGTTATGTTGGACTTTGCTTTGACTGTTTCCCCAAATTTTATCTATGAATCAGCCTAATACAATGTAAGTGATATTTGTTAAGTTTTAGTAGTGTAAAGGGCCGTTGTTCTATTTATAGGACAACCAATTACATAAAAAATTTAAAATATTTTTTCAAACTTTTGGTTTTATATACTTAGTTACACCATATTAATGACATGGATTAAGTTTTAATAACTTACAAAAATACTTAGTTGGTGTGGTACAATATGGGTTAAAAGAGATTATTTTACTTTATACATTGATACAGTATAGGGTAAAGTTATAGGATAGGATTAGACATCAAATTTTATCTATATAGTTCTATAACATATATATATATATATATATATATATATATATATATATATATATATATATATATACATATGACATATATAATGCTATACTAAATCTGACAGATATTAGAATACCCTTAAGTTTAGAATTGAAATAAAAATTTTATGAAATACATAGCTAATTTACTCGATAGTAATTATAGTTCAGATATGCACTTGAAAGAAGAAGTATTTATAATCTAGGTATTTATAAATAACGTATATAATTTGGGAATACATTAAGAAAGAATACCTTACATTATACATGGAAACAGTATAGGGTAAATTTATAGGATAGGATTAGACATCAGATTTTATCTATATAGAGTTATAACCTATATATGACATATATAATACTATAATAAATCTGACAAATATTAGAATATCCTTAAGCTTAGAATTCAAACAAAGATTTTATGAAATAGATAGCTAATTTACACGATAGTTATTATATCTCAGATATGCATTTGAAAGAAGAAATATTTCTAATCGAGTTTTGAGTGTAACATCCTGACTTAAGCCTTTTTTATTTTTTTAAGTAACATATATCGTTTGTGATTGCATTATGAAAAGATATTGTACATGGAAACAGTACAGAATAACGTTATAAGATAGGATTAGACATCAGAGTTTTATCTATATAGTACTGGAACCTATGTATGACATATATAATGCTATACTAAATCTGACATATATTAGAATATCCTTAATCTTAGAATTCAAAGAAACATTTTTTGAAATAGATAGCTAATTTACCTGATGATAAATATAGCTCAGATATGCACTTGAAAGAAAAAATATTTATAATCCAGTTTTGAATATAACATCCTGACTTAGACAATTTCTATTTTTTTAAATAACATATATAATTTGGGAATAGATTAAGAATAATATCTTAAATCATATATAGAAAGAGTATAGGGTAAACTTATAAGATAGGATAAGACATCAGAGTTTTATCCATATTGTACTATAACCTATATATAACATATATAATGCTGTAACAAATCTAACAAATATTAGACTATCCTTAAGCTTAGAATTCAAACAAAAATTATATGAAACAGATAGCTAATTTACTCGATAGTAATTATAGCTCAGATAAGCAGTTGAAAGAAGAAAACTAATCGAGTTTTGAATATAACATCCTGACTTAAACAATTTTGTATTTTTTAAATAATTTATATCGTTTTGAAATGCATTATGAAAGAATATTGTACATGGAAACAGTACAGAATAACGTTATAGGATAGGATTAGACATCAGAGTTTTATCTATATGGTGCTCTGACCTATATATGACATATATAATGCTATAATAAATCTGACAAATATTAGAATATCCTTAAGCTTAGAATTCAAACAAATATTTTATGAAATAGATAGCTAATTTACTCGACAGTAGTTATAGCTCAGATATGCACTTCAATAAATAAATATTTATAATCCAGTTTTGAATATAACAATTTGAATTAAACATTTTTTATTTATTAAATAACGTATATAATTTGGGAATATATTAAGAAAAAATATTTTACAAACAAAATATTCTTTCTTAATATATTCCATGTATAAAAGAATATTATACATGGAAACAGTATAGGATAAGTTTATATAATAGGATTAAACATAAGTGTTTTATCTATATAGTGCTATATGACACATAATGCTATAATAAATCTGACAAATATTAGAATATCTTTAATCTTAGAATTCAAACAAAAATTTTATGAAATAGATAGCTAATTTACTCGATAGTAATTATAGCTCAGATATGCGCTTGATAGAAGAAATATTTATAATCGCGTTTGAAAAAAATAAAAATTGTTTAAGTCAGGATGTTATACTACATCCCGACTTATAATTTTTTTTTATTTTTTTAATAACATATATCGTTTGGGAATGCATTACGAAAGGATATTGTACATGAAAACATATATCGTTTGGGAATGCATTACGAAAGGATATTGTACATGAAAACAGTATAGAATAAAGTTATATGATAGAATTAAACATCAGAGTTTTATCTAGATAATGCTATAAATTTCTTTACTAACTATAAAAAAACTACATAATACATTATTCTCTTATTAAAAAGTTCTTATAAAAATATTTATTTCGTTACAAAAAAAGTTTTCTGAGCTTTCTTTTTTTCTTAAAAAAGTAATTTATTCAATCTAAGAAAAAAAAATCTCAAAATACACACCATAATTGATCAAAAAGCAAATTTTTTTCCATCATTTTTAAATCTCATGCTATGTTTACAACATTTTTTTCATCCCCCTTCTAATTCTGCTGGTTAAAAATAAAACTCAATTTCACGAAACGTATCAGCGCTTATTCTATTACTACGAGAAAATAGTTTAATGGTTGATTTATGCAGCTTTTATTCGAGGGGAAACCGTTTTGTTTTCTTTGTATATTTCTGGCGGAAACACGCTCTTATTTCATAAAATAACCCGCATAACTTTTATTTGCAAGTTTTTCTTTTATTATTATCAATTCTTCTTCCGGATCTATCGTTAGGAGTTATAGCCTGATCCCCCCAAAATGCCTCAAAAGCACTTCTGGCCATTTGGCTTCTATCCATTCTTCAATTTACAAATGGATCTTTAATCTCCCCCCGTCGTTTTTCTTCCACTTACTTTTCTTTCTGGATATATTTTATTGCTTTAGCCCTTTCCAACCCTCCCGAAACCCCTTCGCATATATGAATTCCGAAAAACACGGGAAAAATTCATGAATAATAATGTTTTGCACTGGACAGTCGTTTTTCTGCAAACGCTGCGGCAGAAGCACAAAAGAAGTTTTATGCAACTCGGGAAAGAATAATGAGGCGTTTTTCATTTCTTGCGGTTGGAAAATATAAACTTTATAGCTTAATTTTTTTTATTTTATTAGAAATAAAGTTTTTTTGTTGTTTGTACTTCTTTTTAAATGACGCAGCGAGAGATTCTATATAGAGTAAATCCGATAATGTAAAATTATATTGAAGTGTGTTGAGATTTCTTTTTATAAAAAATCGTATAATTTCATCAAAGTGTATAAGTGACCTACTTTCTTTTGAACCTAATGATTGAAAACCAACTAGTTTTTATGAATGCAAAATAATTGCAAATCTGCCCATTAGATTTATCACACAAGTAAAAACACAGTATTTTTAACTAGCACAACAGCTCTGATAGCTCTTGGCTTTTCTACCAATTACTCTTCAGAAAGGTTTCTATATTGTAAAATTTGCCATTTTCAGGCTTTCAATCTACATAACCCTACGGCTGCTTATACCGCGATTTCTATTGGCAACTTAAATACAGCAAAATTTGCTCATCCCGTGATTTTCGTGGTCATGTGCTTTTCTTTCCTATTTTCAGGAGCACATCCCACTTTTTCACAGTTTAACTAGTGAAATAAATTATATACTATACTAAACATTTAATCATGTAATAAATAGAATAATATGAATAAAACTATAGTTATGTTAGATAATATAATTATATTTATATTATGTAAAAAATAGAAATTAATTGCGATTCAACTGAAATGTATTAAAATAAATTCTTGTGATAACATCTGAAATTTGTTTTTCTGACGGCTTAGTTTCTCACGATATAAATCTGTATAAAAAATATTTTCTAGAAATAAAAAGTACATATTCCAGTTCCTCAATATATATAGATTTAAAATATACAATTTAAAAATGTTTTAATCTATTAATGTTTTAATCAAATGTTTAATCTATTTCCATCTACAAATTGAGCAGTCAGAGAGTTAATTTGAGTCTACCAATTATGGGTATCTAAAATATTAACAATATAAATATTTGGTAACTATAAATCAATTCTATTATTTTTACATACCTATATCATTTCAAATAGTCTTCTTCACTTCACTTGGTCTCCACATTTTACAGGTATTGACTTTCCTATCATTTACGCTCCTGTATATGATTTAGTAAAATTCTTGAATCTGCAAATAATATACATTCATTTGGGTCTACTTTTCACGTGCATATAACCAATAACAATAAAATAATTTTTGGTTTAATATTTATAAATTCTGTTTACAATTCAATGTAATTGTCAAATAGAATTGTTACACACACCGGAGAAAAATATTCTTATTTACTGACCTGACACTCCTGATAGATATTTTGTTCCCTATTAATTGTTCTCCAGCTAATCCTGATTTATTAAAGATTTCTAATTTTCCAAATTTACAAATCCCTTTTTAAGTTGTCAATCGAATTTAACTCGGGTTTAATTATTACCGATATCCGAAACAATATTAATAAAATAATTATTATTGTTATATATATACGTTCCATTGTCTCTACAATAAGAATTTCTAATAGCAGTCTCCATGTTTTAAACGCTGACTCCATTATCGCCTTTCGACACAACATGATTCATTCACTTCCCCTCTATGATTACCTTAAACTTTTTGAACAGATGTTTCTGCAAAAGGGACCGAAATTAGAATTTCCCCTATTGTGTTTTGTTCATCGACGAGTCAACATTCAACAGGAATAGCGTATTCAGTGACCAGAGTTTAGCATTTGTAGGATCAAGAAATCCCAGTCACCACTCAACACACTTCTTGAACGTTTTTGTGTGGGCGAATTTTATCAGTGATTGCTTAATCACGTCGTACTAATTACCGTGCAGGTGAACCACCGCTATTTATCTGATCTTTCTGGAACAAGTTATTTTGATATTTCCTGGGGATATTCCACAAAATTAGAAGCGTATCATATTGTTCTATTATGATAGAGCTCCTGCTCAATTTGGATTGGCTCTTGAGAGACATCTGAACAGGCCATTCCCACATTAATGAATTGTGCATAGTGAACCGGATTTCCAGTTACGGATTACCAAACAGTTGTTTCAGTCAGTAGTGTTTAGTCAGTCTGAAGAAACCACTCTGGTAAAATACGGTATCCTGCGATGCAAAGAAGTTTCTTATAGACTGTTCTATTTCAGCTACTTTGGAAGAGAAGTACAGAGAATGCGATTTTCAATGATGGGAACAGCTACATTGAGGCAAGGTTAGAACTGCACGAGTCATCAAATATCTCCCATTCAAGGCGACGATTACGATCTTGATGATTATAATCTTGTATATTCTTGCTATGTGCGTGTTTGTATTCTCATCAAGAGCACAATTTCTCTCAAGAGACCTGGTCTTTTTCGTCTAGTGATGGACCTGAGTTTGATGAGGATGTAATCGTGATTTGTATTCGAATAATCTAAATCATACCCGTCTGCTCTTATTGAATTTTGTTATTGTTTCTTTTATAGCAGTCTCTCTCTTTTCTGTTGAATGACTGTAATTGTTGGAACCAGTAAATGGTATGCATTTTTGCTTCACTGGGTATCGTATCCTTTGCTCTTTCATAAAAATGACGAAACTGATTTTTGGAATAACCTTAGTATATGTGTTTATACATATTTATATTAACACAAGAAGTTTTATACCTTTACAGTGTTCCCTCGCGCCTTCGCGATTTATGTTTTGCGGCTTTAGTGCTTCTCGAATTTTTCCAAAATATTCATCAAAAAATAAAAATGAAAAGATATAAACATGTCGGCAGCCACACTGCATAAAGGAGTGTTTTTTCATGTTAATACACGAGAGGGAAGGATCCCTGCCTGTGGAACAAAACTTCAGATGAGTTGGCTCAGAGGACATACCACGGGCTCTTGAGATGACAAAGTCTTTGAATGAGGAAGAAAATGAAGAGGAAGACGAAGAATAAACTAAAAAGCGTGGCTTTACCGTGAAGAATCTGCAACAATTGTGCAACATGAAAAGAATTTGCAGAAGACATTGACCACAATATGGTTCGAGTTGTCGAGTTTAGCAATCGCGTTAAAGCGGTTATGTCCTTATACAGGGAAATTTTGAAGGAAAAGGAAAACAAAGAAAATGACTACCTATCAACATGTTTCTCTCCAAGGTAAAGCCCCCTGACTCTACCGTCAGCTCCTCCAGCAGAAGAATATCCGAGTGAACCTAAAACTTCTACGAGTCAAGTGACAGCCTCTCCTCAACCACCACCAAGACTCGTCGCCTCTCCCAGAAAGCAATGTTGATTAATGTTGATTACTCTATAAGGTTTTGTAATTAACCTTATTAATTAGCTCTGACACGTTTAAATAAATACGTATACTGTTGTAATTTTTGTCTTAAATATACACATTCAAGAACGCATTTAAGTGTAAATACTATTTACACATTTAACCCTTTAGCGGATAGTGGTTTTACAGCGAAACCTCCTGTTAAACATTATTTTCTCTAATTTTTAGAGAAATATTAATTTTTTTTTCAATTTTTTTTTGTTTTCGACATTTAAAACTTACAATAGATTATAGTACTACATTTAATTTATTTTTATTTTAAAATATATGTATTTATACCTGCCGTACCTAGAAGGTTAGTAATTCGATTTTTTTATCACTTTGACCCCAAACAAAAAATATCTATTACAACACTTATAAATTGCTTAACTATTTATTTGATGTACTTTTTAAGACCATTTATTTATTGTTCTTCCAATATAATTAAAATTTTAATAAGTATTGTGATAACGCTGTTCAAGGGGATGGGTTTGTTAGTGAACAGTCCCTCCTAGGGTATCCTCTGAGGCAAACCCCTCTAAGAATTTGAAAAAAAACTTAATACATTTTGCATTATAAGGTCCATAGATAATGTTTATAAACTAATTTCGTTAAATTACAAAGAATTTATGTAGGTGACCTTGAAAGGGTTAAAACATTTGTGTACCAACATACACGAAAATTCCTAGGGTCAAATCCTATTTCGTAGTTTTTCAGTTTTCGCGGAAGTTTCTGGTCCCCAATAACCATGAAAAATGAAGGATCACTGTACATCTTAACAAATGTACGTATTTGATTCAAATCCTGTTTCTCAATATTTTACGTACGTACGTATATAAATTTTAGAATTGATATCAAAGGAAATCTTTGATCTCCAAAAGTTATAGATAAGGAAATTATGCTCCTTTGAATCAGAAATTTACTTCACAGTGAATTTTAATACATTTTTAAAGAAAATAATATACAACAGGAAATTATAATTAAATTTGAAATTTATCTGTAAATGTAATACAATTGCTTACCTTTAATTAATAATTTTTTACCCCTACCTTTAAAAATTAGCAAATGGAAGTAACTTCTTATAGTCTCTCAAAAATTTGAAAAAATCAATTTTCTAGGATAAATCTTTTTAGATAGATTTCTTAGAGAATTATAAGATGACTCAAAATTGCGACAATTTTTGAGGAATAGATCTTGTTTTTACGTATAACAGTTACTTTTATATGTTTCGAAAATCAAAGTTTTTTTACAGTTTAATAATATTAAAGAGAAATACTTTTAATTACTATGAAGTATCAAAAAGTAATTAATTTTTTCTCCTTTTAATACTTATAATAATGTAATACGATTACCTACCTTTAACAAAATATTTTTTACCCCTACCTATAAAAAATTAGCAAATAAAATATACCTTTTTGTCTCTTAAATATATTCTGAAGGTACAAGTTAATTAAAAAATCTAGGAGGACAATTTTTATAATTACAGGGGGATAGACAATTATAAGATGACTCAAAATGATGACAATTTTTGAAGAATGGAACATGTTTTTACGTATAACAGTTATTTTTATATGTTTCGATAATCAAATGAATTTTTTTTTTACAGTGTAATAATATTAAAGAGAAATATAATTTTAATTACTAGGAAATATCAGAAAGTATTTTATCTTTTCACTTTTAAATAATTATAATAATGTAATAGAATTGTTTAACTTTAACAAAATATTTTTTACCCGTACCTTTAAAAAGTAGCAAATGAAAGTTAATTTTATTGTCTCTTAAAGATATTCTGAAAGTATTACATTACAAGTTAAACAAAAAATCTAGGAAAATAATTTTTATATTTACAGGGGGATAGAGAATTATAAGATGACTCAAAATGTTGACAATGTTTGAAGAATGGAACTTGTTTTTACGTATAACATTTATTTTTATATGTTTCGAAAATCAAAGGAATTTTTTTTACAGTTTAATAATATTAAAGAGAAATCTAATTTTAATTACTATGAGATATCAGAAAAATATTTCAATTTTTCTCTTTTCAATAATTGTAATCGTGCAATACCATTACCTACCTTTAATGAAATATTTTATACCCCTATCTATAAAAAATAGGTAATGAAAGCTATATCTTATTGTCTCTTAAAGATATTCTGAAGGTATCACATTGTAAGTTAATTAGAAAATCTAGGAGGAAAATGTTTATACATATAGTGTGATAGATAATTATAAGATGACTCAAAATGGTGACAATTTTTGAAGAATGGAACTTGTTTTTATGTATAACAGTTATTTTTATATGTTTCGAAAATCATATGAAAATTTTTAACAGTGTAACAATTCTAAATTTAAGTTTAATTACTATGAGATATCAGAAAACAATTTATTTTTTCTCTTTTTAATAATTATAATAGTGTAATACGATTGCCTAACTTTAACAAAATATTTTTTACCACTACCTATAAAAGGTAGCAAATGAAAAATATTTCTTATTGTCTCTTAAAGATATATTGAAATTTTCACATTACAAGATAATTAAAAATTCTAGGAGGAGGATTTTTATACTTACAGTGGGATAGAGAGTTATAAGATGACACAAAATGGTGACACTTTTTGAAGAATGAAAGTTTTTTTACTTATAATAGTTATTTTTATATCTTTCGAAAATCAAATGAATTTTTTTAAAAGTTTAATAATATTAAACAGACATATACTTTTAATTACAATGAAATATCAGAAAGTATTTTTTTCTCTTTTTAATAATTACAATAGTGTAATACGATTGCCTAACTTTAACAAAATATTTTTTAACCCTACCTATAAAAAGTAGCAAATGAAAGTTATTTGTTATTGTCTCTTAAAGATATTCAGAAAGTATCACATTACAAGTTAAGTAAAAAATCTAGGAGGACAAGTTTTATACTTACAGTGGGATAGAAAATTATAAGATGACCCAAAATGGTGACAATTTTTGAAGAATTTAACTTGTTTTTATGTATAACAGTAATTATATATTTTTATATGTTTTGAAAATCAAATGAAATTTTTTTACAATGTAATAATATTAAAGAGAAATATAATTTTAGTTACTATGAGATATCAGAAAGTATTTTATTTTTTTTCTCTTTTTAATAATTATAATAGTGTAATACGATTGCCTAACTTTAACAAAATATTTTTAACCCTACCTATAAAAATTAACAAATGAAAGTTATTTCTTATTGTCTCGTAAAGATATTCTGATGGTATCATATTACAAGTTAATTAGAAAATCTGGGAGGACAAATTTTATATTTACAGTGGGATAGAAAATTATAAGATGACTCAAAATGGGGACATTTTTGGAAGAATGGAACTTGTTTTTACGTATAACAGTTATTTATATATGTTTCGAAAATCTCATGAAATTTTTACAATGTAATATTATTAAAATGATATATAATTTTAATTACTATGAGATATCCGAAAGTATTTCATTTTTTCTCTTTTAAATAATTATAATACATACGATAATACGATTGCCTAACTTTAACAAAATATTTTTTACCCCTACCTATAAAAAGTAGCAAATGACAATTATTTCTTATTGTCTCTTAAAGATATTCTGGAGGTATCATTCGATGAAAGAATGGTCAGATATTTTGGAAGGCACAGTTGCAAGATGTTTATGAAGGACAAACCTGTAAATTTTGGATATAAATTAAGGATGTTAGCATCGTACAACGGATATCCTTTTTCTATTATCCCTTACCAAGGAGCTACAGAAAAGAGTATGGAGCCTCTTTCTGAACGTGTGGTGGAAAATTTGCTTTCTGCTGTGAAAAATCCGAAACTTCACCGAGTGTATATGGATAACTTTTTTACTTCTCATAGACTATTTGTTCGCTTGAAGGAAAAAGGTTTCTGTGCTACCGGAACTGTCCGTGATAATCGGATGGCGAAATGTCCATTGCCACCTTTGAAACAGTTTGCTAAAACAGAAAGAGGTTGTTCAAACGCATGTTTTGATGCAGTCAATGCAATAGCCGCAGTTCGTTGGAACGATAACCGTGTGGTATCTTTGCTGACAAATTTTGAGGAAACGAAAGTAAAAAGCAAAGTAGAGCTCAGAGTAAAAGGTGGTAGGAAAGAAATTAATATTCCTTTTTGTGTCACGTCCTACAATAAATATAAAAATGGTGTAGATTTATTCGACGCGCATGTGGAAACATATTTTGCCTCCATACAGGGAAAAAAATGGTACTGGCAACTTTTCATAAACTCTTTTGAAACGGCTCTTATTGCAGCCTGGAAAATTTCAAAACTGTTCTGCCCTGATGCAGCACAAGGCCTCTTGAAGTTCAGAAGATCTGTCACAATTAGTTATTTAGGTGTAACAATTTCAAGGAATAATATCAGGCAACGTGGTCTTATTCAAAGTAACAGAGAGCTCCTAAGTCTGAACAATGAACATGTATTGATGAAAAACCCAGAAGGACGACAAAGAAGATGCCAGTTCAAGAACTGCAAGAAAAAACCAACCACTGTGTGCTCTAAATGTAATGTTGGACTTTGCCTGGAATGTTTTCCTAAATTTCACCTATGAATAAGCTTAATGAAATGTAAGTCATATTTGTTAAATTTTAGTAGTGTATTGGACCGTTGTCCTATTTATAGGACAGCTAATATCTTTAACAATTAAAAATATTTTTTCAAAATTTTGGTTTAATATGCTTAGTTACTCCATATTAATGATATGGATAAAGTTTTAAAAGATTTCAGAAATATTTAGTTGGTGTGGTCCAATATGGGTTAAGACAAAGAAAGTTAATATTTTTTCATCCGAAAGTAATATAAGTTCCAGGGTATAAAACTAGTTGCATAAATTAGGCTTCCTTTTTTATGACTTTTTACAAAAATGAACACTGTTCATTTTCAAACAGGAAATCTAGAATAACTGAAAGTAGTCAACTAAACGACAGTTAAAACAGAAATACGCAATCCAAAATAAACCACAAAACAAAAGTTTTTGTTACTAGACTCAGTTAATATACTGAATATATTGAAATATACTGAATATATTGAAATATACTGAACTATGAATAAAAATAGGACAGTCTATAAACTTTAAAGTCTATATCATTAAAATTATTAAACCTGGAATATTATAATTAATTCTTAATGATATATAAAAGTAATTAAACAGGAAAACTTCTGAATTTGTTAATTTAATCTAGTAATTTTGAAATTGTGAATTTGTCATCGATCTAAATTCATTTGGAAAACGAAAATATTTGGTATGAATACAATTTTTTGATTAATGACAAAGGAATTTATCAATATGTGACGTTAAATACACCCATTTTTTAGTCAGTGTGTTTCTATTACTTTCCGAAATTTAACATTTGTTTTATCTAACTCAGCTTGTGCAAAGTTAGATAAAACAATTGTTAACTTGTTTGTTGCGTTATTTTACGAGTTAATCTCGTTTGTGCTGTAAGCTAAATATGACTAATTTTAGCTGCAAGTTTTTAACCTTCTAGTTCCTTTTTAGATGCTGGGTTTCTTTTGAATTTTATAATAGTTTAATTCAAAGCAATGTAAATTTCATTTTTTTGGAACAGTTCAAAAGCTTATATTTACACAGGCAGACTATTACAAATCACATTTTTGAATATCTGCTTAATACAATACACTAACAAGAGCATTTTTACTAATAAACCAAAATCACTTTAATAGTATAATTTTCACTAGATTTATTTGTTTATTAAGATTATTTTCAGGTAGTTTAGTTACAGTTACTATTTGCAGTTTATATATACAGTTTATATCTAATATTTGCTGTGATACTCCAAAACCAAAATTGTGTAGTTTTTACGTACTTGCATCATTACTAAAAATCACTAGTCGCGATAAAAACCGATCTCACCTTGTTCTATTAGTTGAATTAGCTTTGAAAAATAGTTTTTTTTCACATACATTATCTATATATACTTCTCCTTAATTTTGTCTCTGTTGCTAAAGTGTAGATATTTTGAATGATTTTCTAGTTTTGTAACAACAATAGAGACAAATGTGCTATTTAAATACTGAAGTATAAATATTAATTGCTCTTTTGTTGAGTTAGTAAGAATTCATGATTCATGATTATAATGTTTACTACATTTATTTATTTTTTCACATAGTTTAATTACAGTTACTGTTCCCAGTTTATATCTAATAATTCCTGTGATACTACGAATCTAAAATTGTTTAGTATTTACGTAATTGCCTCATTCCGGAAAATTACTAGTCACAAAAACAATCTCTCCTTGTTCTGTTAGTTGAATTAGCTTTGAAAAATAGTTTTATTTCACATACATTATCTATATATACTTCTCCTTAATTTTGTCTTTGTTGCTAAAGTGTAGATATTTTGAATGATTTTCTAGTTTTGTAACAACAATAGAGACAAATGTGCTATTTAAATACTGAAGTATAAATATTAATTGCTCTTTTGTTGAGTTAGTAAGAATTCATGATTCATAATTATAATGTTTGCTACAGCTATTTTTTTATTTATTTTTTCACATAGTTTAGTTATAGTTACTGTTCCCAGCTTATATACATTTTATATCTAATAATTCCTGTGATACTACAAATCTAAAATTGACTAGTATTTACGTAATTGCATCATTCCGGAAAATTACTAGTCACTTAGTTGAATTAGCTTTGAAAAATCGTTTTATTTCACATACATTATATATATAAACTTCTCCTTAATTTTTTCTCTGTTGCCAAAGTGTAGAGATTTTGAGTGATCTTATAATTTTGTAACAAAAATAAGAGACAAATGTGCCATTTAAAAATTGAAACATAAATATTAAATGACCTGTTATTCAATTAGTAGAAATTCCTGAAATTATACAAACTATTCATTAAGAAACATTCCACTAAATTACACTATTTTTTACGAAATAAAACTTACATAAAATGTAAAATTATGATCAATATCTATTATTAAAAATTGCAAAATATATTCTGACTTAAGAGTCATTTTGTTTAACTTTGATTTCCTACAAATTTATTAGTTTCTCATCCAAAATCTAAATACATTTAAAAACATAGGCAATGATTTCATATTACTAATATAGCTCTAAAGAATCAATTTTTTCATATATTCACATAATAATTCCAAGTACATACAATGTTTTATAAGTTCAATTTAATTTACTATATTCTAAGAACTACTATTTGTTATTTTATATCGAAATGTTTAAACGAATGAATAAGTGCCTTGTTATTGCATTTAAATAGGTATTCATTTAAATAAATCTATTGTCACATGTAACAAACACTTATCAGTTTTATTTAATAATGATTTGACTTTAGGGTAATTATAGTAAACAGATAGAATTAGTGTGATAAATTGCTAAAGAAAAGGAGTATCGTGTAATTGAAGTTCTTGGATTCATTAGCACAAACCGTATTCGTTATCATGTCTAGCCACATGGTGTTTGAAACGAAAGTCCTGAACAATTTATTTTCAAGAGCAAATTATTTACACATTAAATGGTTTAAAATTATTCCGTTATCATTAAAGTAGTATCTAAAGAACATAATATATTGTAACATGGTATGTTATATATAGAATCAAATATGTAGGAGATATACTTAATTTTACAAAGCAATATTTTGTAGCTATACCTATACATGGTTATAAAAGCAAAAAGGATGGCTCAAGAATAGCAATTACATGCCAGTAAGGTCAAACTACGTGGGCCATATAATGCCACAAAATGCCATATAATGTACATGTGCCCTGTGTTTTGGAGTGGCACACCAAAATATTTATAACATCTCTAAAATTAATAAAGTCAAACTTCGGAGAATTTATCAGTGTATCTCAGAAAAATAAGCATTTGTGCCAAAAATACAATTACAGCTACGAAAATTATTTTTACATAATTGCAGCCCATATGTTTCTACAAAACTATCTATTTAACTTCTTAAAAATACAGTTTTATTAAAAAAATGAGAATGATATTTTCATAAATATTAAAATTATAATTTAATTCTAGAAAGTGAATAAAAATAAATCTTAAATGTATAGTTATATCATTAGTTCAAATATTCTTTTAGTAAACAGGTAACTAAAATCTACCAATCAATCTACGAATAAGTTTGACTCAAAATATTCAAGAATTGTGATTCAACTATCTGTAATAAAGTGAAATATCTTTTCAGTATACAATACAACAAATATATATACATATATGTATATACAGGGTGTTTGAAAAATGACCGGTATATTTGAAAAATCAGTAAAATATAAATGGACAGTGATAGAAATACAGTTTATTGTAATACGCTTGGGACAATAGAAAATTTTCAGGCAGACAAAGTTTCAAAATTATAACCACAACAGATGGCGCTGCAGCCTGGAAGAATCTAAACTACGATATTATTCTGTGGGGAAATGAGATATTATTCTTGGTGACTGCAGCGGCATCTGTTGTGGAATATTATAACTAATTTTAAAGTTTGCCTGCCCGAAAATTTACTTTTGTCCCAAGCATATTGGAAAAAACTGTGAATTTCTATCACTTTCGGTTTAGTTTTTATGGCATTTTCAAATATACTGGTCATTTTTGAAACACCCTGTAGAAGAGTCCCTATACGATTCTAAGAAAATCAATTAATTATATATTTTGAATTTATTTCGACCATGATTATGACATTTTCTTATATCTGTAAGAATTTATTGCATTACTTTCATTATTATAAAGTTTTATTCACAAATTATAAATAAATAAATTCGGAGATACTGAATTTATCATTTAATACTCTAGTAATCAATAGAAATTAAAGCTTGACTAAATATTTATGCAATTAGATTTTTTGAGCATAAACATTTTTTAGAAAAAAAAGACACAGAAAACTAATCATTTGACATATAAGTTTGACATTAATTGTTCGACAACTATGAACGCTTTAAGTTATTTTTTTGTCGGAGTTGAATGACTTTTAACAATAGAATAAAATAAAATAAAAATTCGAATTTCGTTTCTCACTTCATCCGTTATACGAAAAGAAAATTCAATCTGTTCCGAACATCAGTATTTCGAAACACAAAAGAAAAAACATTTCGCGAAGTAATCTATTTGTATGTGTAAAATAATGATTACACGCAACGATTTTCAGGAGCATATTTGCGTGAATTGGGCAGCGTATTATTCATCAAACAGACCCAGGTGCAATCGAAATATTTTCAATTCGAGCGTGGAATGGGGGGTGCTTATATCAATTTCAAAATTGAAAAGAAGATAAAATAGAATATGAAGACTGTTTTTCATCATATTTTTAAGTTCTTATTTCTTTTTTATTATTTTGCTTTTAATCCTATTGAATAGCGGAAAAAGTATTTCTTCGAGTCTCGAAGGCAGACTTTATTATACGGATTCTTCTTCGAAGTTGAAAAATTTGAAAAAAAGTACAATAAAAAGAGGCGAAATCCTTCTTGTATAGTGCAGACACTTGCACAAATAGTTTCGATAAAGTGTAAGGTTTCTCGTGGAAAGAGATAGAAAATAAATTGAGAATTAAAAAAAACTCATTTATAAAAGAGTCTTAAATTCTTAAGTTTCAATAGAGAAAAATATTTCTTTTCTTCAACACTTCATCATTACATACATCCATATATGTATCTATGTATCTACGTATGTATGATGTATCTACTTATGTATGTATTTATGTATTTACGCATGTATGTATATATCTATCTACGTACGTATGTATATATGTATGCATCTATGTATGTATGTATCGACGTACGTATAAATCTACGTATATAAGTATTATGTATCCACAAGTGTATGTATGTATCTACGTGTATATATATATATATATATATATATATATATATATATATATCTACGTATATATATATATATATATATATATATATATATATTGTTATCTATATATAGAAACATGAATGTATGTATATATACACAAACATGATATTATAATTACATTACCAAAATACCAGAATACTTGATTTCTTGACCGTATATCTTATGTTAAAAATAGCAGTATTAAAGTTTAGGTCACAACTTTATACAAACTAAAACTTGATTATACGTTTTCTAATTCAAAGTTGAAAAATTTGAAAAAATATATACAATAAAAATAGGTGAAATCTTTCTTGTATAGCGCAGACACTTGCCATTAAAATCAGATGAGGTAGTTAAGGCCATGAATGAGTAAAACTTTCATCAATGTGTCGTTTTACTTGTATCATTTAGTACATTTTTTACTTCCAAGTTACCTTTTCTATGTATTATCTATATTTTTATTTTGCTTTATATTGTAGAGTTACCGCGGCAATATGTGTGCTAAGAAAAGGATTCCAATGACAAAAAGGTTTGAAAACCACTGCTCTAAACAATTTATTTCAGGATGTAGATTAAAATTTCCCTCGCTTGTATTCCTAAAGGAAATGTTAAGTTACTTTTTAAACATTTTTTTCACAGTACAATATAACTCCTTTTGTTTAGACAGACATAAAGTTGTGTTGTAGCGTCACAGAGCTTCAACTCCATAACTCTGTTATACATGTTAAACCCATGAAGATACTGAGATTAACTAACTTATGACATAAAAATTCATAAAAATATAGTGGAAAATTATTATTATTGTTGTTGTTGTTGTTGATGTTGTTGATGTTGCTGTTGATGTTGCTGTTGATGTTGCTGTTGATGTTGCTGTTGATGTTGCTGTTGATGTTGCTGTTGATGTTGCTGTTGATGTTGCTGTTGATGTTGCTGTTGATGTTGCTGTTGATGTTGCTGTTGATGTTGCTGTTGCTGTTGATGTTGCTGTTGATGTTGCTGTTGATGTTGCTGTTGATGGTTGCTGTTGATGTTGCTGTTGATGTTGCTGTTGATGTTGCTGTTGATGTTGCTGCTGATGTTGCTGCTGATGTTGCTGCTGATGTTGCTGCTGATGTTGCTGCTGATGTTGTGCTGATGTTGCTGCTGATGTTGCTGCTGATGTTGCTGCTGATGTTGCTGCTGATGTTGCTGCTGATGTTATTGATGTATTTATTGCTGTTATAGTTATTGTTATTGTTGATGTTATTAGTGTTATTAGTGTTGTTAATTCTGTTATAATTATTATTGTTATTGTTATTATTGTTGTTGTTTTTGTTGCTGTTGTTATTGTTGCTGTTGTTGTTGTACTAGTTATTATTGTTATTGTTGTTACTGTTATTATTATTATTATTATTATTGTTGTTATTATTGCTATTATTATTATTATTATTATTATTATTATTATTATTATTATTATTATTATTATTTCTTTCAATAGCTTTAGAATAGTGTAAAGTTGTGATTAAAATAAATCAAACTGAAATAAATTGGGTTTAAAGTTCTGAACAAGCCACCAACCTTCGATTAGGTTTAATAAATGGATGTCACACTGCTATAGTCTTCGACCTTTTGAAAAATTATCTGGGATATTAATCCGACAGATTTGCTATGTTTTGTTTCTTTTTTGTACTAGTCCAAAAAAATCAAAGCAAGATTCTTGATGACTGAACATTGCTAATGTCCAAGAGAAAGCTGCATTCTTTTCCTTCCTTCTTTCTCTCAGGTAACACTATACTTTTCATTATCCTGTGCTGACGTGTTCGTTGTTCCATTGTCCTTTTTACAATGGGTCCTATCCTGGCTCTGCCCAGAAGGACCGGGACTCCAATGATGGCCCTGAATCGCCTCCTGGAGACCAATCACAATTCTCCAAAACTTGGTGAAGTTTAAGTGCTCTTATTTTCACTGGCCACACCACACGCTTCCTGGAGTCGAGAAAAAATACTTGGGCATTCAACCAACAACGTGTGAGTGCGGCGAGCAAATCAGTTTCGCAAACCTTATATCAAACATAGCTGCAGTCTTACACAGGTAGCCCAAGAATTGATCAAAATGTTTTGTTTTGAAATTTTGAATGTGAGTGTTTTAACCTAACTCCTGAAAGGGGCGTCATAGAGAAGTACGGGCCTTATGACAGTGCTTATTTTCCATATTTTATTCTATTGTGGTACAAGAAGTGTGTAAGATTTTTGCATGTTTTAAACAACTTAACTAAGGAATGGTTTACTGTCTTTTTAAAAGGTAGAAGGATATGTAGTACACACTCAAGTATTTAACTTCCTTCTCAAAGGAAAGTAGTCGACCAAATACTGTGATTGGTTCGAGTAACTATTCTTATTTATTTATTTTAACATTTAGCTGTTTCACAGGAGATAAAAAAATAAAATAAACGTTTTACATACCAGTAAGTGATTTTTTGTCATAACAATAAAATATATAGATTTACCAAGAAGACTTTAAATAATAAAACCAGGGCTTCGAACCGTAATTTGTTTTGTTCCGGTTTTCGTTCCGGTTTAACTAAAAAATTAATATTGGTTCAGTTCCGGTTTTTGCTCCGCCAAAAATAACGGTTTTCGGTTCAGTTCCAAATGAATAATTTCATTTTATGTATATTCTTATTTGTACTAAAAATATAATTCTATCATAAACAAAAAATGTAATTCTATCAAAATTTAGAAGATTTTATTTTTTTTAATTGGTACACTATGTGATTTGATACAAACAGCAGGTACGATAAGAGCGGAGAGCATTGGCATTGTTATCAATTATCAAAATCGCATTTGACAACTAGGTTCATGATTACCCACATTCGTCGTTTGACTCTCACATCGTGCACTTGGCCTTGAAATAATTATGTAAAGAATATATTATTTATTTAACATATGAAAATTGCCTCTTATTAATATATCTTCTAACGTGGTTTCACTGAGATTACTTCTGTTGTCTCGGAGAATAAATTTCAAACCTGAAAAACTCTCAACAAATATCAAAATAGGAAATCGATAAGCAGTATACATGTAATGATAATTATAAAGTTGACGTTAAATTAGAAAATATTGATAAGTTGGTAACAGTAACAAAATGACTGAAAGATATATCGAACCGAAATAAACCGATATTTTTTTCGGTTCAGTTCCGGTTTTCGTTCCGACCAAAATAACGGTTTTTTCCGGTTTTCGGTTCAGTTTCGGTTCGAAGCCCTGAATAAAACAGACAGTACAATATTAATATTAAAAAAGAAATCTTTTGCATTTTTATGCATTTTACTTATTAATATTATTCATAAAAACATTCATTAATATATATATACAAACTTATTCATGGGCGTTAAATATGATTTTACCCAACAACAACTATTCTTAGGTATTAAAATTTAATTAAAACCCTAAGAGTGATTTAATGCTTCATTTCACATGTGTTAAAATGAATTTATATATTACAGTCATTTCTAACAAAATGAAAAACCTTTCTAGGTTAAATTTCTCTCTAAGCGAGATATTTCGATGTAACAAAAATAATTTCGCTGTAAATATTTACCTAAAGCGATATCGCATAGCTCCGTAAGAAGTTAAGACACATTACAGAATTTATGCTTCGGTATTTATTAATCTCGGAATATTTAAAATTCCTCGAATGTGTATAGAATTTTTATTTTTCGTCGTAGTATGCAATATTGTTCTTTTATTCTCTCAAGAATATTTTACGCCCGCTCAAAAAAATTTATCAGCACATATAAATAAAATGAATGCATGAAAAGAAAACAATGCATATTTTACGAAGAAAATTAATAAATTTATGCACGTGTGGCATGCATTTATAAAATT
>CM063511.1:35324386-35364386 GCA_032207245.1 Pardosa pseudoannulata | reverse complement strand
GTTCCAAACTTGGAAATGAAACGACTGAATGCGAACACCATGGTTGGTAGGCATTTGAACACAGGGAGTATGAGATTCCTTAGGTCTCAACATTTCCAACAGTAAAAATAGACATGGTATCTACGACTTTGTGTCGATTTTATTGCTCCATCAAATCAGGGTATATCTAACTATTTTCTTTGTCACGTTTCTTGTTGTGTTTCATGCAAACCCTTACGGTTTATTTATTTTGTAATTTCCTTAAGATGACTGTGTTTCACGAAATCTAATCTATTTAATATAATGAAATTAAAAAAAAACTAGGCTCATTTAATACGTTAAAAAAGAATGATAAATGAAAATTTCATGCCAAATTTAAATAATTCGAACTACAATTTAAAATATACTTCATATACAATAACCAGCTTATAAAACACTTACAAATTAATAAATTTAATTATTAATATCAAATAAATTGATCTAAAATTAAAACAAAATAGAGTAATTAATTTCTTTTCTGAATGGAAAATATGTTTAATTTTATGAGAGAATAAACTATTTCAAACTATCTCAGATTATAATCTTATCAAATAATTTTTAAAAAGATCTTTTTAAGATGAAAAATATAAAGTTAGCTTCGATGAATGTATTAAAATCACAATGTATTTTTAAGGACTTACATTATTCTAAAAATAGAAAGCTTTTACAACATAACATTAATTTTGTTCTATATCTCTATTCTAATTCATTTTTTCAGTGTATTAAAAAAATTAAATTTGAGTGCTTTGAATTTTATAACAGAACTTTAGATTCCATATTTGTCAATAACCTTAATAAATTAGAAGGCTCCCTTTAGAGGAATATTACCTAATAGATGAGTTTAGACATCTATAAAAAATTTCTAGTGCACCGTGCACGAAATTTCTAGTACGTAATTGGATATACTACATCACCGCTTACCCTCAATTATAATATCTGTGGTAGCTCAGTCGGTAAAGGTAGCGATCTTGTAACTAAATGGTTGTGGGTTAGGGGCTGTAGCCGACCTTAGATCCACCATTTCTTGTTGAAGCATAATGAATTGCAGCAGAACGCAAAACACCTTTTATTAAAGACACCAAAAGAAATAATAATATTAAAGATGATAATGATAATACGGATAATACAAAAATACGAGGTACATTGGGCTTTGATTGTTTTATAAAGATCCTGAGCCCAGCCAATCAACTTACAAAACTAATCAAATACAACCAATGAAAGCACAATAGGATCAACTCAAGAAAATCTCGTACCTCCGAGAAATCTATTACTCAAATAAGCAGCCAAGTCGCCAAGTATGAGTGCGATTACATATTTCAACAGTTCTTTAAAGATGACTGGTGCACGTAAAATATGTTCGTGGTCAAAATGTCCTCCAAGTTCTCAAACGAGGCCAATAATTGGGGGTCTCCTGCTTTGTCCCTGCTTCTAAATTTCGACGATCCAGTGGGTATAACATTATTCTCGTTCGTACCATACCTTAAGCTTCTGGTGGTGGTAAATTGGTAACAGATTCACAGCTTTGTTTAGGCGTTAGGATAATGTATGTATCGCCTACTGCATTGAAAAAAATCCTCAATTATAAACATAAGGAAATATAAATTTTTGTCTCAAGCTGAAATACATATTTTTAGACTAGCCGTGCTTAGACGTCCATCGGCAACGCAATGTACTCCCTCTTTGTAATTTTAGAGAACATGTCTCCTTTGAATACTTCAATGCTATAATGCGATTCTTTGGGTTTTGCCTGTAAATGTTTAGTAAATAGATTTTCAAAGACAGTTGAATTAGTAAATAACGGCGAATTATCGTGTAGAAAACTTATTTTGTTGAATTGAATTGCTCTGAAAAATATAAAGTGAAATAAATAAATAAAAATATCGATAAATTATACTAATTGTAATAATATTTAAATTAAAAATGTCCTTGTTTTTTTTTTGTTTTATACAAAATAAAAATTTCTGGCCCCTGCTTTTTCTGTTTTGATTTCAATGCTTCTGTGCAATGGTTGAACAAGGTTTCAAGATAGTTTCAGATTTTTGGCATGTAATATATAACAACGGATTCATTGCATGTAATGGGTAGTAAAGTTTTTTTTTTTTTTACTTATTCCAATATATAATATTAATATGGAGCATTCTGCGAAGCATCTTGATCGGTTCTAATTACCACATTATCAAATTTATCAACTTCATTTACGAAAAATAAAACGTTTAGTGCCAAAACGAAAATCAGAGATTTTCTGTAGTATTAAAGTTGAAATTCTTTCGGGAATTCCAGTTGGGAATTCTTTTAAAAATGCAGTTGGGAATTTCCTTTTATTGAAAGAAAATTATTTTCTACTTTTCTAAAATCATGTCATTTCAAAATCATGTAATATTTAATTTAAGTTTTAGGGAATGTAATTTAGAATCTGTTAAGAATAATTTCAAAATTTTGTACCGTGTAATATCGAAACGGCATTTTACAAGTACTATGTTATACGAGGGATACAAGTATCTATATGTATGCTACCACTAAACCACCGCTACCACCCCTAAAATTTTCTCAATCCTGTGACAAATACACATAGATTATCAATTTTTTAAAAATTTTTCTTAAATTATTTTAAATAAGATAAGAGGGATCACAATATTTTTGGTAGATAGTGTTAAAATAAAACTGAAGTCACGAATGAAAAATCAAGAACTAAAAAACTGTTCTTCATATATGATATAGTCCCAAACTGCCATGCATTTTCGTGAGATTACTGGAAGCTTTGAATATACGATGATCATATTTTTAAACACGTCTGAGACATTTTTCTTATAGGAAAAAGGTTTTAAAGCCATAAATACAGACTCATAAATTTGTAGGAAGCAAGTTTAAAGAAATGAGATCAAATATTTTGAAAATATCCACTGTTTTACAGCATTTAAAGTAATGTTCATTGCAATTGCCAATATTTCTACTTAATGCATACTTAAATGCAATGTTTTTGATAGAAAGAAAATTTTAATATTTGCATTTTCGGTTAAAAAATTTTTAAAATTTATTATTGCCGTTTTATATTCGGATATTTTCCTTAAAATTCTTTTGAAAAGTTTCCGTCTAATTTATTTATAGCTGGAGTATTTTCATAATAAAGGCAAAATCATATTTTTTATATTTGATGGGTTATTTTTATTTTGGAAATTCTATATATGTTTATAATATTACTCCTTTAAACTTTTTGACATCATTCAAAAAATTATCAGAGATGTTTTTAAAAAAATGTTTAAATTATATGTAAAAAATTGCTTTCAATTTGTTTATAGTTTCTTTTTTCAAAAATGATTCAAACGTTTATTGAATGTCTAACAAATTTCAAACTATGCAACAAAAAGTGATTGGAGATATGCCTGGAGTTACCCATTATACCTGGATAAGTAAAATGTCAAAGATTTGAAACCCGCAATATTTCGTTTTTGATATGACGTTTAATTACAAAGTGTTTCAGTTATTTACAAATAATAAAAATTGGTATCATTAATAATTCCTTCTAATTTTTGGAATATGGTCAAACAAATGTGGCCCAGACTGGCAATTAATATAGCCAACATCCTCAATTAATATAGCCAACATCCTCAATATAGCCAACCCCTCCCGGTACGATTTAATAATGAAAAACTGTGCGTGAAGTAACCATTTATTTTTTATTTAAAAAACTTGTTTTAATTTACAATTCTTACATATTCTTAATTAAAATCCACTTTTTACATATTGTTATGTATCAGTAACGGTAAAATTAAGATAATAGTCTTCAAGCTAGTGGTACTTTTCAAAACAAAGTGCAAAGGAATTCTGAATTGTTTACATCGCCAGGGCGTCTCACTTCTAATTTGATTCTTGTAACACACACGGCATTTCTTAGTAGGTTTTCTTTTATTCTGACTCATCAATTTGGCAGTGACTTGTACCAAGAAACTTTAAATAAACAATATGTAATAGTGACCTGGGATTTCCACAAGTAACAAAAGTGTTGCTAAATTCAGTGCACTAGAAATTTTAAACAAAATTATCATATTTATCAGTAACTAATGTCTCATGACGAGTGTAGCTCGTCATTGTGTGGTACGGAATGAAAAACCAATGACGAGCTAGACTCGTCATTTTACCGGAAGGAGTTAATTTCATTCAGGGCTGATTTGGTTTGGTTTGGAGCACTACGGTCTACTGTTTTGCTACGCGAGGGCTAATGAGACTGGGGCCTACTGCTTAAAGCCGATTCCGAACGACTGCGAACATCCATGCCATAGTGGGAACCCACGAACTCTGGTACCGACGATCAGCGCCCTAACCAATCGGCCAGCGTTCGGCCTATTCAGGGCTGAAATTTCAATGAAAGATATTTTTGACTAAGAATAAATAATGCATGAGCAGTTCAAGTTTTATAACTGTATTTACGTATAACGAAACATTAAATATGCTGTTTGAAAATTCCTGAATGGTATTAAACTTGACGTTTTGGTCTTAAGATGTACCTTGCTTAACTCAAAAATAATTTGGGTAGAGGATCAATGTTTCTGTTTAACACTAGTAACGTTTTATTGTGCCACCCATCTTTTCATTGCAAACGGAACACTATAGAATAAAAAATTTTATTATAGTGTTATTAACATTATTAAACCCGTACATTTTGGAAAATTTTCTTGCATTTAAACTAAACTAAACTCCTCGTTCTAACATTTGCATTGACCATTTATTGGACTTAGCCCAATATGACCATGCGGATCCTGCTAACTCTAAACGGCCTTTAGCCGTTCTCAGCAGATCGATAGATTAATTTCTTTGGCCCACAGCGACCAACCAAATTTCTCCTTGCCTAGAGCTGAATCCCTCACTTGCATTTTCAGAAACTTGCTAAAATTCTCTCACGAGGGCTCTTTTGTACTAGCAAAAATCTCATTGGCTCTCAGGATCCAATAAAATTTCTTCTAATCCCAAGCAGGATCCTTCCTACTTAAACGCTTGTACGACTGCTGAGTTCCTAATCTTCTCTTATAATTTTGAGTAATTGTATTTCATCATCAACTATGTAAAGTACACTTAATGTACTGTACTTTTCTCTTAAATTGTTATTATTGAACTTATCTATATATATTTTTGAGTACCATTCGCCGAACTCGTGAACCTTATTTTTGCTAAACCTAAAATTATTGCTAGTATCCCAGTCCTCATTATCGTGTTGCAATATTTGTTAATTCTCATGTCCATGTGATACAGTAGTACTGGCTTAGAGGACTTGGCCCAGGAAAGCCAGTAAATGAAGCTCCAGTACGATGTTGGCGCAATAGCGCGCTGGGGGCCAGGGCCTACGGTGTCAATCTCCGTTTCTGAGACCAAGAGCCCTGGGGAACGAAGTTTATGTTTCGGTTAGGTGGTCAGCCGTACGCGGAACCCCCAGTGTTTTTTTCCTAGGCATGCTTGGCCCTTAGTTCCTCTACCCACTGAAGAGATGAAAGGCTGAGTCAACCTTGCCCATCCCGGGGATCGAACCTCGGACCTGTGGCGTATTTAAGAATATTGTACAACCTATTTTTGCTGCTCCTATCTTGATTGCAGTCTTTACTACATATATAAAATTTCAGTATAAAGTATATGAGCGATATGGCGCATGACTGAAATATTTACCATAACCTCTAGCTGTTAATACTATTTTTTGAGTGCAATCTGCTTTATTTACCATGAATTTCAGTATAATGTTTATTAACCCAATACGGAACAAATTAAAAGTGATTCACTATAATATGTCAAAATTTTGTATTTTACACTGCTAAAACATCAATATATTTACCTCTATTTTTGCTTGCAATTTTCAATCAATAACGAAAACTCAATAGATCTTTTAACACTAGAATTACGGAAGGGGTTATTTTGACACCTAGCTAACTTTTATCACTGACAGCTCTTCTATGTTTTGGCAAATATCTTAATCACTTCTTGACTTTTCCTAAATCATTGTGATTTACAAAATAGTAAAGATTTCAAGAAAATCGTATTTTTATTTTAGCCCTAACAAATGATTATTACCTAGAAATACGGCAGGATATATACTTATGTTGAAGACAAGTGTAAACTTCATAATGACTCTTTCACTATTTTATTAGCAGAACTGGAAGTATTCATAGCGTAGTTGTACGGAAGGGGGCATTAGCCGTCAATCGCTTACCCATTCTTAGTTTGTGGTCCAAAGTTTTTTGATGAAACTATGAGTGGAGATAGGTTTCCGGAAATTATGAAATTTCTTCATTTTGAAAATAAACTAACAAAACCTTCACGTTTGCACTGTGATAAATATACACTTATATCCGAGGTATGGAATACTTTTATAGAAAACTGTAAGCTTTGTTGAAAACAAATGAAAATATTACATTTGATGAAAAGTTATTCCCTACAAAAACAAAATGAAGTTTTTTGCAGTATATGTCTAACAAGCTCGATAAATTCGGAATAAAATTTTGGTTAGAAGTAGATGTTAGGACAAAATACCTGTTAAACGGATTTCCCTATTTAGGAAAAGATGAAATGAGACCAAGTGATCAAAGTTTAGGAGAGAACGTAGTAAATCGTTTAATTGATCCTACATACATGCAAAGTCTGTATATTTTTAAAATCAAGCTGTCGTTGTCATAATTTGCGTTATTTTAGTTTATTTTTCACAAATATATTATGTCATATAGAGAAATATGCAGATTTTTATCAAGGGGTCATAATGACACCCGCAGTAATTCTAGGTATACAAAGACCACCGTAATTCTAGTGTTAATAATGTTTTCTTTAATTGGCATATAAATGTCATTTGAAAGCTTAGAATTGAACCATTTTTCACATATGCACAGATTCTTTAATATTACATTTTCATACATTTTTATGGGTATAAAATCAGGAAATTAATTTCCATTTCTGTAGCATATTTTTGAGAAATTTATACACAAAATAGTTTTCTGGTCAAAATGGTGCTTCCCGTGGTTCTAGTGTTGAATTTATTTTCAAATATAATTGATCAAAATGCCTAAATTGAATATTATAAAGTTTCATAAATTCATGCCGAGGAAATAACTATTCCTCCATGTTAAACAAATGTTTTTCAATCTTTTGGAAAATAAAATACATGTAATTTCTTTGTGACTCTTGAATTCCTGTTTACTCAGACATATTTCATTCATTTACAACATTTAATGTAGATCTATTAGGTTATCAACATTCCCTATGCATAATCGTAGTGAATAAAGAAGAGAAATTGTCTTTAAAATCAAATTATGTGTTTAATTGCGTAATTACATTTAATTATTATCGGAAAATTGCAGACTTTGTCTAGAACGTAAATTTAAATCCTGTACGTGTTTCGGAATTACTCTATTAAGAATATTTTGACTAAAATGCGTGTTACTACATAATTCCTTCTGCAGACAAAGGGAATTATTCAAGTAAGTCTAACTAGACAAACAGATCTCTGTATAAACGGATTCTAAATTTTCAGAAACATTCATATTAATGAAAAGTATATAAATTCCCGTCTGACACAAATTTAAAGCTATGCATAAATATGCAGTTTTATTTTTCTTTGGCATAAAATAGTTTTGGAAATCCCAATTTTCTTCACTTTTCAATAGAAAGAAATTAATGTGCTTTCATTTATTTCCTATATATATATATTCAACTATATGAACTTGTTCAGGAAAACTACCTATTACATGTTAAATGTTGTGAATGCACTTACGCACGTAGAGGTAGACTGCTTGTAGTGTTTGATTCCAAATCAATATTTCTAAAAGTATTTATTGTTACCGCTTAATATCTTCCCAATCGCCATTTTCTGCCCATGCTCAAACTTTGACTACTGGGAACAACTCCATATTGTGTTTGTGCATTATTTTTTGTAAAGATTATGTAATGGAGTTGTAGTACTTTATAAACCAAAGATTCCCGATTTATTTTAGCTTTTCAATTAAATGCGTACAGAAAAATGTTTCTAAACTCAGTATTTGGTAAATTAAGTCTAACCAGACAAACAGATCTTTGTATAAACTGATTCTAACTTTTCACAAACATTCATATTAATGAAAAGTATATAAATTCCCGTCTGACCCAAGTTTAATGCTATGCATTAATATACAGTTTTATTTTTCTTTGATATAAAATAGTTTTGGAAATCCCAATTTTCTTCACTTTTCAATAGAAAGAAATATACATCCATTTATTTCCTACATATATTCAACGATATGCATTTTTTCAGGAAAGATACCTATTATATGTTAAATGAATTTGCACATATACGTAGAGGTAGACTGCCTGTTTATTTCCAAATCAATATTTCTAAACGTATTTATTGTTACTGTTTAATATGTTTCCAATCGCAATTTTCTGCCCATGTTCAAAATTTGACTACTGGTAATAACTCCATATTGTTTATGCCTTATTTGTGTAAAAACTATATAATCGAGCTGTACCATGGTACTATATAAACCATGGACTCCTGATTTACTTTAGCTTTTAAATTAAATACATACAGAAAAGTGTTTATAAACTCGATATTTGGTAAAGGCAAGAAAATGTTACATTTAATTATTTGAAAATTGCAGACTTTGTCTAGAACGTAAATGTAAATCCTGTACGTGTTTCGGAATTACTCTATTACGAATATTTTGACTAAAATGTCTTACTACATAATTCCTTTTGCAGACAAAGGGAATTATTTAAGTCTAACTAGACAAACAGATCTTTGTATAAAATGATTCTAACTTTTCGCAAACATTCATATTAATAAACAATATATAAATTGTGTTGACGTATGACACCATTTTAAGCTATGCATAAATATGCAGCTTTATTTTTCTTTGCCATAAAATAGTTTTGGAAATCCCAATTTTCTTCACTTTTCAATAGAAAGAAATTAATGTGCTTTCATTTATTTCCTATATATATATTCAACTATATGAACTTGTTCAGGAAAACTACCTATTACATGTTAAATGTTGTGAATGCACTTACTCACGTAGAGGTAGACTGCTTGTAGTGTTTGATTCCAAATCTATATTTCTAAGAGTATTTATTGTTACCGTTTAACCTCTTCCGGTAAAATGACGAGTGTAGCTCCTGATTAGTTTTTCATTCCATACCGCACAATGACGAGCTACACACGTCATGCGATTAAAGTTACTGTTAAATATGTTAATTTAGTTTAAAATTTCTAGTGTACTGAATTTGGCAACACTTTTATCACTTGTGAAAATCACAAGTCACTATTGCATATTGTTTACTTAGAATTTCTTCTTACAAGTCATTGCCAAATTAATGAGTCAGAATAAAAGAAAACCTACTAAGAAATGCCGTGTGTGTTACAAGAATCAAATTAAAAGTGAGACTACTTGGCGGTGTAAACAATTAAGAATTCCTTTGCACTTTGTTTTGAAAAGTACCACTAGCTTGAAGACTATTATCTGTATACCTTATTAATGTTTTGCTTTGATATTTTCTTAATTTTACTGTTTCTGATATTATTTAGCACTATGTAAGAAGTAGATTTTAATTAAGAATATGTAAGAATTGTAAAATGAAACAAGTTTTTTAAATAAAAATTAAATGGTTATTTCATGTAGTTTTTCATTATTAAATCATACCGGAAGGGGTTAATATCTTCCCAATCGCAATTTTCTGCCCATGCTCAAACTTTGACTACTGGGAACAACTCCATATTGTGTTTGTGCATAATTTTTTGTAAAGATTATATAATGGAGTTGTACTACTATATGAACCAAGGACTCTTGATTTATTTTAGCTTTTCAATTAAATGTATATAGAAAAATGTTTCTAAACTCAGTATTTGGTAAAGTAAGTCTAACTAGACAAACATATCTTTGTATAAAATGATTCTCACTTTTCCCAAATATTCATAGTAATAAACAGTGTATAAATTATATTCACGTCTGACACGAGTTCAATGCTATGCATAAATATGCAGTTTTAATTTTCTTTGACATAAAATAGTTTTGGAAATCCCAATTTTCTTCACTTTTCGATAGAAAGAAATTAATATACATCCATTTATTTTCTATATAAATATATATATATATATATATATATATATATTCAACAATGCAGTATTTCAGAAAAAATACGTATATGTGTAAACTCATTTACCGTGTAAAAGTAGAAGTACACTGCCTGTAGTGTTTATTTCCAAATCAATATTTATAAAAGTATTGTTACTGTGGAATAGCTTCCCAATCGCAATGTGCTGCCCATGCTGAAAATTTGAATACTGGGAACTACTTCATATTGTATATGTATTTGTAAAAATTATATAATGGAATTGCACTGCTATATAAACCATGGACTCCTGATTTGTTTTAGCTTTTCAATTAAATACATATAGAAAAATGTTTTTAAACTCAATATTTGGTAAAGGCAAGAAAAAGATATGGGAGTTACATTTATCAACAGTGTATTAATTCTCTTTGTAGTAGTCTGGTTATATGAAAGTAAGATCTGATTTCTTATATAGATCATCAATAATGTTTACAAAAAATACCAATTCTTTAATTCGTTACATAAATCTATTTGTCTACATAGTTTCATATTTTTTTAAGCATTTGTCGTAGTGTTCTATCAGTTTTTGTAAACCTAAATCAAAAACCACAGCATGTATTGGGGTAATTTCTTCTTTCATATTTTGTTAAGATGAT
Source organism: Pardosa pseudoannulata (assembly GCA_032207245.1). Taxonomy (NCBI): domain Eukaryota; kingdom Metazoa; phylum Arthropoda; class Arachnida; order Araneae; family Lycosidae; genus Pardosa; species Pardosa pseudoannulata. The sequence goes on along the minus strand of CM063511.1, from coordinate 35,353,662 downwards.
TGCTTACGAAAAACTCCTTTCGATTGCAAAACAAGTGGAAATCAATCACCGCCCAATCGGGCTTTTCGATAGATGGTCTATCTGTTCCCATGCAAACATTTTGTTCAGATTTTGGATGGAAATGTTAAAATGGATTATGTCGTTGTCATGCAACAACTAAATCAACTAACGATATCAGAAGGCCACTTTAAACATACGCTTGGACTAGCTGTCGATGCATTTCCACTGCAGTAACATTTTGTTAACTTTGTGTAATATTAATTTTGAAAGTGAAGTTAAAACGCATTATCTTATGAGGGACTCAATGGTGACTGTTGTTCTACAAGAAGTTATATTTAACAGTCCAGTTATGGACATAGCTGATATTTTACACGTGTGCGACTAATATTCTCAAAATACAGAAACATTTTGTGTAATCGGATGGTAAAATTACAGAATTAACCTGAAATATAAAATGATATTTTATTCTGAAAAAAAATCAAGTCAGCTATATGTATATATCCATTCTTAAATTCCATTGATTTTTCGGATAACATAAATATTTTACCGAGCTAAAAATTGTTCTTTGTCATAAACTTTATGTTAAAATTTAAAAACTCATTTTTTAGTTTTATAATTTTTATGCTGAATTAGTTAATTTAAAATATTTTTAGGCGCATTACATTTGTGTACTTCTTTTTCAATTCTTTTTAGAGATTGTCTAACAATACTTTGTCATAAAATTGAGTGAATTTTGCACGTGTGGGACTAATGTTCTCCGAATATAGAATGATTTTGTCTAATCGGACAGTCAAATTATAGAATTAACCAGAATTTATAAATATATTTAATTCTGAAAAAAAAAATCAAATCAACTATATGCATATTGTTAAATTCCTTTGTTAAATTTCATTGATTTTTCGGATAACAAATATTCTTCCGAGCTAAAAATTATTCTTTGTCAAAAACCTTTATTTTAAAATTTAAAAACAACTTAGTTTTACAATTTTTATACTGAATTAGTTAAAAATATTTTTAGGTGTTTAGTGAGTGGTGCAGGCATCAAGGCAGTGAAGGTGACGAATTACATTAACAATAACAATTTATTTAAATAAAACTTAAATAATGAATAAACAAGAATATGCATGTAGGAGTATGCATGTACAGGTAACACTTTTCGTGTGCCGAAGTATATATAGTGAAGAAACATTTGCATAAAGATCGAAGATCAGTACGGTTACGGTTCACGAGGAAGCCTGTGGAGATTGCGACGCTATTTCTCCCCACAGTACTCCCCCGCGAGTCCGAAGGACGTCTAGGTCTTCAACAGCTGAAAACTAACTTTGCTTTCGGACTTTCTGCGTACTTTTGGTGGACTGTCGTCGCGATCTTGATGTGAAAAAAAGGCTCGTTTTAACCTGTCTATGCAAACAGTTGACTTTTCCCATTTATTTCAATTTGGGGAAACTTCGATTCTCGTTTAAGGACTTTAAATGGTCCTTGATAAGGTTGTGTTAACGGACGTCTCACCTTGTCACGAACAAAAAGATGGGAAGAATGGGTGTGCTAATAATGGTGCATTAGCAATTTTCTGCTTGCATGTTACAAAAGCAGATTCCAATGAATTGGTACACACAATTTCTGACCTATCTTTTTTTTGATTTTCCTTTAAGAATTTCGTGCAATTCTGCTTGGGTAGAGAACGCATTTTTTATGAATCTATGATAGAAATTTACCATTGCCAAAAATCTCCTCAACTGATCTACAGTTTTAGGACACGGAAAATTAGTTAAAGCGTTTACTTTTTCATGAAGAGGAGCTAAACCCTTCTCCGAAACCATAAAACCTAAAAAGGGCATCTCAGTCTGAGCAAACTTAGATTGATTACAATGTCATAGTCATTTAACCGTTTAAAAATTAAATCTAGTGATTTTTATGCATATCTTCATCTGAAGAAAAAACTAATATACAACTTAAATATGCAAATGCAAATTCAAAATCTCTTATTACATTATCTATAAATCTTTGAAACGCTTGTGCTGCATTTTTAAGTCCGAAGCACATGTAAACGTATTCAAATAAACCAATAGGAGTTATAACAGCTGTTTTAGAAATTTCCCTTTCCTTGATTTTAATTTGGTGGTACGGTTTTACTAAGTCTATTTTTGTAAACAGTTTGCTTCCGCATAAATTTTGTGAAAAGTCTTGTAAATGGGGAATAGGGTAGCGATCTTTTACAGTCACAGCTTTTAATCTGCGAAAATCTCCACAGTTACGATAACCACCATATGAATCGGGCTGGACCAAGGACTTTTAGAAGGTCTAATAATACCCTGTTCAAGTAATTGTTTAAACTCAGATTTTAAAAACGAAAGGTTTTCTGTCGATAAACGTCTAACTTTTGAAAAAAAACAGGTTGACCTCTAGTCTCTATGCAATGTTCAACTCTACTAGGGTTGTATTTACGACTCAAAACAGCTAGTTAAATTAGGATATTTTCTTAAAATTTCAAAATATGGTAAATTTTTAGCTTCGACAGTTATAGCCATCGTAATTTGAGAACTAGATGAATCTATAACAGAAACAGAGGATATACCGTCAATTATTCTACGACGTTTAATGTCTACTAATAAACCATATTTTTCTAAAAAATCAGCACCTAAAATTGGGTGCATTACATCCGCAATAATTTAACATCTCATAATCTGTTTAGTCCAAAATCAAGTCTTAAGTTCTTATAGCCGTACGTTTTAATCACAGTATCATTCGCAGCATGCAAAAATATATTACCTAATGTTAAATTCTTACATTTAATTAGTTTCCTCGGAAAACAGCTCACAGTTGCACCTGTATCAATCAAAAATCTGATACCAGAACTTTTATCGATGATAAATAAGCGACTATATGGCTTACCTTCATCAACCGCCGCTGAGTTTGATGCAGTTATTAGTTTTCCGAATAACTACATGGTTTTTTACATTTAAGCGCTTTATCAGCAAACCTATAGTGATACCAACAAAGTCTTGTTTCAAGTTTACGTGTTTTTGATTTACTACAAGAGCTTTAACAACCTTTCAAGTACTGTGAAACATGTTTACGCGTGCGAGAAAACCTCTGCACTTGTTGTTTAAGTTCCGATATTTCGCGTTTCAAGTTTTCTACTGACTGTACATTACTAGAAACAATATTAACCCCTTCCGGTAAAATGGCGAGTCTAGCTCGTCATTGGTTTTTCATTTCATACCGCACAATGACGAGCTACACTCGTCATGCGACTAAAGTTAATGTTAAATATGATAATTTAGTTTATAATTTCTAGTATACTGAATTTAGCAAGACTTTTGTTACTTGTGGAAATACCAGGTCACTATTACATAGTTTATTTAGAATTTCTTGGTACAAGTCGCTGCCAAATTGATGAGTCAGAATAAAAGAAAACCTACTAAGAAATGCCGTGTGTGTTACAAGAATCAAATTAAAAGTGAGACTACTTGGCGGTGTAAACAATTAAGAATTCCTTTGCACTTTGTTTTGAAAAGTACCACTAGCTTGAAGACTTATCTGTATACCTTATTAATGTTTTGCTTTGATATATTCTTAATATTACTGTTTATGATATTTAACACTACGTAAAAAGTGGATTTTAATTAAGAATATGTAATAATTGTAAAATGAAACAAGTTTTTTAAATAAAAAATAAATGGGTACTCTACGCACAGTTTTTCAATATTCAATCGTACCAGAAGGGGTTAAGCGCATCAGGAATTTCTGAAATTTTATCAGCTATTTCAGCTAAAATTTTCAACGGTTCCAAAACAAATAAACAAAATTTGTTGAATGTGCATCGGTAGCCTTTGCAACCAAAGCGTACGCACTACATCTTCAGTCATTTTGCTAGATGATAAATTTTGCATTTCTAGTAAGAGTTGGGAAGGCTTTTTATCACCTAACTTAAGATCTTGCAACAAAAGTCGTAGTTTTGAGATTCCATATTGTGCAAAACTACTTAAAATAACATTTTTAATTGCACCATATTTATATTTATCTGGAGGTGAACTGACAATATCTTTAACATGCATTAACATTTTCGTATCGATACTAGATACAACACTGTGAAACATAGTTCCGTCAGCTGAAATGCCAGCTAATTTAAACTGAGATTCAAGTTGTAAAAACCATAACTCAGGGTCAGTTTCCCAGAAGGGGGAAGACTTAAATGCAAAGCGAGCAACTTCAGTTTCCCCTCATTTTTGATTCAATACCTTAGTTCCGGATCCCTCCATAACGATGAAAGTTCACAAAAACTACTTAACTTTTAGTAAAATACAGTCAAGTTAATTGTATAAACATGTGCAACAATAAATATTTAAAAATATATCTCAAAGCATTTATATATAAACAACATTAGTTAAGCTAAGTTATACTAATAGAATGTTTCAAAACGAGTTACTCAATTGACACGGTCGCTTGCAGAGTGTTGACAAAAGTTACTTACCAATACTTCTAAAGCATATACTTATCCCACTCAAGGCAAAAAATGATTCACGTAAAATGGATACTTACTCCAGTACTAGTCACATAAAGTACCACCTTGAAAACACCTTTAAGGTAAAGAAACTTCATTACTAATGGAAGTAAACATCGCTTTCCACTTACCGCGTTACTTGAAAAATTCTGCACGTCCGGGGCTACCACATTAGTGAGTGGTGTAGGCATCAAGGCAGTAAAGGTGACGAATTACATTAGCAATTTATTTAAATTAAATAATGAATAAACAAGAGTATGCATGTACAGGGAAACACTTTTCGTGTGCCGAAGTATATATAGTGAAGAAACATTTTCATAAACAGCGAAGATCATCAGTACGGTTACGGTTCACGAGGAAGCCTGTGGAGATTGCGATTTGCGACTGCTACGCTATTCATCCCCACAGGTGCATTCCTTTTGTGTACTTCTTTTTCAGTTCTTTTTAGAGATTGTCTAACAATGTGTTTGTCTTAAAACTGAGTGAATTTTGCACGTGTGTGACTAATGTTCGCAAAATATGGAATGCTTTTCGCTAATTGGATGGCAAAATTACAGAATTAAAGAGAAATAAATGATATTTTTTTCTGAAAAAAAAAATCAAGTCAGCTATGTATATATATTGTTAAATTCCATTGTTAAATTCCATTGATTTTTCGGATAACAAATATTTTACTGAGCTAAAAATTGTTCTTTGTCATAAACCTTTATTTTAAAATTTAAAAACACATTTTTCAGTTTTATAATTTTTATACTGAATTAGTTAATTTAAAATAATTTAGGTGCATTTCTTTGGTGTACATCTTTTTCAATTCTTTTTAGAGATTGTTTAACAATGCGTTTGATATAAATATGAGTATGCATTTTAAAATTACAAAGTAATTTCCAGCAAGTAGTGTCAGCAATTTTTCATAAGGCTGACTAACCTAATACCGGAAAAGAATCTAGAATATATTTTATTTGCGCACAAAATCACAAAGTACAGTATTATCAATATGTGGGACATATATTTTATGTCTATCCTAACACTTGTAACTAGATTTTCCATAATAAAAAATCATAAAAGGTTCTGTATAGTTAAGTATATAAAAGATTTATTTTCTTTGAAACTTAAGTATAGAAATAATTAAAGTCTTTTTTACTTTACCTGAAATTGATATCCAGCTCCCACATTACTCTAAATGTTACTTTCAAGAATCCCTTCCATGCTATTGAAAGTCACTTCCATGCTATTCCCTTCTCTACCATCGATTCCCTTCCATGTTATTGAAAGTCACTTCCATGCTATTCCCTTCTCTACCATCGATTCCCTTCCATGTTATTGAAAGTAATAACAAGTGATAAAGAATCTGGAAATATTCTTTCAAATAATTCAATTCCAGTACCAGTATAACAACAAACAGACATCTTTTAAAAATATTAGGAAAAACATTTTTAAATGTGAAATTTACAACACAAAATTCCTCTGTAACTTGAAAAAAAGGCAACAGTACAAAAAGGTGAAATTTTAAGATGAAAATGAGGAAAAGTTGTAAAGGTGAAAAGAGTTCATGGCAGATGCTTTTGAAGGGTATTTTTGGGGATTAAATATAAAAAGAAGAGAGAAATCTGAAAGGTGTCAAAAAGTAAAAAAGCTAAATACTCATTTTTTTTAAAGAGTGTATATCCATACACCTTGTGAAAGGACCATTTAAAAGTGACTTTTAATACTTATATCAACTGTTTAAGAAGATTGTGCATTCAGATTCAATAAACTGTTTAAAGAAAGATTTGCCTTCATTTTTTAATCTTATTGACACGGAGAAGACAAAAATTTCAAACTCAAAGTAAGTTGTATGTTCCTTGTAGTCTGTAACAGAATATAACACTAAATTTAGTCTACAAATGTAATAGTTGTAATATTGGTCCAATGTAAAATATATTACAGTATATTTTAAGATGTCCTATTTGACAGAAAATGATTTGTTTGCAATGGAACCATTGTGTGGAACTAATTTAGAACTTTTATATTCCATCCAAAACTGACAATAAGCTTTCACATTACCATTAAAGTTAATTCTCGAAATTCCATTCAATTTTTGTAAAGCAATAAATAGTGCTAAATGTAGAAGACAAAAATTTCAAACTGTAAGTAAGTTTAGTATTTTCTTGTAGTCTTCGTTAGACTATAACACTAAATTTAGTCTACAAATTTAATAGTTTTAACATTGACCCAATGTAAAATTTATTACAGCACTTTTTAAGAAGTTCTTTTTAACAGAAACTGATTTCTTTGCTATGGAACCATTATGTGGAACTAAATTAGAACTTTTATATTCCATCCAAAACTGACAATAAGCTTTCACATTACCATTAAACTTCATTTTCGAAAATCCATTCAGTTTTTGTAAAGCAATAAATAGTCCTAAATAAATCATCAATATTTTGTATAATTCAATGCCATTCACACCATGTCGACTGACAGATGTGTTTTAAAACAAACTAGACTAAAAATATTAAAAATTATATATATATATATAGTATAAAAAGGTGAAATTTTTAGATGTAAAAGGTATAAAAACTGTGAAGGTGAAAAGAGTTCATGGCAGCTGCTTTTGAAGGGTATTTTTAGGAATGAAATAGAAAGCAGAAGTGAGAAATCTGAAAGGTGTCAAGAAGTAAAATGGCGAAATAATCATTCCTTTTAAAATGTGTGTTGGTGATTTTTAATTCTTGCATTAACTGTTTAAGAAAATGGTGTATTCAGATTTACTAAATTGTGTAGAGAAAGATTTGGCTTTTTTTTTTTAATGTTACTGACATGTAGAAGACATACATTTCAAACTGAAAGTAAGCTAATATTTTCTTGTAGCCTTCCTTAGATTATATCAATAAATTTAGTCTACAAATGTAATAGTTTTAACATTGGTTCAATGTAAAATTTATTACATTATTTTTAAGATTATCTTTTTAACCGAAAATGATTTCTTTGCTATGGAACCATTCTATGGAACTAATTTAGAACTTTTATATTCGAACCAAAATTGACAATAAGCTAAGTAAGTAAGACTTAAAGTAAATTTTCGAAATTCCACTCAGTTTTTGTAAAGCAAAAAATAGTGTTATATAAAATCTTCAATATTTTTTATAATTCAATGCCATTCACACCATGTCAACTGACAGGTGTATTTTAAAACAAACTTGAAGGAAAATATTTAAAAAATAATAAACAAAAAGTAACGGAACAAAATTCCTCTTTAACTTAAAAAAAGGAAACAGTATAAAACGGTAAAATTGTAATAAAAAAAGGAAAAAATTGTAAAGGTGAAACAATGGCACCTGCTTTTGAAAGGCATTTTTAGGGATTAAATAGAAAAAAGAAGAGAGAAATCTGAAATGTGTCAAAAAGTAAAAAGGCGAAATACTCATTCTTTTTAAAAGGTGTGTGGATGGTGAAAATGGTGCATTCAGATTTATTAAATTATTTAACGAAAGATTTGACTTTTTATATGTTATTGACATGTAGAAGTCAAAAATTGCAAACTGAAAGTAAGTTTAACATTTTCTTGTAGCCTTCATTAGAATATAATACTAAATTTTGCCTACGAATGTAATAGTTTTAACTTTGGCCGAATGTAAAATTTATTACAACATTTTTAAGGATGCTCTTTTTATCAGATAAATGATTTCTTTGGTATGGAACCATTGTGTGGAACTAATTTAGATTTTTTATATTCCATCCAAAATTGACAATAAGCTTTCACATTGCCATTAAAGTTAATTTTCGAAATTCCATTCAGTACTTGTAAAGAAATAAATAGTGATAAAGAAAATCTTCAATATTTTGTATAATTCAATGCCATTCACACCATGTCAACTGACAGATGTGTTTTAAAACAAACTAGAAGAAAAATATTAAAAAAATAACTTAAAAGTAATTGAACAAAATCCCTCTTTAATTCTTAGAAAAGGATACAGTATAAAAAGGTGAAATTTTATGATGAAAAAGGTATAAAAACTGTGAAGGTGAAATGAGTTCATGGCAGCTGCTTTTGAAAGGTATTTTTAGGGATTAAATAGAAAAAGGAAGAGAGAAATCTGAAAGGTGTCAAGAAGTAAAAAGGTAAAACACTCATTCCTTTTAAAAGGTATGTTGATGGTGATTTTTAATTCTTGCATTAACTGTTTAAGAAGATGGTGTATTCAGATTTAGTAATTGTGTAGAGAAAGGTTTGGCTTTTCTTTTTTTAATGTTACTGACATGTAGAAGTCAAAAATTTCAAACGGAAAGTAAATTTATTATTTTCTGGTAGTTTTCGTTAGAATTAAACACTAAATTTAGTGTACGAATATTTGCAACATTAGTCCAATATAAAATTTATTACAGTATTTTTTAAGATGCTCTTTTTTAACAGAACATTATTTCTTTGCCATTTAACCATTTTATGAAATTAATTTAGGATATTTATATTTTATCCAAAACTGACAATAAGCTTTCACATTACCATTAAAGATAATTTTCGAAATTCCATTCAGTTTTTGTAAAGCAGTAAATAGTGCTAAATAAATTATCAATATTTTTTATAATTCAATGTCATTCACACCATGTCGACTGACAGATGTGTTTTAAAACAAACTAAAAGGAAAATATTGAAAAAATAACGTAAAATTAACAGATCAAAATCCCTCTTTAACTTATAGAAAAGGACACAGTATAAAAAGTTAAAATTATAATACAAAAAATGGGAAAAATTGTAAAGGTGAAAACATGGCAGTTGCTTTTGAATGGTATTTTTAAGGATTACACAGAAAAAAAAGAAGAGAGAAATTTGAAATGTGTCAAAAATTAAATAAGCGAAATACTCATTCCTTTTAAAGAGTGTATGGTTGGTGACTTTTAATACTTGCATTAACAGTTTAAGAAGATTGTGCATTCAGATTCATTAAATTGTTTAATGAAAGATTTGGAATTTTTTAATGTTAATTACATACAGAAGAAAAATATTTTAAACTGAAAGTAAGTTTAATATTTTCTTTCAGCTTTCATTAGAATATAATACTAAATTTAGTCTACGAATGTAATAGTTTTAACATTGGTCCAATGTAAAATTTATTACAATATTAAGATGTTCTTTTTGACAGAAAATGATTTCTTTTGTGTTTTTTTTGTGTTCCATCCAAAATTGACAATATGCTTTCACATTACCATTAAAGTTAATTTTCGAAATTCCATTCAGTTTTTGTAAAGCAATAAATAGTGCTAAATAAATTATTCAATATTTTGTATAATTCAATGCCATTTATACCATGTCAACTGACAAATATGTTTTAAAACAAACTAGAATGAAAATATTATAAAAATAACGTAAAAGTAACTGAACTCTTAAAAAAGGACACAGTATAAAAAGGTGAAATTTTAAGACGAAAAAGACATACAAAACTGTGAAAGTGAAAAGAGTTCATTGCAGCTGCTTCTGAAGGGTAGTTTTAGGGATTAAATAGAAAAAGAAAAAGAGAAATCTGAAATGACATGTAGAAGACACGTTGATGACAAAAATTTAAAACTGAAATGTATTTTAATATTTTCTTGTATGCTTCATTAGAATATAACTCTAAATTAAGTCTACGAATGTAATAGTTTTAACATTGGCCCAATGTAAAACTCATTACAGCATTTTTAAGATGTTCTTTTTAACAGAAAATGATTTATTTGCTATGAAACTATTATATGAAACTAATTTAGATTTTTTTTATATTCCATCCAAAATTGACAATAAGCTTTCACATTACCATTAAAGTTAATTTTCAGTTTTTGTAAAGCAATAAATAGTGCTAAACAAAATCTTCAATATTTTGTATAATTCAATGCCATTCACATTAGTTCAACTAACAGATGTGTTTTAAAACAAACTAGAAGAAAAATATTAAAAAAATAACTTAAAAGTAATTGAACAAAATCCCTCTTTAATTCTTAGAAAAGGATACAGTATAAAAAGGTGAAATTATAATACAAAAAATGGGAAAATTGTAAAGGTGTAAACATGGCAGTTGCTTTTGAAGGTTATTTTTAGGGCTTAAATAAAAAAAGAAGAGAGAAATTTGAAATATGTCAAGAAGTAAAAAAGCGAAATACTCATTCCTTTTAAAAAGTGTATGGTTGGTGAATTTTAATACTTGAATTAACAGTTTAAGAAGATTGTGTATTCATATTCATTAAATTGTTTAGTGAAAGATTTGGATTTTTTTAATGTTAATAACATATAGAAGAAAAATATTTCAAACTGAAAGTAAGTTTAATATTTTCGTGTAGCCTTCATTAGAATATAATACTAAATTTAGTCTACAAATGTAATAGTTTTAACATTGGTCCAATATAAAATTCATTACAATATTAAGATGTTCTTTTTGACAGAAAATGATTTCTTTGGTATGGAACCCTTGTGTGGAACTAATTTAGAACGTTTGTATTCCATCCAAAACTGACAATAAGATTTCACATTATCATTAAAGTTAATTTTCGAAATTCCACTCAGTTTTTGTAAAGCAATAAATAGTGCTAAATAAAATCTTCAATATTTTGTATAATTCATTGCCATTCACACCATGTCAGCTAACAGATGTGTTTTAAAACAAACTAGAAGGAAAATATTAAAAAACTAACGTAAAATAACTGAACAAAATCCCTCTTTAACTTAAAGAAAAGGACACAGTATAAAAAGGTGAAATTTTAAGACGAAAAAGGGATAAAAAAAAACTGTGAAGGTGAAAAGAGTTCATGGCAGCTGCTTTTGAAGGGTAGTTTTAGAGATTAAATAGAAAAAGGAAGAGAGAAATCTGAAAGGTGTCAAGAAGTAAAAAGGCAAAATACTCATTCCTTTTAAAAGGTGTGCTGATGGTGAATTTTAATTCTTGCATTAACTGTTTAAGAAAATGGTGTATTCAGATTTACTAAATTGTGTAGAGAAAGATTTGGCTTTTCTTTTTTTTAATGTTACTGACATGTAGAAGTCAAAATTTTCAAACTGAAAGTAAATTTAATATTTTCTAGTAGTTTTCGTTAGAATATTTCATTAAATTTAGTGTATGAATATATGTAACATTAGTCCAATATAAAATTTATTACAGCATTTTTTAAGATGCTTTTTTTAACAGAACAGTATTTCTTTGTCATTTAACCATTTTATGAAACTAATTTAGGACATTTATATTTTATACAAAACTGACAATAAGCTTTCACATTAATATTAAGGTTAATTTTCGAAATTTCATTCAATACTTCTAAAGCAAAAAAATAGTGTTATATAAAATCTTCAATATTTTTTATAGTTTTCAATGCCATTCACACCATGTCAACTGACAGATGTATTTTAAAACATACCAGAAGGGAAATATTAAAATAAAAACTTAAAAGTTACTGAACAAAATCCCTCTTTAACATAAAGAAAGAGACACAGTATAAAAATGTGAAATTTTAAGACAAAAATGCATAAAAACGGTGAAGGTGAAAAGAGTTTATGGCAGATGCTTTTGAAGGGTATTTTTAAGGATTAAATAGAAAAAGGGAAGAGAGAAATCAGAAAGGTGTCAAAAGGTAAAAATGTAAAATACTTATTCCTTTCAAACGGTTTATAGCTGGTGACTGTTAATATATAAAAGTACATTAACTGTTAAATAAGACTGTGCATTCAGATTCATTAAAATAGAAGATTTGGATTTTTTTTCAAATTTTAATAACATATAGATGAGAAAAATGTCAAATTTAAAGTAATTATACAAATTTTGGTAGTTGTTGTTAGAATACAAGATTATATTTATTCTATATAATTAATAGTAGTTAAATTTGCCCTGTGTAAAATTTGTCACAGTATTTTTAAGATGTTCTTTTAAACAAAAAATAGAGATTTCTTTGCTAAGGAACCAATGTATGGAACTAATATATAAAATTTTATATTACATCCGAAACTGACAATAAGCTTTTGTATTACTATTCAGGTTATTTTTATTTATTTTCATATACACACAAAGATATATATATATATATATATATATATATATATATATATATTATATTATAATATATTTATATATATATATATATATTTATATATATAAATATATATATATATTATATATATTATATATATATATATATATATATATTATATAATATACATATATATAATATATATATATATATATATATATATATAATATAATATATATATAATATATATATATATATATATATATATATATATATATATATATATATATATATATATATATATATATATATATATATATATATATATATATATATATATATATATATATATATATATATATATATATATATATATATATATATATATATATATATACATATACATTATATATATATATGTACATATATACATATATATATATATATATATATATATATATATATATATATATATATATATATATATATATATATATATATATATATATACACACATATACATATATAATATATATGTGTGTGACTTTGTGTATGTCTAAAATTTACTGAACAATATCCCTCTGTAACTTGAAGAAAACGACACTGTATAAAAAGGTGAAAAGTTAAAGCTAAACGTGATCGAAATTTGTAAATGTGAAAAGAGTTTGTGGCACCTGCCATTGAAAGGGGTTTTTTAGGGATTAAATATAAGAAGGTAGAGCGAAATTTGAAATGCATCTGAAGGTAAAAAAAAGCGAAATACTCATTCATATCAAAGGGAGTTTAATGGGTGACTTTCAGTATAAAATGCATTTCTGGTTTGAGAAGATTCTTCATTCAGATTTGTTGAATTGAATTGTAAGGGATTTGGCTTCTTTTTAAATATTTATTGACATGTAGAATACTAGTGTCAAACTCAGAAACTTTAGAAAATGACATGCTCTGACGGCCTTCGTTGCAATGTAAATTAAATTTACTCTACAAATATAATAGTAGTTTCCCGGGTTCAGTGTCAAATGTATAACTTAATTTTTGAAAAGTAAGGAAGGGATATATGTTTGTTACAATTAAAGGCATCAAAGAATGTTTCTCCTTTGGAACCAATGTATTTAGCTAATTGAAATTTTATGCATATCATCTCAAACTCACAAGAAGTTCTCCCTTTATCTTAATGACTATTTGCTAAGAATCCATTCAGATCTATTAAATGTGATAACAGTGTTAGAAAAAAAAATCTTGGATTTGTATAATTCAATGCCAGTAGCAGCATAAGTACTAACAGACGGTCAATGAAAAGATACCAGATGAAAATATTTCTTTAAAAAATGATAGAATTATTGAACAAAATCTAACTTCAAGAATGTGACACCGAATGAGACGGTGATAAGATAAAACGAAAAACTGGAAGAAAAATTCTGAAGCAAAAAAAATTCTTAGCAGCTGCTTTTGAAGGCTATTTTTAAAGATTAATTACATGAAGGAAGAGCGAAATTTTCAAATTTTCAAAATGTTAAAAGGAGAAATATTTCGTTTCAAAGGGAGTTTAAAGGGAGATTTAATTCACTGAAGTGCATTTGCTATTTGAGAAGATTCTACATTCAGATTCCTTGCACTGAATACTAAAGGATGTAGCTTCTTTTTCTCAATATTTACTGATAATTAGAAGACAAAAATATCAAATTAAAAAGAAAGTCATTTCGTTATTTTCCTTAAACCTTCGACCCCTACAGGGGCAAAACTCCTTTAACCCTTTAGCGGACAGTGGTTTCGCAGCAAAACATCCTGTTAAACAATTTTTTCCTCTAAGTTTTAGAGAAATATGATTTTTTTTCAATTTTTTAGTATTTTTGTCATGTGAAACTTACAATTAATTACAGTACTACATTTAATTTATTTTTGTCTTTTGAAATATATGTATTTATACTTGTTGTACCTGGAAAGTTAGTAATGAAATTGTTTTTCACTTATGACCCCAAACAAATTATATTAACAATTATATATCTATTCAAACAACACTTATAAATTATTAAACTATTTATTTATTTTACTGTTTTAAGAACACTTATTTATTGTTCTTCCAATATAATTAAAATTTTAAATAGTATTATGTTCAAGCTGTACAAGGGGATGCGTGTGACAGTTAACCCCCCCTCAATTCCTCCTATGGTATCCTTAAAGGCAAACCCCTCTAGGATTTGCAAAGAAAAACTTTAATACATTTTGCATTTATAAGGATCATATATAATGATTATAAACTAATTTCATTAAATTCAACAGAATTCATGCAGGTGACCATTAAAAGGTTAAGTATGTACTAGTTTCACGCACCAGTCGTACCTGAGTTAGCTTTTCTTCCTGGTAGTCTTGAGCTTACCTTTCTAGATATTGCCATTTACTGGGTTGGACTGCATTAATCTTTGAACCATGGTGGACCTCTATTAGGTCAGAAGCTGCTTGGTCCCATTTATGAGTCTGGTGGGATGACTGGGATTAGTAGGAAATTGCTGCTGTATGGTCAAGAAGGCTGGATTAGAGTAACACTAATTCTTTTATAGCCTTCGTTATACTGAAAAATATATTCTACAAATATAATAGTGGTTACAATGGTCCGATAGACTAATTATAATTGATTTTTTATGATAAAAATGAATAACTCCTTCCGGTATGATTTAATAATGAAAAACTGTGCATGAAATAACCATTTAATTTTTATTTAAAAACTTGTTTCATTTTACAATTCTTACATATTCTTAATTAAAATCCACTTTTTACATAGTGTTAAATATCAGAAACAGTAAAATTAAGAAAATATCAAAGCAAAACATTAATAAGGTATACAGATAATAGTTTTCAAGCTAGTGGTACTTTTCAAAACAAAGTGCAAAGGAATTCTTAATTGTTTACACCTCCAAGTAGTCTCACTTTTAATTTGATTCTTGTAACACACACGGCATTTCTTAGTAGGTTTTCTTTTATTTTGACTCATTAATTTGGCAATGACTTGTACCAAGAAATTCTAAGTAAACAATATGCAATAGGGACTTGTGATTTTCACAAGTGATAAAAGTGTTGCCAAATTCAGTACAATAGAAATTTTAAACTAAATTAATTATCATATTTAACAGTAACTTTAATCGCATGACGAGTGTAGATCGTCATTGTGCGGTATGGAATGAAAAACTAATGACGAGCTAGACTCGTCATTTTACCGGAAGGGGTTAAATGTATATAAATGACCACACAAAAGATTAGTTCCTATGGATTTGGTTTGGTTTGGAGTGCTATGGTCTATTTTTAGCAACAAGAGGGATAATGAGACAGGGACCTACAGATTAAAGCCGATTCCGAACGTCTACGAACACCCAGGCCACTGTGGGATTCGAACCCACGAACTCTGGTACCTAAGGTAACACCCTAACCAATCGGCCATCGTTCTGCTTAAAAGCTTAGTTCCTATGGAACTAAATTTTGAAACTAATTTAAATATTTTGCACTTCATCTTAAAACTGACAATAAGTTCGCGCGTTATCTTAAAGATATTTTTCATACATGCATTTAGAGTTATTGCGATATAGGGATAAATTGTGATAAATAAATTATGAGTATTTTGCACAATCGTATAACAGCAACTATATGACAACTGACTGATTTTTTAAAAAAAATCTGGTAAATATTTCTTTTAAAAATTTAGATATTATTCAACAAAATTCCTCTTTAACTTGAAGGGAAGAATAATGTATTAAAAGATGAAACAGTACAACTGAAGAGTGAACAAGAAATTGTAAAGGTGAAAAGAGTCAGTGAAGCTGTTTTGAAGGATATTTTAAATTATTAAATATAAAAAGAAGAGAGAAATATGAAATGGGTCAAAAGGTAAAAAGTTGAAATACTCATTCGTGTCAAAGGGTGGCTTTTAATGCGGTACAGTACATTTACTTTAAGAAAATTTTGCATTCAGATTCATTGTATTGATTTGTACAATGTTTGACACGTTTTTCCAATATTTACTGACATTCAGATTGTAAATGTGAAAGTTAAAAGGCATTTTATTATTTGCTATTAGCCATTAAAAAATTAAAAGCTAAATTTATTCAGAAGTATATATAGCAGTTATACTTGTCCAATGTACAATTGATTACAGTATTTGTAGTACAGTAAATGATTGAATATTCTTTTTAATTAAAGACATCAAACCTTTTCTTTCTCTACATCCATTTGCATGAGCTCAAAAGCAGGGTTAATGGAGAGTAAATCCGTAAATCGTAGTCGTAATTTAGGAATTATCCCTAAATAGGGAAAAATTTGAAGTGTAGAAAAGTTCTACCTTTCAATCAGGGTAATTGCGGAGTCCAGCATCCTTTCGCATAGTTCTCTGATAGCGCTAGGTTTTAAAATGACCGACACCGCTGATGCAACAAAAAGTACATTAATTAAAAATGCAATTGCAACTGATAATGCATGTTAACGGATGGAATTAATTCCTTAATTATCATCTTCACTCTTCTGCTTCTAAATATTTCACGATAATCTAATATAATTTTAACGTGATTTATTAAAAATAGTAAAAAGAAACGTAAATGTCGCATTTTGTATCAAGTAAAGAAGAGACCAACACAGTTAAGGATTGGACTGTACTCCCTCATGATTATGTGACTTCTGACTGGTTATGTGACTTCTTTCCGGCCAAACGGAGTGTTAGAATTACTGTTCATTTAACGGGTTTTCTAATCTTCAAAGTAAAATCCCTTTTACGCTGTAAAATAAAGGTACATATTTTTTTCTAACGCATCTCGCATTACAGGCACTAAATGCATTTATGCCATTACAAGCCTGTTAAGCTGTTAGCCCTTTATCACGACCCGGAGAGCACGCGCGGCTTAAGGTATGCTACAGAAGTGAGTAACATTACTTCAGCTGGTTCCTCGTAATTTAGAACATGGGCGAAGCAGAAACTCCTAACCTAGGCCTACCACTCCTAGAGGTATCCTTTGAGAAAATGGAGGACATTGTGATCACGAACCTATTTTATGTGCCCCAGTCACCTTTAACGAACACGGCGGATCTTAAGCCATCTCGAGCATCGAAGCCACAACATTTCACTTAAGAGATCCTTACTTTTGCCGACTGATCTACTTCGGCCTATAAAAGGAACATATGCAAACGACGCTTATGATTCCAATGTATGAAACTAATTTTAGACTCTCACTTCACGTGAAACTTACAATACGGTCTCGCATTATCCTAAAGGTAACTGTAAGAATCCATACAGATCAATTAAAAGAAATAAATAGTGATAGAAATGTTTTTGAATGTTTTGTATAATTAGTTACTTTTAGGATAATGCGAGACCGCATTATCCTAAAGGTAACTGTAAGAATCCATACAGATCAATTAAAAGAAATAAATAGTGTTAGAAAAATTTTTGAACGTTTTGTATAATTACAGTTACCTTTAGGATAATGCGGTTTCGCATTATCGTAAAGGTAACTGTAAGAATCCATACAGATCAATTAAAAGAAATAAATAGTGTTAGAAATTTTTTTGAATGTTTTGTATAATTACAGTTACCTTTAGGATAATGCGGTCTCGTATTATCTTAAAGGTAACTGTAAGAATCCATACAGATCAATTAAAAGAAATAAATAGTGTTAGAAAAATTTTTGAATGCTTTCTATAATTACAGTTACCTTTAGGATAATGCGGTTTCGCATTATCCTAAAGGTAACTGTAAGAATCCATACAGATCAATTAAAAGAAATAAATAGTGTTAGAAACATTTTTGAATGCTTTCTATAATTACAGTTACCTTTAGGATAATGAGGTCTCGCATTATCCTAAAGGAAACTGTAAGAATCCATACAGATCAATTAAAAGAAATAAATAGTGTTAGAAATTTTTTTGAATGTTTTGTATAATTACAGTTACTTTTAGGATAATGCGAGACCGCATTATCCTAAAGGTAACTGTAAGAATCCATACAGATCAATTAAAAGATTTGGTTTTGGTTTGGTTTGGATCACTACGGTCTACTGTTTTGCACACGAGGACTAATGATCAATTAAAAGAAATAAATAGTGTTAGAAATTTTTTTGAATGTTTTGTATAATTACAGTTACCTTTAGGATAATGCGGTCTCGTATTATCTTAAAGGTAACTGTAAGAATCCATACAGATCAATTAAAAGAAATAAATAGTGATAGAAATGTTTTTGAATGTTTTGTATAATTACAGTTACCTTTAGGATAATGCGGTCTCGTATTATCTTAAAGGTAACTGTAAGAATGCATACAAATCAATTAAAAGAAATAAATAGTGTTAGAAAAATTTTTGAATGCTTTCTATAATTACAGTTACCTTTAGGATAATGCGGTTTCGCATTATCCTAAAGGTAACTGTAAGAATCCATACAGATCAATTAAAAGAAATAAATAGTGTTAGAAAAATTTTTGAACGTTTTGTATAATTACAGTTACCTTTAGGATAATGCTCTCTCGCATTATCCTAAAGGTAACTGTAAGAATCCATACAGATCAATTAAAAAAATAAATAATGTTAGAAAAATTTTTGAATGTTTTATATAATTACAGTTACCTTTAGGATAATGCTCTCTCGCATTATCCTAAAGGTAAATGTAAGAATCCATACAGATCAATTAAAAGAAATAAATAGTGTTAGAAATTTTTTTGAATGTTTTGTATAATTACAGTTACTTTTAGGATAATGCGGTCTCGTATTATCCTAAAGGTAACTGTAAGAATCCATACAGATCAATTAAAAGAAATAAATAGTGATAGAATAATTTTTGAAAGTTTTGTATAATTACAGTTACCTTTAGGATAATGCGGTTTCGCTTTATCCTTAAAGGTAACTGTAAGAATCCATACAGATTAATTAAAAGAAATAAATAGTGTTAGAAATTTTTTTGAATGTTTTGTATAATTACAGTTACCTTTTAGGATAATGTGAGACCGCATTATCCTAAAGGTAACTGTAAGAATCCATACAGATCAATTAAAAAAATAAATAGTAATAGAAAAAATTTTGAATGCTTTCTATAATTACAGTTACCTTTAGGATAATGCGGTTTCGCATTATCCTAAAGGTAACTGTAAGAATCCATACAGATCAATTAAAAAAATAAATAGTGTTAGAAAAATTTTTGAATGCTTTCTATAATTACAGTTACCTTTAGGATAATGCGGTTTCGCATTATCCTAAAGGTAACTGTAAGAATCCATACAGATCAATTAAAAGAAATAAATAGTGATAGAAAATTTTTTGAATGTTTTGTATAATTACAGTTACCTTTAGGATAATGAGGTCTCGCTTTATCCTAAAGGTAACTGTAAGAATCCATACAGATCAATTAAAAGAAATAAATAGTGTTAGAAATGTTTTTGAATGTTTTGTATAATTAGTTACTTTTAGGATAATGCGAGACCGCATTATCCTAAAGGTAACTGTAAGAATCCATACAGATCAATTAAAAGAAATAAATAGTGTTAGAAAAATTTTTGAACGTTTTGTATAATTACAGTTACCTTTAGGATAATGCTCTCTCGCATTATCCTAAAGGTAACTGTAAGAATCCATACAGATCAATTAAAAAAATAAATAATGTTAGAAAAATTTTTGAATGTTTTATATAATTACAGTTACCTTTAGGATAATGCTCTCTCGCATTATCCTAAAGGTAAATGTAAGAATCCATACAGATCAATTAAAAGAAATAAATAGTGATAGAAAATTTTTTGAATGTTTTGTATAATTACAGTTACCTTTACGATAATGCGGTCTCGCATTATCCTAAAGGTAAATGTAAGAATCCATACAGATCAATTAAAAGAAATAAATAGTGTTAGAAAATTTTTTGAATGTTTTGTATAATTACAGTTACTTTTAGGATAATGCGAGATCAGATTATCCTAAAGGTAACTGTAAGAATCCATACAGATCAATTAAAAGAAATAAATAGTGTTAGAAACATTTTTGAATGCTTTCTATAATTACAGTTACCTTTAGGATAATGAGGTCTCGCATTATCCTAAAGGTAACTGTAAGAATCTATACAGATCAATTAAAAGAAATAAATAGTGTTAGAAAATTTTTTGAGTGTTTTGTATAATTACAGTTACTTTTAGGATAATGCGAGACCGCATTATCCTAAAGGTAACTGTAAGAATCCATACAGATCAATTAAAAGAAATAAATAGTGTTAGAAACATTTTTGAATACTTTCTATAATTACAGTTACCTTTAGGATAATGAGGTCTCGCTTTATCCTAAAGGTAACTGTAAGAATCTATACAGATCAATTAAAAGAAATAAATAGTGTTAGAAAATTTTTTGAGTGTTTTGTATAATTACAGTTACTTTTAGGATAATGCGAGACCGCATTATCCTAAAGGTAACTGTAAGAATCCATACAGATCAATTAAAAGATTTGGTTTTGGTTTGGTTTGGAGCGCTACGGTCTACTGTTTTGCACACGAGGGCTAATGATCAATTAAAAGAAATAAATAGTGATAGAGATTTTTTTGAATGTTTTGTATAATTACAGTTACCTTTAGGATAATGCTCTCTCGCATTATCCTAAAGGTAACTGTAAGAATCCATACAGATCAATTAAAAGAAATAAATAGTGTTAGAAATTTTTTTGAATGTTTTGTATAATTACAGTTACCTTTAGGATAATGCTCTCTCGCATTATCCTAAAGGTAACTGTAAGAATCCATACAGATCAATTAAAAGAAATAAATAGTGTTAGAAATTTTTTTGAACGTTTTGTATAATTACAGTTACCTTTAGGATAATGCTCTCTCGCATTATCCTAAAGGTAACTGTAAGAATCCATACAGATCAATTAAAAAAATAAATAATGTTAGAAAATTTTTTGAATGTTTTATATAATTACAGTTACCTTTAGGATAATGCTCTCTCGCATTATCCTAAAGGTAACTGTAAGAATCCATACAGATCAATTAAAAGAAATAAATAGTGTTAGAAAAATTTTTGAACGTTTTGTATAATTACAGTTACCTTTAGGATAATGCGGTTTCGCATTATCGTAAAGGTAACTGTAAGAATCCATACAGATCAATTAAAAGAAATAAATAGTGTTAGAAATTTTTTTGAATGTTTTGTATAATTACAGTTACCTTTAGGATAATGCGGTCTCGTATTATCTTAAAGGTAACTGTAAGAATGCATACAAATCAATTAAAAGAAATAAATAGTGTTAGAAAAATTTTTGAATGCTTTCTATAATTACAGTTACCTTTAGGATAATGAGGTCTCGCATTATCCTAACTGTAAATGTAAGAATCCATACAGATCAATTAAAAGAAATAAATAGTGATAGAAAATTTTTTAATGTTTTGTATAATTACAGTTACCTTTTGGATAATGCGGTCTCGCATTATCCTAAAGGTAACTGTAAGAATACATACAGATCAATTAAAAGAAATAAACAGTGTTAGAAATGTTTTTGAATGTTTTCTATAATTACAGTTACTTTTAGGATAATGCGGTCTCGCATTATCCTAAAGGTAACTGTAAGAATACATACAGATCAATTAAAAGAAATAAGTAGTGTTAGAAATTTTTTTTTGAATGTTTTGTATAATTCAATGACAGGCGCAGCGTTTCAAATGACAGGTGTTTTTTAACAGAAACACCAGAGGGTTTTTTTAATGTAAAAATATCTGTAGAAAATCCCGATTTAAATTTAAAGGATGCCAAATAAAAAGGTAAAACGTTAACATGAAAATGTGTAAGAAAAATTGTGAAGGTGAAAAGAGTTCGAGGCAGCTGCTTTTTAAAGGTATTTTTAGGGATTAAATAAAAAAGGAAGGGGGCGATCTGAAATGTGTCAAAAGGTAAAAAGACGAAATACTCATTCGTTTCAAAGGAAGTTGAACGGTTACTTAGTGTTATAAAATACATTTGCTGACTGAGTTGATTATTCAATCAAATTCATTGTATTGATTCGTAAAGAGGTTAGGTTGTTTTTACACAATTTATTGACATTCAGAGGAGAAAGTTAAAAAACAGGTATTTCATCATTTATTGATAGCCTTTTAATAATGAAAAACTAAATTTATTCTAAAAATAAATAGTAGTTATACCAGTTCAGTGTAAAATTTGTACTGGATTATTAAGATAAAAAAAGGTGTCAGTTCCTTTTTAATAAAAGACATCAAAAACATTTTATATGAAAATAATGTACAGAACTAATTTAAGATTTTTTCATTTCATCTGAAACTGAAAATAGGTTCTCGCATGACCTTAAATTTTACTTTTAAAGAATGCATTCAGATATATTAAAAGTAATAAACAATGTGACAAAAATATTGAATTTTTGTATATGGTACTTTATCGATACTGTACGTTTCGTATAAAAAAGGTATATGTTCTTTTTAATTAAAAACATTAAAAACATTTTGTATGGAAATAATGTACGGAACTCATTTAGGGTTTTTCCACTTCATCTGAAACTGAAAATAGGCTATCAGATTTCCTTAAATGTTACTTTTTAAAAGTACATTTAGATCCATAAAAATAATGCACAATGTGAGAGGAAATATTGAAATTTTTGTATATTGTATTTTATCAGATACTGTATTTTTCCGATAAAAAAGATATAAAATGTTCTTTTTAATTAAAGATATCAAAATATTTTGTATGGAAAAAATGTACGGAACTAATTTTTTTATCCGTTTCATCTGAAACTGAAAATAGCATCTCATATTGCATGAATGTTATTTCTTAAGAACACATTTAGTTCCATTAAAAATAGCAAACAATGTGAGAAAAAATATTGAATTTTTATATATTGTATTTTATATTATATTATATTTTTACGATTAAAAAATTATCAGATGTTCTTTTTAATTAAGACATCAAAAATATTTTGTATGGAAATAATGGCAAGGAACACATTTAATTTTTTTTATTTCATCTGAATCTCAAAATAGGCTCTCGCATTTCCTTAAATGTTACTTTTTAAAAATGCAATTACATCTATTAAAAATAATAAATCATGTGAAAAAAATATCGAATCTTGTAAACATTGTATTTTATCGGATACTGTATTTTTCGGTTAAAAAAGGTATCAGACGTTCTTTTTAATTAAAGACATCAAAAACATTTTGCATGGAAATAATATACGGAACTAATTTAAGATTGTTCCATTTTATTTGAACTAAAAATAGGCTGTCTCATTTCCTTAAATGTTACTTTTTAAAAATGCATTTAGATCCATTAAAAATAATAAACAATATTGAATCTTTTGTTTATTGTATTTTATCGGATACTATATTTTTCCGATAAAAATGTATCAGATGTTCTTTTTAATTTAAGACCTTGAAATCATTTTTTTATGGAAATAATGTACAGAACTAATTTAAGATTTGCCATTTTATCTGAAACTGAAAATAGGATCTCATATTAACCTAAATGTTACTTTTAAAGAATGCATTCAGATTCATTAAATATAATACGCAATGGGAGAAAAAAATAATTAGTCTTTTGTACATTGTATTTTATCGGATACTGTATGTTTTCGATAAGAAAAGGTATTAGATGTTCTTTTTAATTAAAGACATCAAAAACATGTTGTATGGAAATAATGTGTGGAAATAATTTAAAATTTTTTCCATTTCATCTAAAACTGAAAATAGGATCTCACATTAACATAAATGTTACTGTTTAATAATGCATTCAGATATATTAAAAGTAATAAACAATGTGAGAAAAATGTTGAATCTTTTGTAAATTGTATTTTATCGGATATTGTATTTCTCCGATAAAAATGTATCAGATGTTCTTTTTAAATAAAGACATTAAAATCATTTTGTATGGAATTAATGTACGGAACTAATTTAAGATTTTTCCATTTTATCTGGAACTGAAAATATGGTCTCGTATTTCTAAGAGCATTTCGTAAGAGCATTTTTTAAAAACATGCACTTAGATCGATTAAAAATAATAAACAATGTGAGAAAAAAATATTGACAATTGTGTATATTGTATTTCATCAGATACTGTATTTTTCCGATAAAAAAGGTATCAGATATTCTTTTTAGTTAAAGACATCAAAAACATTTTGTATAGTGATAATGTGCGGAACTAATTAAAATTTTTTTCATCACCCTAAATGTTATTTTTTAAGAATGCATTCAGATCTATTAAAGGTAAAAAACAATGTGAGAAAAAGTATTAAATCTTTTGTATACTTCTATGTCAATCACAACAAATCAACTGACAGGCGTATTTTAAAAATCTCAGAAGAAAATAACTTTTAAAAAATATAAAAATTTCTGAACAAAATCCCTATTTAACTTTAAAAAAGGACACCGAATAAAAAGATAAGATGAAAAAGTGTATGAAAATTTGTGAAGATGAAAAGAGTTCGATGCAGCTGCTTTTGAAAGGTATTTTTAGGGATTAAATAAAAAAAGAAACGAAGAGAGATACCTAGAATGTGTCAAAAGGTAAAAAGACGAAATATTTATTCGTTTCAAAGAGAGTTTAACGGGTGACTTTTAATGTGCTAAAGTGCATTTACTTTTTGCGAAATTTCTGCTTTCAGATTCGTTGAAATGAATCGTAAAGAATTTAGCTCTTTTCAATATTTACTGACATTCAAAGGGCACAAATGTCAAACTTCAAAGAAGGACATTTTGTTATTTGATGCCATTTGAATGAAAATTTTATTCGACAAATCCAATATTGGTCACACTCAAAGAATATTTCATATAGACTCAGGTATGCAATAATAATACTGCTCAAACTAGAAAATATATACAGACTAAATTTCATATTTTTAATTTACTGCTGTATAAAATTTGATTCGAGATAAAAAAAAAAATCCAAGGTACAGATATATTTAGCTCAATGATATAAATAGTTTCAAAATATTGAGATATACTGCAGCGGTAAGTCCCAACTTAATACTAAGTAAGTATATTTTAATGTTAAACTCCTTAACGTGCACACTCGAGTTAACTCGAGAGTGCTAAACTGGCCAAACTGTGCACACTCGAGATAATTCGAGCGGCATTGTACTTTATGTTGCTATAATTTTTTCACACTCGAATGCAAATTTCCTCTAAAATAAACTGTGCATTAAGGGGTTAAGAAACATTCATTGAAAGAACAGTTTTAAAAGATTAATTTTCTCTACCCCTTTAAAATTTGAATAAACCTTGTTATATATTCTCTCATTTTAGATCTTTTCAGGAATAACTTAATTATCCTCTTCTAGGTACAATATGATCATGAATTAAATGTTATATGTTGTGTTGTCTTGTGTTAATAAATCTTATTTCCATTTCAGGTCTAATACTTCTTCATTTTTAGTATATTTTAAAGTTCCGGACATCAGATCTGTGCATCCTTTAGCCTTACTTCCTTTCACAAGACTAACAAATTCAAAATTTTTATGGTAATCTCAATATGTTTTTACTACTTTATCCTAATTACTGGAGATTGGTCCAGCTGCCCCAGGTGGACCAATCTCCAATTATTAGAATACAGTTCACCTCCCCAATATTGGTCTAAATAACGGACCAATATTGGGGAGGTGAACTTTGCAGAGTTAGCCCAAAAGGCACTCTGGTTGCCGCTTTCGACGAATCGAATATAAAACAAGTTTCCTCCCAGTCAGTATAGCAGTCTGCCTGGTTGTTTGTCTACTTTGAATGAAATCTATCTTTTTCCTGGAATGTTATCCCGTCTAAAAGGAAAAAAACATTCCAGTGATGTTCTTCGTGACAATTCCTACTGGGAAATGTACAAAAATAAAGACGATTTACTAAATAATGTTATTAACAAATAAAAGCTACATTAATGTATATTTATTACATTCGGACAAGATTTTATTTAAATAAAATACTATAATAAATGCATTTTGTTTACTTACTTGCAAACCATGGTTTAAACCTACCTATACTAAATATTAATTCAAACTAAGTGCAGATATGCCTACTTTATTTTCTATATTATCATTATCTATTATAACGCATAAATTTCACATCTGGATTATTTAAAAAGAAATTTACACATATTCCTCTTTATGTGGTTATTTTTTTCATTGCTGAAGCTCTTAATTCTACATCAGTGTCTCCCATACATCACAGATTCAGAGATTTGAGCCATAAATAATTAGAAAAAGATGAATATGTAACAAAGTTAAAAAATACAAAAAATAACAATAATATTAAAGCATGAACAATAATACCGTAAAAACAATAAAAACGGAAGAAAAATCAATCCCTGGATGTCGACAGCATGCATTTCTCTTGCCTCCTAATATCGATTGTAGAGGTTTTCCTCTTTCAAAAACAGACACTTTGCAAGGTGGTCTCTGTAAGGAAGAAATACGAACTCTTGATTATTCTATGTAAAAAAAATTAATGTAATTAATAAATAGCTAAACAATTTATAACTAATGTTTTAGGTAAGTATTTTCATAGAAGATAAGGAAGAAATACGAACTCTTGATTCTTCTATCTAAAGCAAATTCAAAAAAGTATATTTCAAAGAGAAATAAATTAATTGTAGTAATACCATCTATTTATTTTTTAAAGTGTCAAAAATAAAGGAAAAAATTTATGTGTTTAAAACAGAGAAATGAATTAGCAGGTGGTTTCATGCAAAACCACTGTCCTTAAAAGGGTTAATAGAATAAGTAATAAGTTTTACAATAAACTTTAACTAGTGGAAGAACAAAAGTTATTCTTATAAAGCTAATAGAGAGTACAGTTTTAAGTAAATATCACTGAATAAAGAAAATATTTTTTACAGTTTTTCATATATGTCATCTTTTTAAATTTTGGTGTTAAATAATTTTCTTTTTGAATTTTTTTTCAATATACAGTGGTTGGGAATATCTAGATTTTTTTTATTGAATAGGAGCTTCATTGCTAATTCTAGAGATCGCGCTGCGACGCAGTGTCTGGGATATTGACAGTTTGGTTGAATAGGCGTCACACCTCTGATCAGTCACGGTAATAATTCTGGAGAATTGCCTCGAGAATTCCGGAATCGGGACATATAGAAAACAAGAATTCAACTAAAAGATTATCTTAACTGACCAGAAAACGGTTGGCGGGACTGTAACTGACTCTCATGTATAAAAAGCCTAGCATTTTGTGACTCGGGGCTTTTTGACATTTTTTTTACGTAGGTGTTTTGACCTCGTGAATGCTTCCGTGGTTTTTGACTGGAGCCAACTTTTTAGTGATTACATTCGGGAGACTCGTGAAGTCCGTTCATATAAGGAACGGCAGGGTCTCGGACACCAAACGGGGAATAGATTGGGTTCGCGTTATAACCTGGAAAAGCCTCTCCATTGTGTGTGACTATTTAAGCTCTTTGTTTCGATTGTAATCGTCGTGGTAATGTTATGCAGGCAACTATCCATTACATTTCGATTTGTTTTGGGATATTAGAATCCCTTTGTATACAGCCAGTATTTACACCAGAAATTAAAAGTGATTTCCAATTCAATTTAATCTGTGATCCTTCTTCAAGCTTCTTCTTCACTCAAGAACACTGAAGGCGTCACAACATCTTTATTTCTCTAAAAATGTTTTAACCTTCTTCACGGGTTATAGTTCGTACTTTCGTCAGTAGAGAAAAAAAAGCCAACATGAAAAATATATATCAGTGTGGGTGATACAGAAAATATGTTATTCTAAATGTATTATTGTATTATAAATGTATTAATATATTATTACATTTATAATTTGACTATCAATATACATTATTTTCAGTTGAATGATACAAAAAAGTATACAAAGTACAACGAGCATGTCTTGTAAATAATCTAAGGTCTACAGTTTAGTGCCTAAAGAAAGGGTGATAGTTTTGCCACCATTGCTTCAGGATAAGAAATCACTTAATAAATATATTCTTATAATTTGATAATTTTTCTATTAATAATTGCAATGGTTTAATTTAAATTTATAAACTGTGTGTTTAACAAGACATAATAAAAGTATTTTACATAATTGAACTTTTATTTTAGTAAAAATTGAATTCATTTTAATAGACTTAAAAATGTATTAATGTATTATTTTATTTATAATTTGGCTATCATCATACATTGTTCTCAGTTGAATGATACAAAATAAAAATATACAAAGTACAGCTCTCATGTCTTGTAAAAAACCTAGGGTCTATAGTTCAGTGTCTAACGAACGAGTGATAGGTTCGAAACCATTGCTTCAGGATAAGAAATCACTTAATAAATATATTCTTATAATTTGATAATTTTTCTATTAATAATTGCAATTGTTTAATTCGAATTTATAAAATGTGTATTTAACAAGACATAATAAAAGTGTTTTTCCTAATGAAATGTTTATTTTAGTAAAAATTGAATTTATTTTAATAGATATAAAAATGTATTAATGTATTTATAATTTGGCTATCGTTATACATTGTTCTCAGTTGAATGAT
Source organism: Pardosa pseudoannulata (assembly GCA_032207245.1). Taxonomy (NCBI): domain Eukaryota; kingdom Metazoa; phylum Arthropoda; class Arachnida; order Araneae; family Lycosidae; genus Pardosa; species Pardosa pseudoannulata. Next base: position 35,324,729 of record CM063511.1, on the reverse strand, counting down.
ACAAAATAAAACTATACAAAGTACAACGAGCATGTCTTGTAAATAATCTAAGGTCTACAGTTTAGTGCCTAAAGAAAGGGTGATAGTTTTGCCACCATTGCTTCAGGATAAGAAATCACTTAATAAATATATTCTCAACATTTCATAACTTTTCTATTAATAATTGCAATTTTTTAAATTAAATTTATAAACTGTGTATTTATCAAGACAAAATAAAAGTATTTTACCTAATTGAATATTTATTTCAGTAAAAATTAAATTTATTTAAATATATATTCCCTCAATAAATATGGAAGAATACTTTAAATGGTTTTAGATAATAATTGAGACTCTTAATACACAT
>CM063511.1:35316886-35321886 GCA_032207245.1 Pardosa pseudoannulata | reverse complement strand
ATATCTATATCTATATCTATATCTATATATATATATATATATATATATATATATATATATATATATATATACATATATTAGGTATATGCATATATATATATATATATATATAATATATATATATATATATATATATATATATATATATATATAAGTAAAACTGAAATAATAAATTGCATTAATATGCTTAATGAAACAAAACAGCCTGTTGGGATTTCAAATATATGTTTAGACTCTTACTAATAATATAAAGTATTATTTCTACATCCATTACAAATTTTGAGAAAGTTTTTAAAGTACTCCGATTTGTAGGAGAATCTTGTCAGTCAATCTCGTAGAATTATTGTTAATTAATCTCTTATATCAGTTATCTGAAATGCAATTCTGACTCTCAGCAAAATTTAAGATATAAATTTAAAATTTTAAATTCAAATATAATGACTCTTAAATTTTTTATGAAATAGCAAATTTCTGCCTATAGAATCCAAATAACCTTTAATATTGTACTTAACGGTAAAGGAATCATATAATATGTTTTGCATACTACAAAATATTCTCATAAAATTGAAAATACTACAAACAAATATAATAACAAAATTTCAAACATCTTTGAATTTGATAAAATTTAAGAACTTACATTAAGTAGTTTAATGCAATATGTTTTATAAAAATAACGAATAATGGATTTCTTAATGTATTTCTAATTTAAGATGTTATCATTGGTAATTTAATAGAATAGTTTTTCGTATCAGCTAATGTGTTTGTAGTAATTACGGAGAACAAATTATAAGTAAATACATTTCCAATATTAATTAAAGTAATTTCTCCAATAATTAACAAATTTTTCTCTCATATGATTAAGACAATGCAATTTCAATTAATTTTTAAAAAGAATATTTCCAATAAATAAGCATTTTGTTCACAGAAATAATTATTGCGTTAGGAAACCCACAATTAAATACCTTATTTAAAGTATTTTCGAATCATTGTATAGATAGTAACGTTTATAAAACATTTATGAATTCACATTTTAATGAAAACTCTCAGGTTGACATACCTTGCATATTCAAGCACAAATATTTTTATTAGTAATAATGCTTTTTATCTTATTTTCATCTAAGTTGATCAAGTAGGCATTTGGACCCATTATCAAATCATTTCAACTTAAATCTGATTAAGATTTTCCTTATATACATTTCTTTCAAAGGGATAAATTGAAAATACCTTGTAAAATCTTAAGTATTATATTAGATTTCAATAAAAAAAACTATTTTTTTGTTAAATTAAAAATTTTTAAAAACTTTGTTGACAATAAATGTTATAGTTTTATGTACATTATATGTTTTTATTACTTACTGTTATAAATCTGAAATTAATCTAAACCAAACTACAATAAATAAAATCACTCTGCTCGAACAGAGGTGCACCCAACAGCGAAGGCAGAAAGAATTTTCCCAAGGATTAAGAAATATAGTCAGAGAATTATATTGTTCTGATCAGGAAAAACGCATAGCCATTTGCCGGAGAGAGCTGGAAAACGTGTTGAACAGACAGAAAATGTATTTAATATTTTGAAATATTTTATAACTCTCAAATTTTATTTAGATTACTAAAACGTTCTTAAGCTTAAGCATATAGATATTGTACATTTTCTAATTTATAAGTTTTGCATCTAGACAAGCACAGGAGAATGTATTGTGCTGCAGATGAATATCTCTATATTTAAAAATATACGTAGAATATTATACACATAATTTATTTTTGTGAAATTTTCAAATATGTTTAAATTCGTGTGCCACTTTTATTTTATCGTATATCTCAGTACAGATTAAAAAAATATTGCTTTTAAAATAATCTTATGTCAATAAAATTCAAATAATAAAGGAAATTTTTGTATATCGATTGTAAAGATTATATGATAGATTAAACACTGAGATTCACCATAGTTTAATTATATTTAATTAATGTTAAATAAAATATAATTTATTTAATCTCTAATTAAATATATTTATTTTATGAACACACCAAAATATAAATATACACAAATATTATAATGAAATTATAGTGAACAGCTTTTACATTCTAAAAAAGTTTTTAGAACAATGAATGTAATTTTACATTTATACAAAATTAATTTTTGAAAAGTAAACATATTTTAATCACCAAGAAAAGGCAGAAATTTAAAATTCCAGATACAACAAAATAAAATTCGAATGTTCCAGAAAAACATCTTTCGAGAAAAAAATGAGTTATATAAACAAAACATGTCAAAAAGAAATTTATCAGTTATAAATCAATTCAAATTAAAAACTATTTTCTGATTATCAATAATTCATCAGAATATTAATATATTCATATATAAGTACATATTAAACTTAAACTACACAATCACTAGAAATCAAAATATATATATCACTAGAAATCGAAAATCATTTAATGATTACCAATAAATCATCAGCATATATATGTGTTTATGCACAACATATGAATACAGATGTTATACAGATAAATGTAATATATAAGTACACAAGCACTGTATACATAAAAGTCTGTACAGCAATATTTTTAGAAATACTCCATTGAATAGTACATTTGCTTTTAACTTGCAGTTAAATTTACAGATTCAACAAAACAAAATCCGAATATTCCAGAAAAATATTTTAGAATTAAAAAATATTTTTATAAACAAAACAGGCCAAAAAGTAACATTATGAAGTATATATCACTCGAAATTGAAAATTATTTCCTGATTACCAATATATCACCAGCATATATATGTGTTCATATATAAGTAACATTTGTATACAAGTGTTATACAGATAAATGTAAACTCTACAGATAAATATAACATATACAGAGTATACAGATAAATGTAAACTCTACAAACATGTAAACAGATAAATGTAACTTCCAGATTTCAACAAAACATGCCAAAAAGTAACATTATGAAGTATATATCACTCGAAATCGAAAATTATTTCCTGATTACCAATATATCATCAGCATATATATGTGTATAAGTAACATTTGTATACAAGTGTTATACAGATAAATGTAAACTCTACAGATAAATGTAAGATATACAGAGTATATAGATAAATGTAAACTCTACAGATAAATGTAACTTCCAGATTCAACAAAACAAAATCCGAATATTCCAGAAAAATATTTTAGAATTAAAAAATATTTTTATAAACAAAACATGCCAAAAAGTAACATTATGAAGTATATATCACTCGAAATCGAAAATTATTTCCTGATTACCAATATATCACCAATAATCAAAATATGTATGTGTTCATACACAACATATGTATACAAATTGCATACAGATAAATGTAAAATATACGTACATAAGCACTGTAGATATGAATGTATATACAACAATATTTTTCGAAATATACCAGTGAATAGTACATTTGTTTTATCATCTTGCAGTTAAACTTCCAGATTCAACAAAACAAAATCCGAATATTCCAGAAAAACACTTTAGAATTAAAAAATAGTTTTTAAACAAAATATGTCAAAAAGTAATATTATGAAGCATATATCATACAAAATTCAAAAATTATTTTCTGATTATCAGTAATTCACCAGAATATGTATGTGGTTATATTTAAGTACATGTTAAACATGAACTAAACAAATTCCAGCCATCTAGAAACGGTAGAAAATTAAACTTCCAGGTTCAACAAAACAAAATCCGAATGTTATAGAAAAATATATTAGAACAAAAAAAAGAGTTATATAAACAAAACATATCAAATAGTAATATTATCAGGTATATATCACTCGAAATTGAAAATTATTATCTGATTATCAATAATTCACCAAAATATGTATGTTTTTATATATAGGTACAAGTTAAACATAAACTAAACAATTTCAATCATTAAGAAACTGTAGAATTTCAAACTTCCAGATTCAACAAAATAAAAGAATGTTCCAGACAAAATACTTTTTGAGAAAAAAGAGTTATATAAAAAACACTGTCAAAAAGTAATATTATCGATTATATATGAGTATATGAGTATACGAGTATATCAAGTATAATTAAAAATTATGTTCTGATTATTAATAATTCACCAGAATATGTATGTGTTCATATAAAAGTACAGGTTACACATAAACTAAAAAAATTCAAATCATCAAGAAACGGTAGAAATTTAAACTTCCATATTCAACAAAATAAAATCCGAATGTTCCAGAAAAATATTTTAGAACAAAAAAAGAGTTATATAAACAAAACATATCAAATAGTAATATTATTAAGTATATATCACTCGAAATTAAAAATTATGTTCTGATTATTAATAATTCACCAGAATATGTATGTGTTCATATAAAAGTACAGGTTACACATAAACTAAACAATTTCCAATCTTCAAGAAACGGTAGAAAATTTAATAAACTTCCATATTCAATAAAACAATATCCAATTATTCCAGAAAAATATTTTAGAAGAAAAAAAAGACCTATATAAGCAAAACAAATCAAAAATATTACGAAAGTATATATCACTAAAAATCGAAAATTATTTCCTGATTACCAATAATTCACCAGCATATATATGTGTTCATACACAACATATGTATAAAAATTTTGTACAGATAAATGTAAAATATACATACATAAGCACTGTAGATATGAATGTATATACAACAATATTTTTCGAAATATACCAGTGAATAGTACATTTGTTTTATCATCTTGCAGTTAAACTTCCAGATTCAACAAAACAAAATCCGAATATTCCAGAAAAATATTTTAGAATTAAAAAATATTTTTATAAACAAAACATGCCAAAAAGTAATATTATGAAGCATATATCACTCGAAATCGAAAATTATTTTATGATTACCAATATATCACCAGCATATATGTGTTCATATACAAGTAACATTAGTATACAAATGTTATACAGATAAATGTAAACTCTACAGATAAATGTAACTTCCAGATTCAACAAAACAAAATCCGAATATTCCAGAAAAATATTT
>CM063511.1:35291886-35309386 GCA_032207245.1 Pardosa pseudoannulata | reverse complement strand
ATATATTTTAAATTGGAATAATCATTAGTATTTCAGAAAATATGGCGTAAAATTAATATTTGTGTGTATTTGAATTGTTATGCTATTTAAGACTTGTTTAAACAGCATATTCAATCTCTTTGTTTAAAATACTTCTATGTGTGTAGATGCATGCATAAATGTAAAGATATGTTAGCAGTAACTAATCAAATTAATTACAATTCTATTCTAAATAAATTCTGGTAATTCTGACCTAAAAATTACAATCTTTGTTTCTCTTCTAAATGTGGTGATCCTTAGGAATACGAGAACATGATGTCTACTTAGCCCAATTATTCTTATGTAACTTGCCCCATCAGATTTTTATATAATAACATATGATAAGATTTGGGGAAATAAACCAAAGATAGGTTTTATGAAAACGCTCATCACTTTTTTTTTAATTACGTGTAGTATTTCGTTTACTCGGAGGGTTTTAATGTAATCTAAAACTGATATTCTTCTAATATTGTAGAGGGACAAATATATCAAATTATAAGCCTATGTGTTTCTAATTGTCAACATATAGATATAAATAAGTATTAAAATTGTTTATTACGAATTGTAAAGGAAGTATTAATTTTTTTTTGAATAACTAAACCGGAATCTTTTTTAAACCGTCTTTGATACAAAACACTTAACATTTATGATACATTTAACATTTAAAACTTATTTCTAAGCATTCAAATAAAGATACTTTAAAATCTTCATACATTTTCGCCATAGTAAACATTTTACAATCATTGAATATCTACTACGTTAAACTTTAAGAAAAAGCACTTTTTGACACTAAAATTGAAAAAATATACTACTTCAAACTTTGATCCCCAAGTATGTTTACCCTTTCCGTTATTTCAGGAAAGTATTTGATATAGTTAAAACATTCTTTTTTTTATAAAAGAACTGAAAATAGAGGATACATTTTAATGTTTAGCTTTACGGTGACTGAACCACATTGCAGCCCTTTTAACAACAAGAAAAGTAAATATAAAAGGACCGTTTACATAGAAAAAAAATATTTCTAAGGAAACAGTGAAGAGTAGCAAGATAAATAAGAGAAGAGAAACAATGAAAAAATAATGCAGAGAATTCACTGAAATATTGACAGATACCACAAGCTGATTTTAAAAAGCAACATTTGTATAAAAGCTGTGTAAATTCGTAAAGAAATAAAAGTGGTAGTATTATGTACATTAAATTTAAGGGGCAGGAAAGAAATTAAATGAAAACTATTAAGTCACACAATTAGGAAATGCATTTAATTTCTTTTATTTTGTAACATGATTATAAAATAACACACTGGGAATCAGAAGCATTTAAAAATGAAATTACATTTTCAAAAATTAAATTGGTTAAATGTTTAGTTAATTACTTAAATTCAAATATCTCTTTTAAAATTTAATTTAAACTAAGTTTTTAGACACCGGTTTGTCTAGTTTTGCCTGTCATAATTTGAATTTTGCTCTAGGACGATTAAAACACTCGTATCTAGTGGTTAGCTCCGATTCCGAACGCCTATGAAAATCCATGTCAGCAGTGGGTTTCGAATTTACGTTATCCGGTTTCATGGAGCATAGTTTTACCATTTGAAGATCGATCATCGACATATGTGAAGAATTTATTGAAATTGAATTATCCTACTCTGGAGAAATGCTTTATCTTTCTATTATTTTAAGATGGTTAAAAAATTATTCATTGGAATAGAAAGCAATTAAAATTTAAAGAACCTTTTTAGCTTTAATTGATTGATTTAAAGCAAGGGTATTGTTAAAAATTTAATGTTAAGATTGAAGTTAATAATTAAATGAAAATGAATTATTCAATCAATAAGAAGACGCATTTATTTTTCTATTATTTTGTAAGACAGTCGTATGAATGTACACTGTAATACGTAAGCAAGTAAAATTAGAAGAACTTTTTTTTATGATTTAAATCCATATACGTTTATATTTAGCTTAATTGATTCAGAGCAAATACATATTTAAAAAAAATTAGAATTTTACCCCTTCACGGTTTTTCCCGAGCTAAACTCGGGCAGGCGAAATGTACCATCCTGTCTCATCCCGAGTGTAGCTCGGGCACTGTGAATTTTTACACTGTGCAATCAGTCTTTCCCGAACTATTTCACATGTAATTTTTACGGTTTCAAATGCTTTTGTTTACTTTTCTGTCTACTATATTATTTGCTTCTCAAAGAGAGACAGCAGGGCGAAGAAGGTAAAGAGATAAACAAGGTTCTACTGTCCAGATTGCGATGTTGGACTCTGTGTAGTACCGTGTTTTCGGTTGTATCATACACTACCAAATTTTGCTTAATTTCATAATCATTTATGTAAATGCATAGGATATGCATAAAATTTAATTCAAGATAAAAGCTAGGTATTCTAATCTTTATATTTATAGTTCGTGTGAATTTACTCCAAAATCTAATGATTTCTGCCGTACAGAAAGCCAACTACACATGTAATTACAGGTAATTGATTTTTTACATTAATTTTTAGAACATTTTGTATGCGAATGATGCTATTATGTTTAAAAAGCTATGTAAGTATGAAAATAAGCATAAAAATTGACATTTTTTGAGCCATTATCAAGAAATAAAATGAACCTGGAAGGCGTTAAAGCGTAGATGAATAATTAATTGCAAATAAAATAATCATCCAATTATAAATTGCATTTCTTTTTCTATTATTTCGCAATACGGTAATAACATTTCACACTGGATAACGATTTTTTATCACCAAATTAATTTTATGTTTTATGTTATTGAGATTATCAAGAGCGCTAAATTCAATTTTTTTTATTTACATGAGAAATAAATATACAAAATTGGGTAATTCTAAAAACTTATCTAAAATTTGTGAAACAACCTATGCCATTAACGATTTTAGAATCCTTGTTTTATGTTACGAACGTGTAGCCTATGTATTGTTATAGGAATACAAATTTCAACAAAAATACCTATTTCATATTTTTATATATAATTTCAAACGTAATGAAACAGTAAACCTATTAATGCTTTCCCCGAATGATGTAATACATTTATGTGACTGTGCAGAAATATAAGTAATAGTACCTTTTCAATAAATTTCATAAGAACTAATTTTTAAAAAGATTTTGGCAACAATCAGAAAATACCTTATAATTATCTCTATATGATCCTTATCTTTATATGATATTTATAAAGATGATGAATCATTCTTATACATATCCGTCAATTTTCATTCAGGATACATAGGTCTAGGTTACTCTAATCCTACACAACTGTTTGTATTAAAAAATATTTCTACTTATAAAAAATTTCAAATAATATAATTTTTCATTTTATTATATTTTTAAATTTAAAATTTTATACTCAGAAAATTGAAAAATCTAAATAGTTAATTCTTTGTCATTCTCCCTTATTTTAGTTATGAATTTAATGAAAACAGATTTTATAAGAAACAGAAATAAAAGGTTTTGTATTAATTTATAACGCTTTATATGAAAAAAAAACTACCGAGTAAGATATTCAGAATTAATAAAGATATGATTAGTTCGTAAAGCAAATAGTTCTTAAACATTAAATATAAATATATTGAATATAGAAATCAATTTTAAACGATGCATTTCCATTTTCGATAAAATTATATACACAAATATATTACATTTAAAATACTTAACACCATACTTAAAACATTAAAAATCCCAAACTCATTTTTATCGAAATCTATTTAAATATTTCCCCGTTTCTTCTAGATATTAAACAATAATTCAAAAATTATTTTCATCGTAATTTATATCTCTGTCACTTTCCACAAATTTCTGACAATTATCCTTCCTACATACTACGTCTTTTTAACGTTTCTCTGATTCAAAATTTTTTTCCATGTTCTAACTGATCAGGTTTTCTTTATTTATGAACTCAGATAGTTGCTGATACACTTTTCTTCCAAGTAAAATAACTTATCATTAAGTTACATTTTCTTCATTGGAGTCGTGCCAAGAAGCAGTGATTCGTCTCCTACATAATCAACAGGGCATTTCACATTATTTAACTTAAATTTTAGAAACCCAGATACATTTTAACTTTCGTAAATCAATTATCTTTACATTCAAATATCACTAATGTAAAATAGCTATATATTATAAATTGTTTACTAAAAGTTAGAAATATTGTTATTCTTTATTTTGGTGGTACAAAATTTTTCAAAAATGAAATAAAATTTAAAACTTTAAAATTCCAATGTTTAAATGTTATTATTATTGTATTTTTTGTTGCATAAACCATTCTATATTTATTATCACCTAGCATTGTCTTATCCTTTGACCACTGTGCAGCCAGTTCACTTTGAAACAAAATAGATAATACAAGTTGAGTTAAGAAATTAATTTCAATGTCATATCAAACAATAATGCATATATATTCGTATTAAAATATTCATAGAAATACTATTTTTGAATACAGTTACGAAATATATACTAATCGAAAATTTTGCACATTTCTTATAAATGTGTTCCAAAATTTGTTCAAAGAATTTTGAATTTCGAGAATTATAGAAGTAAATTCAAATATAATTTTCATCAATATTATACATCTTCGTAATATTTCATAGATTTCTATCAAGATTATCTTTGATACTTTACTACATAATTATGTATTTTTCCTTTATCTGATTGAAACCATATATCCAGCGCAACATACATTTTGTATAGTCACGACTCCTAAACATTATTAGTTTGTACCGGCTTACAGGAAAACCGTGTAATATGCTCAGAATTACGCGATATCAAGTTATGCATTTAATGAAAACAGATTGTATGAAAAACAGAAATAAAAGGATTTTATTTATTTATACGCTTTATATTAACAAAAAAAAACTACCGAGTAAGAAATTCAAAATTAATAAAGATATGATTAGTTCGTAAAGCAAATAGTTCTTAAACCTTAAATATAAATATATTGAATAGAGAAATCAATTTTAAACGATGCATTTTCATTTTCGATAAAATAATATACACAAATATATTACATTTACAATACTTAACACCATACTTAAAACATTGAAAATTCCAAACTCATTTTTACCGAAATCTATTTAAATATTTCCTCGTTTCTTCTAGATATTAAACAATAATTCAAAAATTATTTTCATCGTAATTTATATCTCTGTCACTTTCCACAAATTTCTGACAATTATCCTTCCTACATACTACGTCTTTTTAACGTTTCTCTGATTCAAAATTTTTTTCCATGTTCTAACTGATCAGGTTTTCTTTATTTATGAACTCAGATAGTTGCTGATACACTTTTCTTCCAAGTAAAATAACTTATCATTAAGTTACATTTTCTTCATTGGAGTCGTGCCAAGAGGCAGTGATTCGTCTCCTACATAATCAACAGGGCATTTCACATTATTTAACTTAAATTTTAGAAACCCAGATACATTTTAACTTTCGTAAATCAATTATCTTTACATTCAAATATCACTAATGTAAAATAGCTATATATTATAGATTGTTTACTGAAAGTTAGAAATATTGTTATTCTTTATTTTGGTGGTACAAAATTTTTCAAAAATACAAGTAAATTTAAAACTTTAAAATGTCAATAGTTATTTGTTATTTTTTTATTTTTCAGTTGCATAAACCATTCTACATTTGTTATCTTAAATATACAACCATTAGTTTTACTTCTAATTTAAATAATGTGTTAACATATGAAACTCTGGAACTATTTCAAAAGTACGCTTCTAATTAATTAGAGATTTATCAGTTAATATTTTTAGATTCCTATAAATATTTTTTTTCTTTTTTTCTTTTGTGGATATACGATTCTTTTGTTGTTCATCTGTTGAATAAATTTGTATATTATAATTTTTATAAAAATACGCATATTCAATGGAATGCCTGTGCAACGTTGTAATATTTCAGAACATACGTAGGTGTTAAATACAGTATAGTCGTAAATACAGTATTGCCTTATTTCACTTATCTTTTTTGATTTATATTAGTATACAGTTTGGTTAAATATTTTGATAAACAGAGTAAAAAATTAAATAACAAAAGGTAAAAGCACAACTAAACTTTATAATAATGATAAACAAAGCTTGAACACTGAGTGCTTCAATACTGCGCTAGATCGATAATTTACATAGTGAAATATTTGTTGTTCCGAATGCAGATTATAATGATTATAATCAAATTATAAAGGATACAACTAAACTTTATAATATCCTTAAATAAAAAATCATTTTATGTTATGTTGTGCCCCGTAAAGTTAATGTCTGTTAAATTGAAATTTTTTATTGTATTGAGAGCACATTGCAATTACACAATAATATGCTAAACTAGCTGTTATAACGATCCAAAATATAATATTTCAACATTATATAACATTTTTATTTATGTTATTATGCATATTATGCATTATGATATTATGCATAGTATTGAAAATTATATGGAGATAGCAATCAATATGTGTGAACTAAATTAGGTATTATACCAGTCGTCAATACATAATCTCAATATTCTACGACCGATAATTTTCGATTTATTCCCCAAAAGGTTAATAATTATATTTTCAATAAAAAGTGCAAGTTGCAAAATTTCGCTTGAATTTCTTACAAAAGTAAATAAATATGTTGACAGATACTTAAAAGATTAAAAAAATATATTTTAGCTATTCCTTTAAGTTGCTTTAAGCATTAAGTTTACGAACCTTTTGTTAACTTACTACACGATTATAAAATAAATGCATTATAAATGCATTATAAATTAAAATATCCTTTTGTCTCCGGAAAATAAACGATTTTGTTGTGATACTCGACTGCTGATCTATTCAATATTTTGAATCTTCAAATTTATATATTCTTCTCAGTTTTCTACAACGTCGAGTGTCTTCAAAAAGTGCTGCATCATTATTAATATATATATATATATATATATATATATATATATATATATATATACATATACATATACATATACATATACATATACATATACATATACATATACATATATATATATATATATATATATATATATATATATTATATATATATATATATATATATATATATATATATATATATATATATATATATATATATATATATATATATATATATATGTGTGTGTGTGTGTGTGTGTGTGTGTGTGTGTGTGTGTGTGTGTGTGTATAAGCACACTTAAAGTACTAAAAATCAATTTTCAAATATTATTTCCTTGTTTAAAGTATTCTACCTCCTAATTTTACTAACCTTTCGCATGGAACAAAATGTGCGTGACGCAAGATAAAATCTGGAGATTTGCTTAAGTATTTTAAAATATATTTCCTACAATAGAAGTAATTCATTTTCTGCGGCGTGTCATTCAAGTGCCGTGACAGATTAACAACGTGATTCACAAGTTCGACATATTTTAGCAATAGGATTATTAATGTCCTTTATTTTTGAAGATACGAAAAGAAGAGATGTGAAACCAGCAACATTTTGTGAAATCTTGAGGTATCGTTTCATTCATGGTATTAATTCGAGTTAGTATACTGCTTTTGAGTTAGCAATTATAACCAATTGCCAAAAAAATAATAAAATTATTTTATTATATATTTAATTGAAGCAACAATCGTTGCTCTAATTATCAAATAAATACTTTCTATATCTGAGGATTTAAACATCACACCACAGTATACAACGTTAAATCTCTAACAAGATTGTTATATCTTCAATACTACATCAAACGAACGATGACCTTATGGTTCAGGCGATGATCACCCTAGTTCGTGGGTTCTAATCTCAATGTAGCATGGATATTCGTAGCCGTTCGGAATCGGCTTTTATCAGTACATTCTGGTCCCATTAGTCCCGTGTTGCAAAAAAGTAGTCCTTAGACCAAATCATTATGAGTAAAATGTCATTATACTTTAACTTTTATCTAATTTGAATAAATTGTCGAAGTTTTCTACATTTATAAATACTAAAATATGACTTCACTTATAAGTAAAATAAATTTTCATTTCTGCCATTTTTTATTGTTGTCTGATATTTTAACTTTGATCCGCAGATTAAACAGTTGTATGTAGTACAATCAACAATTTAATGTTTTTTAATGTGTGTTGATTCTTTTATTTAGTTTCGGGAGATAATATATATATTTTCGAAACACAAACGGTAGTGAGACTGTAGTAGATTTACAAAGTAAATCTATTTAAAACCTTCTTTCTATTTATTGTCTAAAGACCTCCATACTAGCAGGTGTATTGGATGAGCACACGAACTCGAATACTAGAAAATCAGTGTTTAACTCATTTGGTCCCTGTTTGCCTATACGGTCAAAGAATCTAGTAAAGAATATTCGGTTTGGTTTGGAGCACTATGGTCTACTATGTTGCAACACGAATGTTAATGAGTCCGGGGACAACTGCTTAATGCCGATATTGAACGGCTACAAACATCCATGTCATTGTGGGATTCAAACCTACGAACTCCAGAGAAGGCTTGTGTAATATTTAATAAAAGATAATAAATAGTGACAAAACAGCTGATATTCTGAAATTCAAAAATGAGAAATATTTTATTTATAAATAATTTTTAGGGAATAATTTTACATCTAACAATAATTATGAAAATTATAAGTTGCTCTAATTGGGATCTATAGAAGTAAAAGTTTGTTTAACATTATGCATCACAGAAAAATCACAGTTTAATTACATTAAATAGAAAATGTTATATGTTATATATTTTTGTAATTCAGTTTTAATGTCTTGGAAGTCAACTAAATTAGTTCAATTAGTTAAGTATGTATTATTCATATATATTGTAGTTTACTGCGACTGTAATTGAGCCCGAAAAAGGATAGCGGAGGCGTACGTACAGACTAAAGATATTTATTTAGAGCCCAATGTTGAAGTTATGATAAATACAGATGAAACGATGAATATCTACAAACGAAAATGATGATCGTACAGGAATCAGCTTCCTAGTCGTTCGAGAGAAAAAAAGGGGGGAGGACACTGAGTCCCTCGCCTGATGTTTGTTCTCGGCTGATGAGTTCGAAGGAGACTCGATCGGTCAAAAATTCTCCTTGGGCCTCGAACTCTGGCCTTTTTATACTTCGTTTTCGCAAAATGTCCCTCTCAGCTGATCGGGCAGCTGGTTGAAGACGTGGTGGGAACACGTTTGTAAACTTGCTCTCGCCAGACAGGTGCAAGGGACGTTTGCCGTACTCGGGAGAAATCTCGCCGATCATTAATCAATGTCCCTGGACAAACCCTTGGACAACAAGGTAGGAGAGTATTGTTGCTTCCCTTACAATGTAGAGGATTTCTGTCGTGTGAGACTGTTTCTTCGGGATGCCATTGAAACGAACACTAGAAACACTTCTCCAGCATCCCAATGAATTTCTAAGATAGAATGATTAAATGGTCCTTGGTGTTAACAATCCTCTATTCAGCATCATATTCTGCGCGAAACAAAGTCCTTTACCTAAGTAAAGAACTCAGTTCAAATGCTCACAAAAAGCCCGTTCCCTCTATGCAGTTTTTTTCTCACGGTCGTGATAAGCCTGTATCTGGAAGTATAATGTAACGAGAATACGTTACATTATACATACATGTGTATATATAAGTGTATATATATATATATATATATATATATATATATATATATATATATATATATATATATATATATATATATATATATATATGTATATATATATATATATATAAACACATATTTCCCATATATTTCTAGTACAATAAAGCATAGACTGGTGTTTTGTTTAATGTGTCCAACTACATAATTTTAGCCGTCTTTCAAGTTAAACAGAATTTGCGTGACACAAGATAAAATCTCGAGGTTCAGTGGAGTATTTTAAAAACCTATTCCCTACAACAAAGGCTATTCATTTGCCTGTCATGTGTTTCAAGTGGCATGACTGATTACCAAAATGATTTACAATTCCGACATTCTTACTCAAAAGGGTTATTATTTCACTTGATTTTTAACCGAGAGAAAAATAGAGACGAGGAAGGAAAATTCTCTAAAATCAAGGAGTAATTTATTCAGAAGTTATAATCACGTGTTAAATATTTTTTCATTTTTTAAGACATAATTCTGCTAGAAAAAAATTATATTGTATAAAAGCAAATGTTGACTTTTCTTCTCCTTTAACTTCTTCAATAAGGATGGAAATGAAGAAGTTCTCTTCAAAATTAAACCACAAATCTCCTTCAGATATATATATATATATATATATATATATATATATATATATATATATATATATATATATATATATATATATATATATATATATATATATATATATATATATAATATATATATATATATATATATATTATATATATATATATATATATATATAATATATATATATATATATATATATATATATATATATATATATCTGTGTCATAATTTGATTCCTTTTTTACTATACATTATATTTTAATATTTATAGGATTCAAAGTAATATCCTAAGTTTCAATAATCCCATCATCAGTTTTTTTAGGTATAATCATTTGTTGATTGATTTTGCTTCAATCTCTCTATCTCTTTATAATATCTATGTCTAGGGATATACTACATGAGGTACAGGAGTCCATGTACCTTCAGAAAATCAAAAACTAGCATAGGAGACCTGTATAGGGCCTTAAGAGACAACCCTTAGTACTCAAGGATATGTGCCGGTAATGCCGGAATATTTTGGAATTTAGGACAATTCTGGTGCATCTTGAGACCTCTCACGGAAGTAAGTCCCTTCAGGTATCCACTGAGGAATCGGAAAAGTGTTATCTGATCACAACTATCGCTATCAATAGCAAGGGATTCTCCAGGACAATCTGCTTGACACCAGAGATGACTCGGAGGAACGAGTCAAATCTGCCTGGTAGCATATCTCCTACTGGAATGCAGTTCAGAATATGGCAGCGAATTGGTAAACGGTAATGGTTCTTCGGAACCCTTCTTCGCGAGAATGTCTGCCATCTTATGCCCACATATGTCAACATGCGAAGGAATCCACTGAAGGTGTACTTCCCAAAGTGACGAGACTTGCTTAACCCTCCGAGTGGAACACACCGGGGAAAAATGTCTCCAAAATATACGCTAAAGTTTTATTGTGTCAGTGACCAAAGTGTTCTATGATTTTTTTACTTCACCCTTTGTTGACTAGACTGGAATACGGGAAACCCACCCCCGTTATTGTCCCTTTACTTCCGGTTATAAATAGATATATAAATAGATATTATAGATTGTTAATTTTTAATACACATAAAGCTCGTCAAGTCTCGAAGATCATTCTATAAGAAACAATGGATTCTAAAATTACGAATAAAAATATTTTTTAAGAGAATTATTTATATTCTTTTCCGAAAGTTATCCAAGATATTTAAGTGATGCATTTAGAGATACATGTGTTATCGCAAACGAAATACTTCGAAATAGAGATGCACCCCTCAGGGAGTAGGGGTGCATCCCTCAATAAATGTCAGTCAAAGAGGGGGGCAGTTCCTAAACAATCGACCTGACCCTCCTATCTCAAAACTCCATGGGGGAAAGCACTGGCAGAAATGTACAATACATCCATTTTCGGAAATTTTAAGAGGTCTAAAATTGTACGTGACAACCGGAGGAATTGTACAAGCGAACCGCTTAGAGGGTTAAGTTTGCCAAGAATTGCAATACGTTCCCTATTACCGTACTTCGTTTGAAAAGCAGATTACCGGGACATCATTTACTTCAAAGTAAAGTTATAGTTACAAAAATATTAGAGTCATGGCAGTCATGACATGATAAGAATAATCTGGTCTTATATCTAATGAATAATGTATTTCACTTTTTGTAGCTTAACTAGTATGTTTTGTATTCCATATTAGATATTATAAATATTTATTTATTCCTGCTTAACACTCTATTTTATATAACACAGCGCCAGTTATTTCCTTAGCGGTGACATTTGGAACTAATTTGTTTTTTGGCGGAATGTCTTGTTTAATCTTCCTACAAAATGTGGTATCATTCTCTCAAATAGATCGCTCTACAGAACACTGTGAGCACTGTCAGTTTAATTTTGGCCCGGTATATAAACATATATATATATATATATATATATATATATATATATATATATATATATGCATATTTATATATATATATATATATATATATATATATATATATATATATGCATATTTATATATATATGCATATATATATACATATATATATATGCATATATATATATATATATATATATATATATATATATATATATATATATATATATATATATACAATATTTAAACTTCAGAGAAAATGGTTATGTTGTTTTCTCTAATGTGTTTAACTAAATAATATTAACCGTCTTTTACGTGTAACAGAATGTGCGTGACACGATATGAAATCTCCAGATTCCGTTAAGTATTTAAAAAATCTTTCCCCTACAATAGAAGCAATTCATTTCTCTGACATGTCTTTCAAGTGCTTTGACAGATTACCAACGTGATTCACAATTCCGACATACTTGCTCAAAAGGGTTATTAATATCCTTAATTTATGACAGGGGGAAGAAAAGAGACGCGGAAGCAAATTTTTCTGAATCCGCGGAATAATTTTCTTCGCCGCGATCATTAGGTCTGGGATAATGTCTTTCAGTTATTAATTAAAACCCAATGCCACTAGGCGAATAAAGAATATTTTTATTTTATATTGATCTGGAGCAACAATTAACATTTTCTTTTCCAATAATTGCTTTTCCAAACCGGAGAAGGAAACATCATTAGGAATTCTACGGGCGTGTTTATTGGAATACCAATGGAATGTAAAAACGGTCCCAGATAAATGTTTAAAAGAAAAGCTCAAATTCTATATTTATTGAGAGTTGAAGTATCCTTCGATTTCAAATTTATAAAATACTGAACAGCTTTTATAACAAGGTGACCTAATTTTCAGTTTTTTTTATTTCAATTTTTTATGGGACTTTTTACATTTTAGTTATTTTTGAGCTTAAGACTGTTGATTTAACAGCCTTACGACTGCTCAATCGACAAAAAAATTGGATTTTTAATAAAAAATTAATAAACACTTATTGAGTTCTGAACATTTTAAATCAATCTGCTTAATAATTCCAATACTGAAAGAAGTTACATATAAAATGCGTCAGGTGTTTACTGTAAAGAAATTTAAACTTCAAAATTTTAACTTGATTTTTCCGTGTTGAAATATATAATTGACTTGACCGATTACTTAACGACTTGGCCGATTATAGTTGTATTTAAGTAATAGCTTTCTTTGGCGTCCAAAGTTTTCTTTAGTTGACCCTGTTGTGTTTTGATTGGCTGTGTTTAATTAGTTTTGTTTGTGCCAGAAATTTGATTGGCTGGGCGCAGGATCTTCTCAAAACTATAAAAGCCCAATGTACCTCGTATTTCTTGTATTATTACAGAACCTGCTCTGAGCTTTTTTCGCCATGAATTTTAAGCTGAACCTAATTTTTAATTTTAATTTTTTAACTTTAATTTTATTTCTTGTACTAACTTAATGTAATTTCACTTATTATTTCTCTCATCAACATTCACCTATATCTTCACTGTCTTGTACAGTAATTTAGTAATAAAAATAAATAAATAAATAAAAATTTCAAAATAAAAAACAAATTAAATTAAAAAATAAATAAATAAAAAAAAATTTAAAATTAAAAAATCAATTAAATTTAAAAAAATAAATAAATAAATAAATAAAAATTTCTTGCTATCCTTAAACTTTCTTCTTTTTATTTTAAATGTATTTCATCTTAATTTATTTAACTTGTTAAGGGCCTAGCAATTTAACTCATCCCATCTTTAAGACCTGCATTTTTATACCTTTTGTTTTTCATCTTAAAAGACTAAAAACCTGATTTTGAATTCTTAACTTGCTACAGGGGATAAGGCTTTTGGCCAAGGAACCCCGGTCAACTCTTCTATAGCTCAATTTCTTGTATTATTTTGGTGTTTTGAATAAAAAGTGTTTGCGATCTGTGGCATTTTATTATGTTTCAACATTCCCAAACTGTGTGCTTTTCTGTAATGGTCATGTTATTAGAGAAAAAAATGAAATATTTTTCATGAAATTTTTTAAAGTGGCATCCAATATAATTTTCATTCGTTTGAAATTAAATATTCATGCATATTTCACCAAAATATATCTTTAATTGCAAAGATAAAATTTTGATTTTTGAGGAAAAAAAATTAAGTTTTTCCAAGTATTTTTGTGAAAATATATATGTATCTCAAATTTGTACAAATTTAGGTTCAAAACTATTATGAGATATTGTAGTATCTTTTAAAAGAGGAATTTTGTCTTTAACTTAATTATACATTTAGTAATCATTCGCGTTACCGTTGATATCATTTCAGTTAACAACAATGTATGTCTTAATTAAATCTTTCTAGCAATTTTTTTTTATGTTTCGAAAATGAATGAGATATGTGTAAAGGTAATGATTTATTCAAACTATAATAAATAAATTATATTTGTTATGAGCAGTCGAAAACGATAATTTAATTTTTTCAACTTTTAAAAATAGTGGGACTTTTTAATATTTTATTATATATCCTAAAATATTTTTATTAAACTTGTGGATTTTGAAAATCTAAAAACAATAAATCTTGTTTATAATATTGAAAATTAAAATTATAAAACTTAATAATTATTAAATAAATTCTTATTTACTTTTATAATAGTTTACAATCATTCTTTTACACTTATAATAATAAATTTTATTATTTTTTAAATTGTATTGTAATATAATGTCCTTCGGAGATTATTAAAAATAAATTAATAAAGCTTGATTAGAATTGAAAAAATCTTAATTACTCTTTTAATATTTTACCATCATTCTGTTACATTTACAGAAATAATCTTCATTATTTTTTTACACATTTTATAATGTAACTAGATATCAAAATATTTATGAGCGAGTTTAAAGAGAAAGTCTTTAAAAAGAAGTGAAATTAAAGTGAAACAAAAATATAGAAAACATTGCTTAGGAACAATTGGCAGTCTCTAATAACTTATACCACATTAGAATTGAATGAATGGTATTAAAACAATAAAATTGTGATATAAAATGCTATGAAAAATTTTTGCAAAACTTTAAATTGATAATTAATGTGAGAATTATCTTAAAAAATGTTTTAATTAAATGAATTTATATTTTGCCCAATTTCTGATGTTTTCAAGATTCTTTTACCCCTTAAATAAAGCTCTTTAGCTATTTTCATGTGAAAGAATAATTATATCTTCTAAGTATTTCATACTTTTTTATATTCCATTCATAGAACTGAAAAATTATTAAATTTTAGACGCTGCACCAAATTATTGTGGCTTAAAATATAGTTGGTTGGAACTAAGATCTGGTTTTACAAGGTTATACATCATAAATGTATATATCATACGTGATGGACAATAAAATATAAGCTTTGAAATTTCTGTACAACGTTAGGAAGATTACTATAATTATAAATATCAATAAATATATTTTATGCATTATGTAAAAGAAAGATATAAAACGTTTATTAAAGTATATATATTAAAATGATCACTAATTTATTAAAATTCTGTATTATTAGAATCAGGAAACTATATTTATAAAATTATATAAATTAAAATATTAATATAAATATCAGGAAGATTACTATAAATATCAATAAAATGGATGAAATACATAAAATGACAACTGTTTTAAATATTTATTTTTAAAAACATTGAAATACGAAGATTAATATATTTTATGAATTATGTACGAGAAATGTATAAAATGTTCGATTAAAATATATTTATTAAAGAGATTAGTAATTTATTAAAATTCTGTATTATTAAAATCAGAAAAATATGACATCTGCACTGACATTTGATTTTACAAGGGTATAAAGCATAAATATATATATCTTACGTGATTGGCAGGACAATAAAAGCATTGGTATCTCTGTACAACATTAGGAAGATTACTATAAATATCAATAAAATGGATGAAATACGTAAAATGACAACTGTTTTAAATATTTATTTTGAAAAACATTGAAATAAGAGGATTAATATGAAATATGAGGATGTTATGAATTATGTAAGAGAAATGTATAAAACGTTCTATTAAAATATATTTATTAAAGTGATTAGTAATTTATTAAAATTCTGTATTATTAAAATCAGGAAAATATATTTCTAAAAAATGATGAAAATGCATATTCTTAAACCAATCTGCTATAAAGCCCGCAAAAAGATTGAAACATCTGAATATTTAAAGGTAATGCGAAGTTCGTGTCCCTTCCTCGTGACATGAAGAGTTAAATTCTACTATAGTTGAACAATATTTGTGGTCATAAATATTCTAGACTTTTCATTTTCGGATAAGTGGTAGACTTTAAATATTCTATAAGAAACCCAATTATGTGATAAATAACAAATTCATTCAATATTTAAGATTATTTCACAATTAAGGGATTCTAGTACCATCAGAGCTATTCATTAGAATATTTTATTTTTGATTAGATGAAAAATAAAATATCCTATTTCTTTCAGCTGAAGATTTTTTCTCGATCGTTAAAAGATTGTAACTTTATAAAAATTATTTAACTTTGTTATAATGAACAATTCCTTTTTTATAAAGGATAAAATACATACATCAAGTACATAAAAAAATCATCGATCCGAAAAATAATTTTTTAAATATATAAATTAGAAACTCTAAATTAAATATTTTTAGATTAAAGTAGAAATTATACCTCACCGCTAACTTAAGCGTACTTTTTCGTGAATCACGCGAAAGTTTAGTTATTCAGAAAAATTTCAGTAAATCGAAAATAACTTTGTTTTTATGAACGGAAACTTTTTATATTTTACTCTTTAATATATATTGTATGATTATTTAACAACGAAAAAAAAACAATATTTTTACGAAATCACAAAAATAAACGATTCTTAAAATTTTACAATGTATTCAAAAATATATTTTCATGACAAGTACAAATAGAACTATTTATTATCAATTGTGTATTCAACAATAAAAAAATATTCAAATTGACAAAACACATTCTGGAGCTAAGAATTCGATAGAAGACGAAATAACGCAACAAAAGTCGACAGTCATAACTTGTGGAAAGAAAAAATGCAAAGCTTTGCATATCAACGCAAAACCACGCATATAATAACATACATATAATTATACGTATTTAGTATATTTGTTGTGGTTAGCGGGTATCCATCACAAATCTACTAAATACGTATTTTTACTTGACCCGCGTTCCAGTGACAGACTGCAAAAAACGTAAAAAATACATTGCCTGCAGTCGAAGTGTTGAAGTTTGTTCTGACTGCCTAAAAAGAAATATACCTGCAGCCATATTTGTATATGCAGAATCATATATTAAATTATTTAGTGTGTGTTTTATGCTTTTGTTAGCACTTTTTTAAAATTATATGTTTTTACATATAAA
>CM063511.1:35266886-35286886 GCA_032207245.1 Pardosa pseudoannulata | reverse complement strand
ACATTTCAAAAAAGATCTACATTTTTAAATACTTTTTAAAAATTGATAATAAAAATAATCCTGATTTTAAATTCAATCCTGATTTCAAAAATTTTCATCATCATAAGAAGTTTTATTGATAACTCAATCGGCAAAAGCAAAGATTTCTTAATTGATAGGAGGTGGGTTCAGAACTGGAGCAGGCCTGAAATCCGCAGTGTTCGTTAAAGATCACTGAGGCATGTAAAAATATGTTCGTGGACACAATGTCCTGCAAGTTCTCAATCAATACTTTGGGGGTTAAAAGGCCACGACTATAGATCTTCTGCTTGGTTATTGCTTCTAAATTACGAGGACCCAGCTGGGGTAATGTTCTCCTCTTCCGAAGCATTCTTAACGCTCTAAGCGGTTCGCAACGTACAATTCCGGCCAAACTGATAATCTCCAAAAACGTTCTGAAAATGGATGTAATGTACATTTCTGACAGTGTTTGAGGTAAGAGGGTCAGGTTGATTGTTCAGAAATTGCATCCCTCTTTGACTGACATTTATTGAGGGATGCACCCCTACTCCCTGAGACACAAAGACGCTGGTAACTTTTCATGGCTTTGTAAATCTCTATTTCGAAATATTTCATTTGCGGTAACAGATGTATCTCTCATTGCACCACTTTAATATCTTGGATAACTTTCGCAAAAAATATAAATAATTATCTTAAAGAATATTTTTATTTGTACTTTTAGAATCCATTATTTCTTATGGGATGATCTTCGATACTTGACGAGCTTTATGTGTATTAAAAATTAACAATCTATAATATATATTTATATATCTATTTATAACCGGAAGTAAAGGGACAATAACGAGGGTGGGTTTCCCGTATTCCATTCTACTCGACAAAGGGTGAAGTAAAAAATCATAGAACGCTTTGGCCATTGACACAATAAACCTTTAGAGTAGTTTTGGAGACTTTTTTTAATCGGTGTGTTCCACTCGGAGGGTTAAGCTACACGTGCTCCTCGGGCTGTGTTAAATGGGTAACAGCTTCGCAGACTTGTCTGGAAACCCCTGCTATGGC
Organism: Pardosa pseudoannulata; assembly: GCA_032207245.1. NCBI lineage: Eukaryota > Metazoa > Arthropoda > Arachnida > Araneae > Lycosidae > Pardosa > Pardosa pseudoannulata. The sequence continues at coordinate 35,285,830 of CM063511.1, read as the reverse complement.
TCGACGATTCTTAAAGAAGTATCCGCAGGGGTGACATAACATATAAAACCATGCTCAGAAGGGATTCACACTGTGCAGTTAAATAAAACATCTAGATCTAGATACAAGCATTTATTTAAGATAGTATAATAAATGACTCAGATGACCCACACCCACATCCAACTGAAGAAGTTTATGGATGCAAAAGCCTAAGTGTCTGGGGAGAACCTTTCGACATTATTTATTTTTATGTTATACACTGAATTATTAACTTAAAAAACACTTAATTTTTATCACTATCACTATTTTTACCAAGTATTTTCCTTCATTTTAAAATTTTAAAATTTATTTTGTATATAAGAGTAATTTGAATTTAATATATTATAAATTTCCTTTAACTTTTTAATCTGATTACGATTATTATATTTAAATATTCAATTTGTGTTTCGTTTTCGTATTTTTTAATAAACATCGGAACGAGATTATATCTTATTTTCATGTAATGCTGAGGGCTGCCTATCATTCCACATTTACAGTTAGGTGAATCTAGTTTTCCATTTCTGTACAAGTAGGTTGGGAAACTTCCATTACTGGTTATGAAATGATTTAATATGTTATTTTCGAATTGTAACTTTTGTTCTACTTAGACATTATAGTATAGGTTGCTCTTCCTATTTCACTATTATCCCAATAATTTTGCCAATCTTTATTTATGTTCTCTTTCAAATAATTTTTATGTATTGATACCGGGAGCTGTATTGGTTTGTAATTTATTGATTTCGTGGCGTTCTTTGATAAAATATCTGCATATTCATTACCTGTTTTCCCCGTATGAGCATTGATCCAAATTATATTAATTGTTCGATTATTCATGTTTTTACATTCTTTTAGTATTTCGGTAATTAATTTGGATTTCGGTACTAATTGTTCTTTATTATAAAAATATTTTTGGGAGTTATTTAAAAAAGTAATTCTTACCAAAGTATCGTCAAATTTTATTATTCCTTTTTTTAAAAACAGTTACCTGTTTTGTGAAATGTACACAGATTAACATTTTTGTTTTAGCTGTATTTCAGTAAGTATATCGTGTCAATATATCTATTTTCCCCATTTTTTTAAGTAATATACTTTTTATATATAGCAAAAATTTAAAAATAGAATTTTTGTATCATTTTGGTAAACGTTTGTAAATGTTGCCATCTGACCAATCTACTACTCTAGGATTCTAACAGCAATTCTAAAATGACAAAATATATTCAACAAATTGAAAAGTAAATATAGTAGACAATTTAAAAATATATTATAAATTTTTATTTTTAATTCCCAAATTTAAATTAATTGTACTTAACAAAGCTTCGAAGTATACATTTGAACAAACATCTTTTGACAATAAAATTTAAGTGTGCAATTTAATATCTGGTTTACAAAACCTCTTTTGTCGGCATAAAAGTTTAATTACCTTATACAAATAATTTTTTGTGTAAATTGAACTGCAATCAATTTCAGGCAGTCAGTGTTTTTCAATAAAACCTTTAAATTATGAATTTTTTTCGTAGAGTGCCCGATACAATTACTCACAATTTATGATTAAAGGAAATCTGAAATTGAACGATGTGATCAATTATTAAGCATATCACCCAATAAAATATATCGCCAATAGATCACCAAAGCACATCTTAGACATTGCACTGCAGCAAATATTTAGCGATATCAACTGAGTAATAGAAATATACTTACAATTTCATGAAATATACTTTCGAAATCCCATATTAATCTTTTATATCACACATCAGAGGAAATGATTTATTAGTATTTGAAAGGGGTTGGGGCAATTTTCCTTCATAATCTTGGTGCCTTCAATAATTAATAATTTAATAATTTAATAGTACTTAATTCAATAAAAAATGTAATTAAGCACTATTAACAAGGGATAAATAAAGAATTGTTGGATCTTCCTCTTTAAATTGCATCAAAGAAGCATTCCTTACACATATATATCTCGGTGGTGGTTTAGGGTTTCTAACCTTCCATAAGAATTGCAGTATACATTCATGTCGTAATTTGGGTCGCGAGGCCCGGTGGATGACCTCAGATCCTTGATCAGGAATTCATTGAGGAAGGTTACAAATCCCACTCCCACTCTCTCCGCTACACTATTTATTGTTAATAAACATATTCATCGGCAAATAGCAGCATACAAGTTTGATTTGACATTTTTTTACTTCTTTTATCTATAGTAGTTGTTCTAAAACTGTACGTGGAACCTTACTTACAGAAAACCGAAGGCTGGGTGTGAAGCAGCTAGTATAAATATATATTGTCTTCACTCAATTGTTTTATCTTTCTGAGGGAATCAAGTATTGCAGACCCCTCAGCCTGAAATACAGTAATATGACAATGCTATTTTGTTTTACAGGTATATACTATCTTATATACCTGTAAATCAAAATATATAATAAATGACGTAGAGCTCTGGATATCAAACTGAACTAACGTTACAGAAGTTTAAAATCCTTAAAGTACATACAAGTTACATAAACACAATATAAGTCCTTCGATGCAACCGTCCTATCTGCTACTGTCACACTGACTCTTATACAGGCAGACAACATATACATACATTACAGATATTTGCATATTTAAAAAGATGCTGTGTTGCCACAAATAAAAATAAGATAATTATAAAACTTTACTCATAACAAATTTCCATACATATCAATGAATTCACGTTACAATAATATGCGAAAATACATTACAATGTTTATAATATATACAAAGCACTATTTACAAAGGCTGAACATTACGTCAACGGCCTTAATCAGAAATGATGCATTTGACTTCAATCTTCGGAGAATCAAAATGATGCAACGACTTTAGTTGTTATTGCGTAATCACCAAGAGCTTAAAGGTATGTACCTCTGTTACTATCTTCAATGGAAAAAAAATTATCGGTATTTGGCTCAATATAGTTTCATCGGGCCTGATAGGAGAATCGAGCATCCTCATGTAACTATGGTAGCGCTCGTCCTCGCTTGTTGAAAAGAAAATCGTTTATCGTTTCAATTATGTAATGAACAAACAACAAATATCAATGAGTTATTTAAAAAATACAAGAATCATTGTCTCTCACAGTATTCTGGCTATAAATTGAGAAAACCGACATGGATTTGTATTTAACAGATAACAGATAACACCCACTCCCAAAGCCAAACAAAAAGATTTACAACTGTTGAAACCACAGTGGGGGGAGATTCATATCTACAATCAACAAAAACATTAAAGTATTTTGCAAAAATAATATTACATAAGCTAAAAGATTATATACAATATTTTACCAAGTACAAATTTTAGAAATATAATATTTCTCTTTGTGTATCTAAAAATTGTGTACGTGTTGTGTGTGCATAAATGGATTTATATTTAATAAAAGGAAGTAGAAATATTTTCTAAACATTTATAGTAGTTGATACTTAAGAAATTTATTAATATTTCGAACTGTTTTCAGTACCTTCCAGTAAAAGTATATTCATTGTTTATTTACTTTTATTGGTAAAACGTATGTGAAACATGTGAATATTTTCCCAGTTCATCGAATGAACATCAAAATATAATATTTCCTTTTATGTTCAGTTTCTATTAATTTTTATACGATTGAAAATAAAGTTAATTCATTGCTTCAAACAAAAACCTTTAAGAGTTAATAAACTTCGCTTAATGCGTAATTTTATAAATGATTTGTAAGATCTAAGAAAGCCATCAAAACCTGCAGTTGGGGAATATATTTTGTGTAATATATTCCCCAAATAGATTTATATTTAACAGATAACACTCACTCCCAAAGCCAAACAAAAGCGCTTACAACCGCTGAAGCCACAGGGGGTGGGGAGATTCATATCTACAATCAACAAAAACATTAAAGTATTTTACAAAAATTATATTACATAAGCTAAAAGGTTATAAACAATATTTTACCAAGTACAAATTTTAGAAATATAATATTTCTTTTTGTATATCTAAAAATTGTGTACGTGTTGTGTGTGCATAATTGGATTTAATTTAATAAAATGAAGTAGAAATATTTTCTTAACATTTTTAGTAGTTGATACTTAAAACATTTGTTAATATTCTGAACTGTCTTCAGTACCTTCCAGTATGATTATATCCATTCCTTATTTACTTTTATTGGTAAAATGTATGTGTAGCATGTGAATATTTTCCTCCAAATCATTAATTGAACCTCAAAATTTAATATTTCCTTTTATATTCAGTTTCTATTAAATTTTACACGATTAAAAATTAAGTTAATTCATTACTGCAAAAAAAAAGTTTTGGGAGTTGATAAACTTCATTTATTGCATTAAATTTATAAATGATTTGTGAGATCTAAGATGGCCCGCAAAAGTTGCATTTGGGGGATATATTTTGTCTAATATAAATTAAATTTAATACTTTGCAGTCTCAAAATATTTCTTCTACGATTTTTTTTGTTAGTCTACGCTTATAATTTTTTTAATTGTCAAAAGGATAGTCGATTATCAATTCAGTTATTCAATGGGTAAACAACAAAAATTAATGAGTTGTTTAAGTAATATAAGAAGCATTGATTTTCGCAGTATTCTACGTATAAATTTCAAAAATACACATGGACTTGTATTTGCGAGATAACAGATAACACCCCCTCACAAAGCCAAAAAGAAAGTTTACAACCGCTGAAGCCACGGTTGGAGGCAATTCATATCTACAATCAACAAAAATGTTAAAGTATTTCACAAAAAATAATACTACATAAGCCAAAATACTATAGACAAACAAAATTTTACTAAGTACAAATTTTAGAAATATAATATTTCTTTTTGTATATCAAAAAATTGTGTACGTGTTGTGTGTGCATAAATGGATTTATATTTAATAAAAGGAAGTAGAAATATTTTCTAAACATTTTAAGTAGTTGATACTTAAAAAATTTATTAATATTCTGAACTGTTTTCAGTACCTTCCAGTATACGTATATTTATTCTTTATTTACTTTTATTGGTAAAACGTATGTGTAACATGTGAATATTTTCCCAGTTCATTAAAAGCACCCCAAAATAAAATAATTGTATGTTATTTTAATTTAATTTAAAATATTATTTTAATTTAAAATTACATAATAATTGTATAAAATCCATTCAACACAGTCAGCTAGAAAAATATGTTCTAAACAAAAATTAAAGAGTTGATTAAATAATACAACAAACATTGACTCACACAGTATTCTGCGAATAAATTACAGAAATCTACAAGGGTCTGTATTTATCAATAGCAAGTGGGAAAATTTTCAAAACTTTTTTGATAGTTCATACTTAAGAAATTCATAAATATTCGACTCATAAATTTCAATCGGCGTTAGCTACATTTTCAGTAACTAGCAGTATGAAACAACACACTCAGTAATCACTATTAGTTAATGGTAAAATGTATGTGCAACATGCATATGGCTATCTTTCCTGAGCTCGTTAAATGAATTGCAAAATGCAATATTTCCTCACATATTCAGTTTATATTACTCTTTGCAAGACATGCAATTTGATTACTGAGAAAAAAAACACCTTTAAAAATTTATATTACTCAACCAAATATTAAATTTATCTATTTCATACCTAAATTTATAGATGATTTGTAAGTTCTTAAAAGGCCAGCAAAAATTATAGAGAATCTGTTTTACCCAATATCAGATTAAACAGTATTTTTACAGTAGTAAAATATTACTTCTACTAGCGTATAGCCCGTCACATGACGGGAGCAGTAAAGTTTTTAATTTTCTAAAATTGTAAAGTACTCTATAAGGCAGATAAAAAATGGTTTGTTTTTTGGCTGAGAATTATCTGGTACACGCTCTGCTTTCTTTATCTTCATACTAAAGTCTTCTCTAAAGTATTACTTTTTGCATGATTAAATATTAAGTAATTGGATTACTGAAAAAAACCCTTTAAAAATTTATATTCCTCATTTAATATATAAATTTATAGATGATTTGTAAGTTCTTAGAAGGCCAGCAAAACTTGTATATAGAGAATCTGTTTTGCCCAATATCAGATTAAACAGTATTTTTACAGTTGCAAAATAATACTTGTACTAGCGTATAGCCCGTCACATGACGGGAGCAGTAAAGGTTTTAATTTTCTAAAATTGTAAAATACTCTATTAGGCAGATAAAAAATGGTTTGTTTTTTGGCTAAGAATTATCTGGTGAACGCTCTATTTACTTTATCTTCATACTATTCTAAAGTCTTCTCTAAAGTATTACTTTTTGCATGATTCAAAATTAAGTAATTTGATTACTGACAAAAAACCTTTAAAAATTTATATTCCTCATTTAATGCATAAATTTATAGATGATTTGTAAGTTCTTAGAAGTCCAGCAAAACTTGTATTTAGAGAATCTGTTTTGCCCAATATAAGATTAAACTATATTTTTACAGTTGCAAAATAATACTTGTACTAGCCTATAGACCGTCACGTGACGGAAGCAGTAAAATTTTTAATTTTCCAGAATTGTAAAGTACTTTATTAGGCGGATAAAAATAATGGTTTGTTTTTTAGATGAGAATTATATGGTACACCCTCAATAATTTCTTTTATCTTCATACTCCTCTAAAGTCTCCCGATACTGTGAAGGCAATTTAGAATCACGTTGAATTCATTTAGGAAGATAATTGAAAGCTTACCTAGCTACGTCGAAAGTATCGTTCAGTTCTTCCCATTTTTTTTCCACAGTAATTAATGGAAGTAAAGGGAGACGACTAGTATTTCTTCTACACCATGGAGGTGGATAGAATTTGTTGTTAATACCTGTGATAAAATTCCCATTGCAACAAAAATAATCTATGATTAAATTTAAAACTATCACATATATACCTAATCTGTTATTTAAGCCAAATATAAAAGAAAATTATTTTCTTATTATGTGTAAGTTCAGTGATAAAACGTATGAAAAGAATGCAGACGATATTTAAATAATTTAAAATAAGATATGATTAAATAAGATGGTTAGTAAGGATGTCATAATGGTTAAGGAAGGATGTCCTAATGGTAAAAAAATTATATTTACCTATTTATAATGTGACAAATTGATAAATTTAATCGCCTGCTCTTAATCGGAGAAAATATCGCTTGTTATAATGGCATCAAATGCTAGAAAAGAGGGAAGGGGTGGATTTCGAACGTTGCTAACCCTAACTCATCAAGAATCTAATATGGGTGTCTCTATCCAATCCAGGTACAGGGACAAATACGAGGACAAAAGGACAAATAATTAGGTATTATTATAGAGGGGATGAACAATATTAAAAGCAAAAATATTCAAAATTTTAATTTTTGTATACCATTTACTCTTAACACAGGATCTAAAGAACATCTGAAGAAGATATGAAGTTGAGATAAAATATATTACGAGTATATATTCTAATATTGTCATTTCAAGAATAGTTCAGCGTTGATTTATTTCTTCTAACAATAGCTATTAATATTATATTAAACATACAACAAATATTGAAGAAAATCAGCTTTCTTTAGAAACCTCATGCTCCTCAATTAATATAAATTTTATTTACAATTAAATGTATTTTCAATTGGAAAAAATTTAAATATTTACACTTCCATTCTTTTTTTACTAGTTACATTTATAATTTGATGTTATTTTTGTTATCTTATAATTAAATTTAATTATATGCCTTTTATTCGTAGAAACCCAAAATATTTTGAATCTATTAAATTTTATTTACTTATTTAAGTAAACTTAAATTTAATGAGACACATCGAATAGAAATATAAGTTTAATTTAAAATCCACTTAATGAATAGGATCATATCAATGAATTTTGTGCAAAATGAAATTATTTGCAGGTAGTGTTGTTTACTCAAACTCTGCTTTCAAGAAGTGCAAATAAATTTTACTCTATTTTAACGGAATTAAACATTCAATATCTCCTTTATATTATTCAGATAATAAGAGCTCAAGATAATTTACTTTTATAGAAAAAATTAGCAAACAAATTTACAATTATAGAGTTTAATATTTCATCGTATAACTGGAATTTGCTAGAATGGCGTGTCGTGTAATGTTTAGAATTTATTTGGTTAGGCAAATGTTATTCAAATTAACTATTGCCATTACTCTTAGGAATTCCTTTTAAGTAGTAGTAAAACGTATCAGATTCATTTTTAAATTATCTGTCCTCCATTTATTTAGTGTTTGATTAAATATGTCGATGATAAGAATAAGTAAATTTTTGGTTTGGTTTTAGCACTCCAAGTGCTACGGTCTGATTTTTGAAACACGAATGTTAATGAGACCGGGGCCTACTGCGTAAAGCCCATTTCGAACGGCTACGAACATCCATTCCAGAGAGGGAATCAAACCCGCGAAATTCGGTTCCAAAGGCCAGCACCCTAACCATTCGGCCATACTAATTCTTGCGTAGAGGACATTAAACCTTAATTTGACAACATGTTTTTCAAATATTGATTAAAAATATAATTAAATAAATAATAATAACAATAATAATAATAATTTAAATAATAATAGTAATAATTATTAATAATAATAATATATAATATATTTAATATATTACATATTAGCGATAAAAATATATTTTTATTATAAAGATTTTATTTATTTGATTGCTCGTTGTAGAGGACTTAGAGAAATTAAGGGTTAACGAAACAGGAATGCCAGAAAAGTATGATCAAGTATTTAACGATACGTATTAACTGTTGAACTACCAAATAGTATAATTATAAAAACAAGCTGCATATAAAAAATATTTTAGTAATATCTTAATAGAGTATGAAAGATAATAGAGTAAAATTATGGTATTATTAGAAAAAAAGCTTTGATTCAGTTCTTATTATCGTAGAGAAAAATAGGTCCAAGTAAAATCAAACCAAATAATGTTTTTAGATGAATTGTACTTTAATGCATTAAAAATTCAAGTACACCTATGATATAATTTTATTATAATATAATCTTATATATAATATTCATATAGTCTCTATTATAATAATTATTTTTCAGATTTATATCAGAGAGAACAACCTCATGTCTGCTGCAATGCAACACTCAAATTGTGTCTATTCTTCTACTCTATAGATACATTACTGGAATCACTTTGAAAGTAAAAGGTTTTAAAATATCATTAGGAACGTATATCCCATTAAGAGCGAAAAAGCCAATTACCATTAGCTGGCCCATTAGTAGTCAAAAGCCAGTAATTTTTAAAGGATAGTCTTTTAGAAAAAAATTCTATTAGAAATTCTGGGAGATATTTCAAATACATTGCATTACAGAATAGTCATACAATATTTTAGGCATATAACATGAATAGAATTTGATATATATGAATTTGAAATTGCCTTTTCTTGACCAAATATGTTTCTGAGATAAAAAAAATAATTGTTCTCTTCTGTATAGAGTTTAAAATTGCATTGTATGTCTGGAATTTGCCAGAATTACATATCATGTAATGTTTAGAATTTATTTGGTTAGGCAAATGTTATTTAAATTAACCATCGCCATTAATCTTAGGAATTCCTTTCAAGCAGTAGTAAAACATATTAGATTCATTTTTAAATTATCTTTCCTCCATTTATTTAGTGTTTGATTAAATATGTCGATGTTAAGAATAAGTAAATTCTTGGTTTGGTTTGGAGCGCTACGGTCTACTTTTTGTAACATGAATGCTAATGAGACCGGGATCTACTGCTTAAATCCCATTTCAAACGGCTACGAACATCCATGCCACAGCGAGATTCGAACTCACGAACTTCGGTTCCGAAGAACAGCACCCTAACCATTCGGCCATCGTTCGGCGGGAACTCTTGTGTAGAGAACATTTATCCTTAATTTGATAAGATGTTTTTTCAAATATCGATTAAAACTATATTTAAATAAATAATTATAACAATAATAATAATTTAAATAAATAATTATAACAATAATAATAATTTAAATAATAATAATAATAATTAATAAGGCAAAAAGTATATAATATATTTAATATATTATATAGTATCGATAAAAATATATATTTATTATAAAGATTTTACTTATTTGATTGCTCGTTGTAGAGGACTTAGAGAAATTAAGGGTTAACAGGATTGCCAGAAAAGTATGATCAAGTATTTAACGTTATTAAAACTGTTGAACTTTCTAATAGTAACAAAAATCTCTTATATTATAATTGAAAGCATAATTATGAAAACAAGCTGTATACAAAAAATATTTTAGTGACATCTTAATTTAAAAGTATTTGTAAAATTATATAGATTATTAGAAAAAAATAATTTATTTAGTTAGGCAAATGTAATTCAAATTAATCATCTCCATTACTCTTAGGAATTAATATCAATTAGTAGTAAAAGGTATCAGATTCATTTTTAAATTACCTTTCATCTATTGATTCAGTGTTTGATTAAATATGTCAATGATAAGAATAAGTAAATTATTGTGTAGAGGACATAAATAACAAAACAGGAATGCCAGAAAAGTATGATCGAGTATTGAACGTTCTTAAAAATGTTAAACTTCCGCATAGTACCAAAAATCACTTATATTAAAATATAGTCTTATATTACAATTCAATGCACAATTATAAAATTAAGATATGCAAAATATTTTATTAATATCTTTTAATTATGAAATGATTTGTAAAACTACGGGGATTATTAGAAAAAAATAATCTTTGTTTCGGTTCTTATTAAAGCTATATAAAATTAGGTCCAAGTAAAACCAAACCAAATAATGTTTTCACACGTCTTGTACTTTAATAACATTAAGCTTTCAAGTACACCTATAATATGATTTTATTTAAATCAAATATTATCTCCAAATCTTCCTAAAATTTTTGAAAATATATGTAATTAAACTTATTCACATATTTTTATTACAATAATTATTTTTCAGATTTATATCTGAGAGAATATCCCATATCTACTGCAATTCAACACTCGAATTGTCTCGATTCTTCTATTCTATAGATACATTTCCTGAAATCACTTTGAAAGTAAAAACTTTTAAAATACCATTAGGAACGTATAACCCATTATGAGCGAAAAAGCCAATTACCATTAGCTGGCCCATTAGTAGTCGAAAGCCAGTCATATTTTAAAGGACAATCTTTTAGAAAAAATTTCTATTAGAAATTCTGGGAGATATTTCAAATATAATTGCATTACAGAATAGTCATACAATATTTTAGGCATATAACATGAATAGAATTTGATATATATGGATTTGAAATTGACTTTTCTTGACCAAATATGTCTCTGAGATAAAAAATAATTGTTCTCTTCTGTATAGAGTTTAAAATTGCATTGTATGTCTGGAATTTGCCAGAATGACATATCATGTAATGTTTAGAATTTATTTGGTTAGGCAAATGTTATTTAAATTAACCATCGCCATTAATCTTAGGAATTCCTTTCAAGTAGTAGTAAAACATATCAGATTTATTTTTAAATTATCTTTCCTCCATTTATTTAGTGTTTGATAAAATATGTAGACGATAAGAATAAGTAAATTCTTGGTTTGGTTTGGAGCGCTACGGTCTACTTTTTGCAACATGAATGCTCATGAGACCAGCATTCCGAACGGCTACGAACATCCATGCCACACCGAACCCACGAACTTCGGTTCTGAAGAACATAATTCGGCCATCGGAGTAGAGGACATTAACCCTTAATTTGACAAGATGTTTTTTCAAATATCGATTAAAAATATATTTAAATAAATAATAATAACAATAATAATAATTTAAATAATAATAATAATAATTAATAAGGGAAAACGTATATAATATATTTGATATATTATATATTATTGATAAAAATATATATTTATTATAAAGATTTTATTTATTGATTGCTCGTTGTAGAGGATTTAGCCAAATTAAAGGTTAAGAAAATAGTATTGCCAGAAAAGTATGATGAAGTATTTAACGTTATTAAAACTGTTGAACTTTCAAATAGTACCAAAAATCTCTTATATTATAATTGAAAGCATAATTATGAAAACAAGCTGTATATAAAAAATATTTTAGTGACATCTTAATATAAAAGGATTTGAAAAATTATAGAGATTATTAGAAAAAAATAATTTATTTGGTTAGACAAATATTATTCAAATTAACCCTTTCCATTACTCTTAGGAATTCATTTCACTTAGTAGTAAAACGTATCAGTAGTAGAATTATAAAAACAAGCTGCATATAAAAATATATTAGTAATATCTTAATAGAGTATGAAAGGATTTGTAAAATTATAGGGATTATTAGAAAAAAAAAGCTTGGTTTCAGTTCTTATTATCGTAGAGAAAAATAGGTCCAAGTAAAATCAAACCAAAAAATGCTTTTAGATTGCTCGTACTTTAATGCATTAAGCATTCAAGTACACCTATGATATAATTTTATTAAAATATTATCTTATATATAATATTCATATAGTCTTTATTATAATAATTATTTTTCAGATTTATATCCGACAGAACAACCTCATGTCTGTTGCAATGCAACACTCAAATTGTCTCTATTCTTCTATTCTATAGATACATTACTGGAATCCCTTTGAAAGTAATAAATTTTAAAATATCATTAGGAACGTATATCCCATTAAGAGTGAAAAAGCCAATTACCATTAGCTGGCTCATGAGTAGTCAAAAGCCAATCATTTTTTAAAGGATGGTATTTTAGAAAAAAAATTTTATTAGAAATTCTGGGAGATATTTCAAATACAGTGCATTACAGAATAGTCATACAATATTTTAGACATATAACTTGAATAGAATCTGATATATATCAACTAGAAATTACCATTTTTTGACCAAATATGTCTCTGAGATAAAAGATAATTGTTCTCTTCTGTATAGATTTTAAAATTGCATCCTATATCAGGAATTTGCCAGAATGACCTATCGTGTAAGGTTTAGAATTTATTTCGTTAGGCAAATGTTATTCAAATTAATCATTGCCATTTCTCTTAGGAATTCATTTCAAGTAGTAGTAAAACTTATCAGATTCATTTTTATATTATTCTTCCTCCATTTATTCAGCGTTTGATTAAATATGTCGATGGTAAGAATAAATAAATTCTTGTGTAGAGGACATAAATAACAAAACAGGAATTCCGGAAAAGTTCAATAAAGTATTTAACGTTATTAAAACTGTTAAACTTCCAAATAGTACCAAAAATCACTCTTTTGATGTCTTGTATTATAATTCAATGCACAATTAAAAATTAAGATATATATATATATATACAAAATATTTTATTAATATCTTAATAGGATATGAAAGGATTTGTAAAACTATGAGGATTATTAGAAAAAATAGTCTTTGTATCGGTTTATTATTAGCTACACCAATATAGGTCCAAGTAAAACCAAACCAAATATTTTTTTCAGATGGCTTGTACTTTAGTAGCATTAAACTTTCAAGTACACATATAATTTTATTTAAATCAAATATTATCTCCAAATCTTCTTAAAAGTTTTGAAAATATATGTAATTAAATTTATTCATATATTCTTTATTATAATAATTATTTTTCAGATTTTTTCAGAGAGAACACCTCATATCTACTGCAATTCAACACTCGAATTGTCTCGATTTTTCTATGCTATAGATACATTACTGGAATCACTTTGAAAGTAATAAGTTTTAAAATGCCATTAGGAACGTATATCCCATTAAGAGCGAAAAAGCCAATTACCATTAGATTGCCCATTAATAGTCAAAAGCCAGTCATTGTTAAAGGATATTACTTTAGAAAAAAATTATATTAGAAATTCCGTAACAATTCAAATACAGTGCATTACAGAATAGTCATACAATATTTTAGACATATAACATGAATAGAATCTGATATATATCAATTTGAAATTGCCTTTTCTTGACTAAATATGTCTCTGAGATAAATTATTATTGTCCTCTTCTAGAGGGCGTCGCCTGAGCAGGCAGAATTTCATAAAAGTAGATTCTCCCTATGCAATTATCGTAGAAACGATATATGGCAGTATATCATTTTTATGATATGAAAACTGTGTATACAAGCAACGTAATTGTAATTGATAATGTTTTAAATCAATCTGAAACTTTATTATTCCTCTAGCAATATATTTTTGTGAAACGAACACTTTTCGTGGTGAAATATTACAAAATTAGTTTATTTTTAATAAAATGAACTTATACAATAATCTGTATTAAAATTACTAGATATTTTGTTTCTATAGTATTCATATCTCAGGATAAACTTACTTAATGTCATAATCACTTGTGAAAACAATACTTAAATTCAAAATTTGCAAAAGTGGAAGAATTGTTCGCCTTCTTTGAGTATTGGTAATTAATTAATAAAAACCCCAGTTTCATAATCATTCTATTATTATAGGTAGGGGAGACCGGGGCACATTGGGACACTTTTCAGTTAAACATTTTTATGATTTTGTTTTAAAGCTAAAAAGAAAAAATAAGTATTCATGCATGTATTGACATCATATCTGATTCTTATAAACATTAAATCTACTTAATATCTTCCTTAGTTAAAGAGTAATAAAAGAAATAATATACCTTTCCAATGTCCCAACCTGCCCCACTGTATGGTGTAGGTTGGGACACTAAATAAAACATACAAAATACTGTTCAAATTATTTTTATTAGCTATTATAAAAGAGAAATGGCTGAAAATTGTTCAAGTTAACATATTTTTTTAACAAATCTTATATTTGATGCCAGCAAATTCTTCTTTAAAATCTAACAAAATGCACCTTTGGCCTATTGTTTCTTTAGGAGTGTTCAACTTCACAAGAATATGAGCATTTACAGCAGAATACTTTCTGTTTGTTTTTGTTGTTCTCACCATTTTTTTTCTGAAACAAAAAAAAGGTTAATGAATTAATATTTTGACATGTTAAATCAATTAAAAAATAGGCACCAAAATATTAATTATTTTGCTTGAATTGATATTTTTTACACTTTTTAAAGTGTTCCAAGGTGCCCCATCTAGGTGTGTCCCAACCTGCCCCATTTTACATAGTATCTTTTGGTAACTACTATCCCCTATATAATAATAGCTTAAGTTATCTGTCCTCCAATTTATGAAGCGGTTGGACCTGGAATGGATAGAGGCATCCATTCAAAGCGAATAAAGTTTATCTTCTCCTAAACTATCGATCCGATTCTAAAATAAATTTGTATAAATATGCTACATATCAAAGCAAAAAATACTGTCGTCTTTAAAACGTTCGAAAACCAACCCTTCGCCCCTTTTCGAGAGTTTAATACCATTATTTCAAGCCCTATTTTCCCCGGTTAAGAGCAGGCGATTAAATTTATCCATTTAACACTTAATAAATAGGTAAAAATAAAAAAAATTCTAGCATTGTGACGTCATTCCTTTAAGCATCTCATTTAATCATTTCATATTTTAAACTATTTAAATATCGTCTACACTATTATAATATCTTTTACCAATGAACTTAGATATTACGTAAATGATTTTCTTTTTTTTCTGATTTTCTTTGGATTAAATAATAGATGAGGTACATACGTGATAATTTTAAATTTAATTGTCGATTATTTTTTGTTGCAATGAAAATTTTATCACCGGTATTAACAATAAATTGTTTTCATATAAGTCTAGGAGTCTATTTCACGGACTAATAAATATCTAACTTTTAATTTATATATATTTGGAAATTAAGAAATTTGTTCGTTTGTGTGTTTGTTATACATAACCACACGGTTTGACTCAATGAATTCAACGTGATTCTAAACTGCATTACAGAATCGGGAGACTCTAGAGGAGTATGATGATAAATAAATTATTGAGAGTGAATCAGATAATTCTCAGCCAAAAAAGAAATCATTTTTCATCTGCCTCATTGGGTACTTCAGACTTCTGGAATATTAAACATTTTACAAATTCCGTCATATGATGGGCTATACGCTAGTACAGTTAGATTTAACAATGCAGTTTATTTATTACCATAGAAATAATAATAAATGAATAACCTTTCATAACAATACACCTTTTTTTTAAATATTTAATTTTTTTCAAAAAAATTACTTTTTAAACTGCACATTGATGTAATTTTGAGTTATTCAAAACAAAGAAAATGAAATTGTTCCTTACCTATAAGAACTATCTTCATCAAAATTCTTTGAGAAGTGAAGAATAATGTCATCTATCAATACACATGACCACTCCTGGCTCCAAATTAAAGCCTAAAAATAAAGGTTCCCAAGGTGGACTATGTCCCAAGGTGCCCCACTCTCCCCTACTCTACACTCGTCAGATAACATGTTTGAGATTCTATTTTTTTTCTCTAGGTGAATGTGAATATTGTATTCAATAAACTATCATATAAATAAGCAAAATTTGCTATTAGTTTTATCAGCTTATTTATAAGTATATATTTAAAAAAATATTTTTTAGTATTTTATATGTATTTAAGATTTGTTTATTAAAGAGATATATAATATATTTCTCAAAGAAAATTTTAGACATTTTAGTGTGAAATAAAAAAAAAAGTTATGGAAATTCGAAAAGTAGTATCAAAACTATGGAATTCTTATGTTTGACTTTCCTGATACCCCTGTTTGGTTTGGTTTGGTTTGGAGCACTACGGTCTACTTTTTGCAACACGAGGTTTAATGACACCCAGAACTACTGCTTACAGCCGATTCCGAACGGCTACGAACATCCATGCCACTGTGGGATTCGAACCCACGAACTCCGGTTCCGAAGGCCAGCACCCTAAACATTCGGCCATCGTTCGGCACCTGATACCCCTGAACCAAAAAGGTAATGAACTGAATAGAATTTAGAGTGTATTTAACTATATATATCGTATTTAAGGAGCAAATCACATTTACACCTTTAAAATTTTAATCTTTTGATGATTATATTTTATAAACCTCTAGACATTTCTGAATCATTTAAAATATATCCCATTAAAGTATTCAAATTGAAGCTACAACTACACAGGTATTGCATTTAAAATCATATATTTTAAGGAAGTTATTTAGTCTTTAAATGCATTTTACTGAAAATGGTGTTTTTTGAACTTTGCGCATTGTAAGTAGAAAATTATTGCACATACTGATTTTAAATATTTACAGTAAATATTCTATAGGCCAATGATGAAATAAGCTACTTTTTAAATTTTGCTTATTTTATTTATTACTTATATTATCTGATATAAAATTTTTAATCATTTTTTAAACTTCTTTGAAAATTTAATATCCTGGTGTAATGTTTTTGATGCTTATTAATATATGTTTAAATAGGTGGACAATTATTCCTAATAACTATTGTTTACAAAAGAAGAAAAAATTATTAAAGAAACTGACTTTGTGTTTTAAGCATGCGCAGAGAGTGTCCAAAATTTTTGAAGCATGCGTTACTTTTTACTTTATATAAGAAGTTTTTATTTTTATAAAAACAAACAAAATGCAACAAAACGTATTATACAAAAGATATTAAATGCTGAGTAAGCCATGTATTTACGATCGTAATTAAAATATAGGATAAGGTACAAAAATAAGAAAATCTTCATATAAAAATACACAAAGGTGATCTGCCCTCTTAAAATTTCAGCGGTGAATCATAGTTATAATTTTAAATCCTACTTACCTATAAGTATAATTTAAAAAAACATAGCTTCTTTGTGATCTAATAAATTATATACTATATTGTTATGTACCATTATATTTCAGCTATTCCTAATATACATATTTCTTTTTAAACATTACTTCCTTGTGATCTAATAAATTGAACTGCATACTACTATGTACGATGTGCCATTATATTCAGCTTTTTCTAATATAAGCATTTCTTTTTAAACATTACTTCCTTGTGATCTAATAAATTATATACTATATTTCTATGTACCATTCTATTCAGCTTTTTCTAATATAGGTATTTATTTTTAAACATTATTTCCTTGTGATTTAATACATTAAATTTCATATTACTAAATACGATGTACCATTATATTCAGCTTTTTCTAATATAAGTATTTCTTTTTAAATATTGCTTCTTTGTCATCTAACACATTAAATTCCATATTACTATTAACGATGTAACATTATATTCAGCTTTTTCTAATGTAAGCATTTCTTTTTAAACATAACTTTCTTATGATCTAATAAATTATACACCATATTGTTATGTACCATTTTATTAAGCTTTTTCTAATATAGGTATTTCTCTTTAAACATCACTTCCTTGTGATTTAATAAAGTAAATTCCTTATTACTATGTACGATATACCATTGTATTCAGCTTTTTCCAATATAAGTATTTCTTTTTAAACAGTACTTCCTTGTGATCTAATACATTAAATAAAATATTGCTATGTACCATTCTATTCAGCTTTTTATAATATAGGTATTTCTCTTTAAACATCACTTCCTTGTGATTTAATAAAGTAAATTCCTTATTACTATGTACGATATACCATTGTATTCAGCTTTTTCCAATATAAGTATTTCTTTTTAAACAGTACTTCCTTGTGATCTAATACATTAAATAAAATATTGCTATGTACCATTCTATTCAGCTTTTTATAATATAGGTATTTCTTTTTAAATATTACATCTTTGTGATCTAACACATTAAATTCCATATTACTATGTACGATATACCATTATATTCAGCTTTTTCTAATATAAGTATTTCTTTTAAATATGACTTTCTTGTGATCTAATAAATTATACACCACATTGTTATGTACCATTTTATTCAGCTTTTTCTAATATACGTATTTCTTTTAAACATTACATCCTTGTGATCTAATACATTAAATTTCATATCACTAATTACGATGTATCATTATATTCATCTTTTTCTACTATAAGTATTTCGTTTTAAACATAACTTCCTTGTGATCTCATACATTAAATTCCATATTACTATGTACCATATACC
>CM063511.1:35226886-35254386 GCA_032207245.1 Pardosa pseudoannulata | reverse complement strand
TTAAAATTAACGCATGTTTCATAATTTGAAATCTTTTACGTAAATCTTATTTCATTTATTCTGAAATGTTGTCAAATAAAATTAACGTATGTTTATGAATTAGAAATATTTTACGTACATCATAATGCGTCCTCTATATAGTGCATAACTCTGCTTTAATTAGTGTTTTAAAATGTCGTCAAATAAAATTAACATATTTTCTGAATTGTAAATCTTTTACGTAAAACATTGTTCGTATTCTGTATATTGTGTATTTCTACTATCATATGTGTTTTAAAATGTCGTCAAATAAATTTAACATATATTTATGAATTTGAAATCTTTTACGTAAAACCTAGTGCGTCTTCTGTATAGTGCGAACTCTGCTTTTCTTTTATTTTATGAAATGATGTCAAATAAAATTTAGCATATATATTAAAATTTGAAATCATTTACGTAAAGCACAGTGCGTCTTCTGTATAGTGCGCAACTCTCCTTTTACTACTGTTTTAAAATGTCGTCAAATAAAATTAACATACAACCTAAATTTGAATTATTTTACATAAAGCATACTGCGTCTTCTGAATAATGCGTAAGTCTGCTTTCATATGTTTTAAAATGTCGTAAAATACAATTAACGTATATTTTTGAATTGGAAATCTTTTACGTAAAGCACAGTGTGTCTTCTGTATAATTCGTCGAAACTCTACTTTTATTTCTGTTTTAAAATGTCGTCAAATAATATATTAACATATTTTCTGAATTTGGAAATCTTTTAAGTAAACCATAGTGCTTCTTCTGTATAGTACGCAAATCTGCTTTCATATATTTTAAAATGTCGTCAAATAAAATTATCGTATATTATTGAATTGCAAATATTTTACGTAAAGCATATTGCGTCTTCTGTATAGTGCGTTGAAACTGCTTTCATTTGTATTTTAAAATGTTGTCAAATAAAATTAGCATATATTTTGAAATTTGAAATCTTTTACGTAAAACACAGTGCAACTTCTGTATAGTGCGTAACTTTGCTTTCATTTGCATTTTAAATTGTCGTCAAATAAAATTAACATATATATCTAAATTTAGAAACTTTTACGTAAAGCATAGTGTGTCTTGTGTATAGTGCACAACTCAGCTTTCATATGTGCTTTAAAATGTCATCAAATACAATTAACTCAAGTTTCTGAAATTGAAATCCTTTACATAAAACATAGTGTGTAACTCTGCTTTTATATGGGTTTTAAAATGTCCTTAAATATAATTAGCATACGTTTCTGAAAGAAATACCAGTGAATTTACTTAACGGATTACAGAATCTGAAATTAAAAAATATGCATACACAAACAAACATATAACAAACATACATATAAAAAACACAATTAGTTATTTAAAATATTTTAAAAATATTTTAAATACATTATTTAAATAGTTAGAATACATGACGAATTAATTTAATAATTAAAATTTTTTAAATATAAAATTATCTTGAGATGTTTTTACTGAAAGACAAAACTAAAATACCCACTATAAATGTTCTTTGTGTAAGAGAACTATAATATGTAAAGAAATGCAAATTTTATCTGACGACATTTTAATATCTTCATGCAAGAGCAAAATTGTGGGTTTTATAAATGAAAATGGCCTGTATACAACTGACATTAAAATTTTATCTCGTACAGCCGGCGAAAATGTGTGCAGGATTTTCTCACGGTGAATCGCTCTCCTACAATGGAAAGAGTAAGCTGTGATACGGAAACGGGAATGGGTAAGAGAAAGAAAACTCCGCTTCCAAAGGATCTAAAGATTACATTTAAAAAAAAATAAAAGCAGGTCAAAAGATTGGAATTGTTTTTACGTGTGAGTGAACATCTAGCGGCGAGTTCACCCAAAAATATCTAAAGAAATGCGCAGCTTTCAGTAAAAAGGTTTCAAATTGCAGCATTATTCAGAAATGGGAACGTGCCTTGGAAATTCAAAAAGTATTCCGACGGAAGAAATGCTCGAAATTGTGTTGTAAAAGGCAAGGGGTCTGAGATAAGCGTATTTTTGTATTAATTTATCCTTGCTTTGTAGTTAGTACGATTGTGTTGCAACATAAAATATTTTAATAAAATAAGAAAATTATTTTGAAACTATTTTGTATTAACCTCTTTTCAGAATTACGTAAAAATTCGTAACCGCCTACCCGCCAATGTCCCAATAATGGAACATGATTTTTAAAATAAACATTCACATGTAAAAAAAAATCTTAACAATATCGCTTTTACAGACAATTGATCATGACATTATAAAGTATTTTTTACATTAAGTTTCATTTTGTTTAGATAAATATTTATTATTTTGTATTAACATCTTTTCAGAATTATGTAAAAATTCTTAACCGACTACCCGTCAATGTTCCAATAAAGGAACATGATTTTTAAAATAAAAAATTCACATGTAAAAAAAAATCTTAACAATATCGCTTTTACATACAATTGATCATGACATTATAAAGTAGTTTTTACAATAAGTTTTATTTTGTTTAGATAAATATTTACTATTTTGTATTAACATCTTTTCAGAATTACGTAAAAATTCGTAACCGTCTACCCGCCAATGTTCCAATAATGAAACATGATTTTTAAAATAAAAAATTCACATGTAAAAAATATTAATATCGTTTTATATACAATTGAACATGGCATTATAAAGTATTTTGTACAATAAGTTTTATTTTGATTAGATAAATATTTATTATTTTATAATTTTCAGAATTTCATAATATTTTTTCAATATTACTCTCCCTTAAAATTAAATTTACCAAAATTTCAGTTTAATTATAAAAAAAAACGTAATACTTTAAAATATATCTTTAGACAACATATCCTACTGTAATACAACAAAAGCAAAATTTTATTTTTAAATATGAAAGGTAAAATTTACGTATTTTTGGCTATGTTGCATTATTGGAACATTGGTGTTTCAAGGGTACATTTCTCATTTATTTACAAAGCATTGTATGATATTGCAAACATTCTTTTCTTTTGCATTCTGATAAGAATAGCAACTGTTCTAAAGAAAATAAATAGATAAAGCTGCAGTACTTCGAAAGGATTATAATATTGGCACTTAACATTGATGTTCACTTTAGTAAATCCTAACAATTGAAAGAAATTCTTTTTGATAAGGTGGCTAAACATGTGTGTGTGGGGAGGGATTTCACCTGTATCTTTGGTTGGTTGGTTGGTTGGTTGGTTGGATCTTAGTGGTACCTTTGGAGACAAGTATAATTCCATATAAAATGTGTCTTATTGCATATGTTTTGCTGAAATAGCTATCTGTTTCCTTTGATATAGAGTTTTCCTTGGACGACAGTGAAAAATGTGCATGCGTGCTTTCTATGTGTTTCATTTATAAAGTTTTCATAAATTTAACACCGTGTCTGAAAGATGGCTTACCATATAAGATGCTCTGACCTTTCTAGAAACTCTTTCGAATTCAGATTGGAAATATGTAGATATTTGCTAGTTAGATCCCGTTGAACCTGGTGGTTTAACCGATGAAGAAGATATTGATGAAAATTATTTAGATGCTGTTACACCATTCGATGTGTGTGGAATAGCCAACGTCATTAAAAAAAAAGATGTAATATAAAGATAATATTCAGAAACAAGGTCCAAGGGCCAAGAAAAAACGAAAATCTGAAAACCTTGTAGTAAAATGGAAAAAAAGTGAAACTTTATAATCCAATAGAATTTGAAAACCGGTATTAATATTGCATAAATTCTATAGTGCCATAATCAATTGTCCTTCCTTCCTTCCTCAGGGGCATGACAGCCCAGGATGGGCCTTAGCCTTCTCTAGAATTCCATACCAGGCAGTCCTATCTTTGGCCCTGGATTTCCAATTTGAAATTTTCAAGGATCTTATGTCTTTCTCAATGCAGTCTAACCATCTAAGTTTTGGTCGTCCTCTCATTCGGGTTCCCATTGGTTTGGCCGTAAAAACTTTTTTTGTGAATCTATTGTCATTAAGTCGAACTAGGTGTCCAGCCCATTTTAATCTTTGTAAGCTAATAAAATTAATTATATCTGAGTCTTTATATGTTCTGTATAATTCAATATTTGTTCTTCTTCTCCATATACCATTTACATTAATTCTCCCAAAAATACTTCTCAATGTTTTTCTCTCAAAAACTGCTAGGGTTTCCTTGTCTCTTTCTGTCAATGCCCAGGTTTCAGCTGAGTAAGTCAAAACAGGTCTTATTAAGCATTTATAAAATATTATTTTAGTCAATCTTTTAATGAACTTAGACTTTAAATATTTCTTTAATAAAAAAACATCGATTAGCAGCAGTAATTCTGCTATGAATTAATCTGCTATAATAAATTGTACATTATTTATAAATAAACAAAACAGTTAATATTAAAAAAATAATATAATTATTAGACATTAAGTTAAACATTTTCCCTGTAGCCCCATTGGTCAATTTAGGTTAGGGGTTAAAAAGGAGAATGCAAAAGTACGCGGGAATTTTTAGCCCTTGACTTAAGTTTTGAAAGCACCTGAGTATTGGTTGTAGCCGAATGTATAATTTTATATAAAATTATCCGAGTAAAGATATGCTAAGAAAAGTTATCAAAAGAATCCGCATGTTTTATGAAGATTTCTCGCTCACAATGGATTACATTCCTGGAATACAATACGAGGAATGGATTAAGAGGAAAAAATCTTTCTCAGATTTTTCCCCTCCATTCCACCAGCAATCTTCAGCTTTGAAAATTGGTTTCTTTTTCAACCCATTTTAAATTTTCAGGCACGTCCTATTTTCTGAGTAATACTGCAAAGTAAAACCTTTTCTTCCAAAGCTGGGATTTTCTCCAGCAGTTATTGTGTCATTGCAAATGTTCATTTGCTCGTGAAAAAAAAAATTATTATTGTGTTATTAGCAGAATTCTTTTTATTCACCAAGGTTGCCAATAGAATTGCCTTATTCTAAGACATCCATAATTACGTTGGTTAATTTTTTAGGGTTAAAAATACCATTACACACACACACACACACACATATATTTATATATATATATATATATATATATATATATATATATATATACTGTGTGTGTGTGTGTGTGTAATGGTATTTATATATAAAAATATATATATATATATATATATAATATATATATATATATATATATATATAAATATATATATATATATATAATATATGTATATATATATTATATATATATATAAATATATATATACATATACATATATATACATATATTACATATATATACATATATATATACATATATATACATATATATATATATACATATATATATATATATATATATATATATATATATATATATATATATATATATATATATATATATATATATATATATATATATATATATATATATATATATATATATATATATATATATATATATAAAGAAAAAGAGAGAGATATACAATACACTACCAGGTGAAAAGGCAGAAATTATGCAGCATGAGTGTCAGGATTTCATGATTTTCGAGGAAATTCTACTGGCTTTTACTTTCAGAATTCTCAAGCTATGTTTTTGAGACTTTCTCAGAAGCTCCTGTATACATTTAACAAAAAAAAAATTAAAATGTCCTATTTTATATTTTATTTTTTTTACCCGTACACTATCAGAATTATTGTAAGCCTGCTCGTCTTTCATGTATAGTTTCCTTTTTTCTGTTGCCGGATATTTTTATAATATGAATGTTCGCATGCTTTATAAACACAGTCATGGTTTTTGAACATTATTTTATATTAGATTAATTTATATTAGATATTTAATATTATTTTACATTGGACAATCTGCAAATTAAACCACAGTGTTAAATTATGATTTGGATTTATAGAAGAAACACAATTTCTGCAGAGTTATTTTATTCTCAGATAAATAAGCACATATTCATCTTGTTATAAAGTTTCAGTGCTTTACTATGATTTTTACTTGATAAAGATAAATAATATATCATCTTATATTTCTCTAGATATTCTAGAGAATCTATAAATTCGGAACGATCGGTCATCATTGGCTATATAGAACATGTAACTGTAAGTATGCACAATAAATGCTAGAAAAGCAATAAATAAAAACATGTTCGAAGAAAATAGGTTATTCCAGAGATAAATAAGTTGCATGTAAGAGACTAGCAGATTTGTTAGTACTCGGATATAAATGTACCAGTACAAACAAAAAAAAATAACAGAAAGCATAGAATATTTTTATGTTCTAAAAAGAGGTCAATGGAAAACATTTTCAAACGAATTTTCTTATTTTATTAAAATATCTTGTACATGTTTCAAAACAATCGTAAATTACAAAGCAAGGATGAAGTTAATCCAAAAATACCTTCATCTCAGATCCCATGCTTTTTACAGCACTATTTTCATAACTTCTTAAGTCGGGATTCTTTTTAAATTTCCATGTACATTCCCATTTCTGAATAATTCTGCAATGTGGATCCTTTTTTACTGAAAGCTGAGCTTTTCCTCAGAATTTCTAGTACGAACTCACCACTAGATGTTCACTCACACGTTAAAACAATTCTAATCGTTTGACATGCTTTTATTCCTTTAAATGGTTTTATCCATTTGAAGGGATTTTTTTTTAATTCCAGTTTTCGTATGAGAGCTTACTGTCCCCATTGTAGGTGAGCAATTCGCCTTGAGAAAATCCAGTTCAAATTTTACCGGTGATAAGAGATACAATTTTCTCAGGAATTCTATACAGATGATTTTCTTTTGTGAAACGTGTAGTTTCGTTCCTGCATGAAGATTTTAAAATACCGACACATAAAATTTTCATTCTCTTGTGTATTATAGTTATTTTACACAAAGAATTTTTTTACGGGTCTTTTAGCTTTGTTCTTTAGTAAAAGTAAGCCAAAAATATTTAAAAAAATATTAAAAATTTCAGTCAAATCCTGTTCATTTCTAAGTCTTAAGTATATATTGAAATAATGTGAAAAAATTAAATTTTTTATGTATATTTCTTATCTCTACTCTGTTGAAGAGAACTTTTAAAATATCATAAAATAAAAACATCACTTCCTTCTAATTAACAGTTGTTCCATAATATGAATTATTATATAACATCTTCTAACCATGTTTTCGGGTCTTTCTTTAGTTTTATTGTATACATTGCAATAAATAATTATGAAATTTTAATAACCATGATTGCAAATTTAGCAAATCTGATGATATTTCAGAGAAAATTTAGTATTTCATAATTCTTATCGAAGGGCATTATGTCTAATGTCATGTGAAAATAAAATAATTTTACATTGAGAACTCGGTAGATTAAGACATTTGGTGAAAATCGGTATTTTTTGTAGATAAACCTTAATTTCTACATGAGCTTAAGTGTTATCTTTATAGAAATGAATATTTACTTATATAAAATGTCTCCTTATCTTGTGAATTTCAGTGTTTTACAGACATTCGCTTTTACAAAGTTACCCAAAACATATTCTATTTTTCTGAAATTCTAGACAGTACCCTATAATGTTTAGTGAAATGATAAACACTGAATTGTGTGATGCACATAATTCTCTTTACATGTCTAAAGATAAATGAAATTCCTTCCAGTATTTTTCTATAGATTTAAAAGAATGTCTAAAATCTCAAACGATCTGCCCTCATTGGTGATATAAAGTATATAACTCACAAAAAATTATGCACAACAAAGGAAAATATAGTAGTATAATGCAAAATACATTGTCTCTAATATCACGTTCGGAGAAAGTAGATTATACTAGAAATAAATACGTTGAATCTAAAGAGCTAATTGATATATTAGCATTGGGATATTTAGGAACCTGTACATACAAAGCATTAACATAGTGTAAAAATTAACTTAATGTTATAAATTTTTAAACAGAAGTTTATTAAAAAAATATACTTATTTTATTAAATATCTTGTACGTACTGCAACACGATGTAAACTACAAATCTAGAAGGAAATTAATAAAAAATATTTCTTATAACTTTCCCCCTACAATGTTACCAGATGCTTTCTAGTTTTCCTTTTTTTCAGAATGTCTTCCAAATTTCCATGCACGTTCCCATTTCTGAATAATGATGCAATGTGAAACCTTTTAACTTAAATCTGAGTTTTTCTTTCAAATTTATAATGCGGACTCACAGCTAGATGTTCACTCTCACGTAAAAACAGTTCCAATCGTTTGACCTGCTTTTATTCTTTTAAAAGTATTCTTTAGATCCTTTTGAAGCCGAGTTTTCTTTCTGTTTTCGATTGCCATTTCCTTATGGGAGCTTATTCTCTCCATTGTAGGAGAGCGATTCTCCGTGAGAAAATCCAGTTGAAATTTTCACCGGCGATATGAGATAAAATTTCTGTATGCCATCCATTTTATTTTGTAAAACGTGTAGTTTTGCATGAAGATTTTAAAATATCATCCGATAAAATTTGCATTTCTATTTGAATTAGAGTCCTTTCACACAAAGAAATTTTATAGAGGTATTCCTAGCTTTATCTTTTTGTATAAACATACCAAATTTTTTTAATGGTAATTATTATATTAATTCAAATCGTCTCCATTTCTGTCTTAAAGATATATTTCACTAATCTTAAAGAAGTCAATTTCTTATGTAAATTTCTTATCCCTTGTGTTGATAAGAATATTTAAAATGTAGTCTTATGATGATATATCTTTCTTCTGATTAATAGGTGTATAATAAAATACATTATTCTATAAAAAATTACATGATTTTGGGACTATCACAAATGTTGCTGCTTACATTTCACTAAAGAATCATGAAAGTTTTATACCGATTACGTTAACATACGGTGATTTTAAATATAGTAAATCCACTTACTTTAGTACACGAAGTTAGTTTAGTTTACGAATTACGAAGTTAGTTTACGAAGTTAGTTTAGTTTACGAAGTTGACAAGGAGAAAAATAAGTATCGCCCGAGAAATGGCGCCAAAAATACGCAAAAAAATCAAATAAAAAAAAAAAAAAAAAAAAAAAAAAAAAAAAAAAAAAAAAAAACCGTACACTGTGATACAGCCACCGTTCTGTACCAAAAAAAAAAAAAAAAAAAAATAAAAAAAAGTTTAAAAAAAAAAGGTTTAAAAAAAATTTAAAAAAAAAAATTTAAAAAAAAAAAAAAAAAATAAAAAATTAAAAAACAAAACAAAAAAAAAAAAAAAAAAAAAAAAAAAAAAATAATAAAAAAAAAAAAAAAAAAAATAAAAAGAAAAAAACAAAAAAAAAAAAAAAAAAAAAAAATAAAAAAAAGAAAAAAAAAAAAAAAAAAAAAAAAAAAAAAAAAAACAAAAAAAAAAAATAAAATAAAAAAGAAAAAAAAAAAAAAAACAAAAAAATAAAAAAAAAAAAAAAAAAAAAAAAATAAAAAAAAAAAAAAATATAAAAAAAAAAAAAAAAAAAAAAAATAAAAAAAAAACACAAAAACAAAAACAAAAACAAAAACAAAAAAAACAAACAAAAAAAAAAAAAATACAAAAAACCAAATACAAGAAAAAATAAAAAAAAAAAATAAACAATAAAAAAAGAAACAAAAAAAAAAAAAAAAAAAAAAAAAAAAAAGAAATTTAAAATACTATAAACTGATGAAATCGAAATAGGTATATTCATTATCTCATACCACTGTTACTAGACGTTTTCTAGCAGTTCTTTCTTTTAGAATGCCCCAAAAAATTTAAATACACATTCCCATTTCTGAATAATACTGCTATGTGAAACCTTTTCACCCAAAGCATCTTTCTTTCGCTTTAGAATTTATAGTGCGTACCCGCTGCTAGAGGTTCTCTCACGTGTAAAAACGGTTTCCATCGTTTAACTTGATTTTATTATTTAAAATGGATTCATTGGATCCTTTTGACCTCAAGTTCCCAATGGCAAAACGTTGCGAGACAGTGAGAATTCTGTTATACTTAAGAATACAAAAAAAACACCACAAGGGGTCTTCCTAGTACAGAACCGTTATAGTGGTTTCGATCCTCATTCTATAATTTTTATGTTCTTGAAAACGCAAAACTCATTTATACAAATCTTCTCCATTTTTAAGGAACTATTATAGCAGTAAAACAAGACCAGAAAATACTTGGTTCATATCATTTGTGTGAATTGAAATTTTAAAATCTAGTAATTTTCTAATTGCGTTAGTTCAGGTTATAATGATTGTTAATATCATAAATCCACTGATATTGAACTAAATATTTACTATTTTGTTGTGATTCATTTTTGTTCATTAGTGAGAATCCTCCATATTAAGTAACAACCTAGTTCAAATTATATTAAAACATATGGTGAACATCGGATTTTTTCTAGAAAACCCTTAATTTCTACACGGGAATTAGTGCTATCTCTATACAATAAAATACAAAACTATTTTTAAAAAGTATAGAATATTAGTTTCTTAGTATACAAATGAATTCAACAAATTTTGATATATTATCTTTTACAGATTTTTCCAAAACATATTCGTTGTTTAATAGGAAGAGAAAACGGGTCCAACCTATTTCTTTAAGTACTCAAGCATTGTAGTTTTTATGCTGTCCAAAGTTTGTGGGCGTGTCTTTATATTTTTCTGCAAAAGTATAATGTTCTCTGGCTTCGTAAGCCCCATCCAATTGAAAAAGCATGTATTTTGCAGAGCGTGGTTTGTGATACAAGTTTTATTAAATTTAGCATTTAGTGAAATCATCTTCTGACTTGATGTTACCCTTCTGCTTTCATGAACCAATAAGAATTGCTTCTAGCCTCTATTCACTTTCATACAATAATTCTTATTATTATCAGAATATGTTTTAGAACTGTACAGAAGATTCCTTTCTCAATTAAAAAAAAAAGCAAATACCTGACACACTCTTGGCTCATCGTTTCAGGATTGCTAGAAGTGAACGATCGCTCTACGTCATTTTTTGACTGTTTTACTTTTTAATTAGATATCTCTAATATTTTCGTCTTAGATAAATAAATAAATAAATAATATATATGTCAGGTCTAAATGTAACTTTTTGAGATAATGAGTTATATAAACGAATTTAAAGGGGAACTCTTTTATAATAATAAAATAAATGAAAAAGATGTAAACTACAAAGCTGTGATGAAATTTAAAAAAATATATTATTATCTGATAATCCTCCCCTGTTACTAGACGTTTTCTAGCAGTTGTATATATATATATATATATATATATATATATATATATATATATATATATATATATATATATATATATATATATATAATATATATATATATATATATATATATATATATATATATATATATATATACATACATATACATACATATGTAATATATATATATACATATACGTATGTATATACCTCATAGAAATACTTTAATAGCGAAAAAGCACGACCTATATATCAGAACAATTTTTATCTTAGTTATGTAACTGAAAGAAATTTATGCTTAGGAAAATAGAAATATAATACATAATATATTGTTTTTCTTATAACTTTTTAAGAAATTAAAAAAATACTGAAAAAATTCAAGGCTTAACGCACAAGAGAGTATAATTACGATCTCATAAGTTTATTGGGGATTCAAATATAAAAAAGTGTATTAATTGGAATACCTTGTAGATGCAACACAATTGTATATATATTTATAAATATATACATATATATATATATATATATACATATATATACATATATATATACATATATATATATATATATATATCATTATATATATATATATATATATATATATATATATATATATATTATATATATATATAGCAGCTTTCTTTCCCTTTAGAATTTATAAATATATATATATATATATTTATATATATATATACATATATATTATAAATATATGTTTCTAAATTATATCCATAGCTTAAGTCCTTCTTTCATAAAAACAGTTTCAATCGTTTAACTTGCTTTTATTATTTCAAATTGATTCATTGGATCCTTTTCAAGTTAAGTTTTCTATCTGTTTTTCATTCCCGTTTCCGTATGGAAGAGTAAGCTCCCCTGGTGCTCATTGAAAGAAAAACGCACCTCTTTGTCTTAAATCAAGTAGCCTCCGGTTTATATCGAGCTTGGTTTGACCAAGTGTCATAAGACAACAAAAACAAATATTGCATTCTAA
The DNA here is from genome assembly GCA_032207245.1 of Pardosa pseudoannulata. Classification (NCBI taxonomy): domain Eukaryota; kingdom Metazoa; phylum Arthropoda; class Arachnida; order Araneae; family Lycosidae; genus Pardosa; species Pardosa pseudoannulata. Next base: position 35,242,240 of record CM063511.1, on the reverse strand, counting down.
AGAGCGGATTTCTTTATGAGCAGATTAACTTTATGGTGTGTTGGGGTTCAGATTTGGAACAATGTACTGAACTAAGCAGAGTTGCTGAAAGAAGTTAGCATGAAGGTTCCAAAATGTCGTAAGATTGAATTTACATTTCCTCGTCCATTATAGTTCCTTTACAGAAATGATTTCTATATTGTTTTTTTAGTTATTGTTGCATATCTGTAATGTTTAATGCTCCTAATCTAAACCCGTATCACTTTAAAATAATATTATTATGAAATTTTTCAAATCGTATTCATGTCTAACTGTTGAAATGACAAATATTTTATATATTTTTTCTTATCTTCATAAAAAAACCCAAAAGAAAAAAATTCCCTTTTATGAAGTTTATTAGATGTCAAACTTGAGACACCAGCATTGCCTTTTTTATGACCATATAACTTTTTTATCTATAGGACTAGGTGATATGTTAGATGTAGTAATTTTAATATGATCCTGCATACCGACGTTTCGAATGGGTTTAGAATCCCACTATGACATGAAGCTCATAAGCCTTTCTGAATCGGCTTTTAACTGTACAAACAGGATCTTTAAAGTAAATTTAAGTTATAAATTTTTAAAGAAAAGCCTGTTCAAAGAGTTTTTCATAATAATATGGTTAGACCCTAGCAGTTCACTACAACACTAAAAAAAACCGGGAATCTACGCTACAAAGCTAAGATTAAATTAATAAAAAAAGGTGGGTTTTTTCCTTAAAAATAAGTCAACTAATTTGGACATATATATGGTAGTTATTACTAAGTTTTAAAATTTCCATGTACATTCTCATATCTATATATATATATATATATACATATATATATTCCCTTTAGAATTTATAGTACAGACTCACCACTCAATGTTCTCTCACGTGTAAAAACAGTTTCAATCGTTTAACTTGCTTTTATTATTTCAAATGATTTATATATACATATATATATATATATATATATATAAATAATATATATATATATATACATATATATACATATATATATATAAGTACATATATATACATATATATATGTATATATACTTTTTTGCGGATATTGCATACATGCCATTTTCTTTTGTAAAATGTGTAGTTTTACTCTTCGATGAAGATTTTAAAATGTCATCGGATTAAATTTGCATTTCTAGGTCCATTATAGTTCCTTTACACAAATGAACATATATACAATATATACATATACATACATATTAGTATCCATATACATACATATATAACATATATATAAATAAAAAAATTATAATTTTTCAAATGGTATTCATATCCAACTGTTTTAAAGATATAAATAAATATTCTGAAACAAGTCAAATTTTATGTAAATTTCTTATCTCTAATTTTAAAGAGAAATTTTAAGATGTCTTTTTTCACATTGGGAGATAGTAGATTTTACTAGATATAGATAAGTGTCGACAGGCATTCAAAATACAATTCAAACAAATACAGTGCAAGGACGGTTTCTAAAATATAAACAATAAAGTTACAAACTTGAATAAAAAATATAAATACATAAGCATTAATATTCCTCTTTTTACATACATAAGATATAAGAAAGTAAACTTGTTTAACATTAATCAGTCTTTATTGGCAAAATAGCTAGTTTTGTTATCGGGCGTCTTAAAGTACCTGATTTAGTTTTAATAAGACAGACACGAGCCTTTTTATCATTTCCTAATATGATTTCAGTTATTCTGCCTAGAAGCCAAGTTGTGGTAGGCAAATTCTCTTCTTTAATGAGAACCATTGAACCCGCGGTTACATTTTCCTTCGAAAATTGCCATTTTCACCTTTGTTGACAGTGGTTAAGATAATCACGGTGCTTAATTACCTTTTGTTTTATGAACTAAAAAACACCTTGTGGTACGCTGCCAGCGTTTTAACACATTTTCATTAAAATCTGTAAGGTCAGGTTCTGCTATAGCCGTTATGGGTCTTCTAATTAGGGTCATTTGCATCATTCGATATGGGGGTTATAGTTCAAGAATTCAAAATTGCTTCAATTTGGTAATTAGCAGGTTTTGGGTTTTTTCTTTTCGTGTTGCATTTTATTGTGTTAAACTTCCAACTGCTCTTTTTAGGTGAAATTTATAATTTTTAAAAATACAGCTTTTCCCAGTTTGTCTTCATTTTTTTTCTAGCTGAGGGGATCTAGGATGTATAAACCTCCATGGAAATAATTAGTAAAAATTTAATGTTATATGCAGAATAAAACTAAAAATTCTCAGTCGTTTCCGTAAAATAATTAAATGGCGACTAGAAGTATTTTATGAGCCTTGCATGTAAAAAAGATTCATCCGGTTGTCTGAGTAAGTTGTGTAATCGTTTTAATTCATTGTTAGCTCCTATAAAATTACCTCCATTATCAGAAAATAACGTAGTGCATTTTCCACGCCTAGAAATAAACCTTTTCAACAAAGCAATGAATGAATCACTTGTAAGGTCCGAAACAAGCTCTAGGTGCATAGCGCGAGTAGCCAAACAAACAAACACTGCTACGTAAACCTTGTACCGTAGGCCCTTTCTTTGATTTATATACTTTATATAGAACGGACCGCAATAATCAACTCCCGAGTTTTTAAATGGAGGATTAGCAGCTATCCGTTCACTGGTAAGGTTTCCCCATTATTTGTTCCATCAATATAGGTATATTTTTAAAGCAAACGACCCATTCGTGTACTTAACAGTGTTGTACTGTTTGGATTTATTCCTATAATTTGTGTTGAAATTTTTAACATGATATTATATAAGGTTATATGATTTGTTAACAAATAATATTAATATGTACTTATAGAAAAACAGTAACGTTTATTTGTATTTTACAAAGAATATTTTTGATTTTATTCTTAATGTATTGTCAAGTTTTCAATGCATTTCAAGGATTTAACATAATTTGACCATTCTTAAGAATAATAGTAGATTCTCCAATTAATCTTTTACAAACCATGTATCATTAATATGGCTTTAGTCACATTTCAGGAGAACAGAATTTTGGCTTTAACTATTTTTGGTCCTAGAAGACCCAATGGATCATACAGTCTGTAGCAAGACAGCACGTAATACGAAGTAAAAATTTGATCAAAATAATGAAAACCAAAACATAGATATTTTAAGTTTATAAATAAAGATATAAATACTTTCCAATGTCCAATTCATACCTAATGTCTTTACTGTACAATATTTATCAACAAAAAAGGGTTTTGTTACATTATAGATGCTTTATGTTAAAGACCGGGTGAATTCGAAGTCCACTTATGAAGCTGCATTCCGCACTTTTAAAGATAGACTAACTGCTGTTGAAGTTCACGAGTCAATTCCAAATTTTCTGCACCACTTAAGATATTCATCCATATTGATGTCTTTAATCATTATTTCTGAAGCCAATGGAAATTTACTTGCTTCATATTGGGCCAGCTGTTTTACAGTTTTAATTGCCAAAAATGACGCACAGGTCGTACCATAAGTGACGGTTTTTAACCGAAAAGTAGTGGGTTTTTCATTTGACTGGACTGAACGCAGATGCACTCGACATTTTTGGTTATTTGACGAAACATTTGCTTAAGATGTGCTGTAAATGCATACTTGTGTTTTCGAAATCTAGTCAATACATCGAAAATATCTTAGTTAATTTCCCTCTCATATGGGAACAGATTTAAAACCTTTAATGTGGGTGGAAGCATTAAATACTACTCGAAGCTTAGTGGTAGTTTTATCCGGACGGTATACCCCGTGGTGTGGAAGGTAATAATAATTTTTAGGAAGATAATTATCTTCCATCCTTTCCCTACTCGGGCTAATAAAACTAAGTCCTATAGCTAAAAACGATCATGCATGTGTGGGTATTTTTTTGCAATCTGTGATTTAATTGGTTTAGTATTATCATTACGTATATTGAACGTTTATTTATTTCTCCTTTTTCATTGGTATTTTAACTATATACCGACCAGTTGCATCGAGTTCGTGCTTGCATTTAAAATGTTCTTCACAATACTTCACTTCCTCACTTAATATCGGTCCACTCAAATTAACCTCTCCAATTTCCCAAAATTTTTTCAACGATTTTTCCAAATTCGAAATTTGAGAAAATCCACAATAACTAGTTGTATTTTGTTGACCTGCTTTAAGGCAACCACTAGCAACGTATCCAAATACGGTTTGTTGAAAAATAAGAGAATTTAAGGGTGTACGGATTTGATTGCTCTTTACAATATCAAAGAATAACTCTGCTCTCAACAATATATCTATTCCTGAGGGTGTAGTAAAATCAGGATCTGCTAAGTTGGACTCATCTGGGATTTCTATATTATGTATCTCTAAGAATGTAGCTGGGACCAAATCAGTGATTTTTGACACCATCAAAAGTGTCAATGAGTTAGTATAAGAATTATTATCATTATCAGATTTTAAAACAAACTTTATATTTAACTTTGTCAAATTGTTACTTAAACAAGATATAAAATATTTACTCTCTGTTTCGTCAAACCTAGCTTCGAAACAAATTCTGAAATAATCAAATTACTTTGGCTTTCAGAATCCAACATTACTATACCTTGCATATAACTATTTCTAGGAGTTGACCATACCCATACTCGAGCGGTAGATAGCAAAACGGATTTACCTATTAAACTATATGACGAAAGTGATTGTACAACTTTCCCCCTTTATTACAATTAATTACTTCATTGGATATTACCCTCCGAGTAAACATCTAGAAAACAATTCTCCAAATAAGCTGATATCAGTAGAAAATTCTATGATTTTTACCTTCACCCTTTGGGTCGACTAGAATGGAATATGGAAAACCCACCCTCGTTATTCTCCCTTACTTCCTTATATATATATATATATATATATATATATATATATATATAGAATAGATAGATAGATAGATATAAATAAAGATATTAAAATTGTTAATTTTAATACACATAAAGCTCTTCAAGTTTGGAATATTATCCCATAAGAAATAATTGATTCTAAAAGTACAAATAAAAATATTATTTGAGAACTTATTTATATATTTTTTATAAAGTCATGGAAGATATTTAGAGGGTGCAATTAGAGATACATCTGTTACCGCAAACGAAATACTTCAAAAAGATATTTACAAAGTCATGAAAAGCTATCAGCGTCTTTGTGCATCAGGGGTAGTTGCATCCCTCAAGAAATGTCACTGAAAATGCTGTTCCTAAACAATAGACCTGACCCTCCTATCAAAACTCCATGGAGGAAAGCACTGTCAAAAATGTACATTACATCCATTTTCGGAGCGTTTTTGGTGGTCGAAAATTGTACGTTTTGGAGTCATCATGGCGGTTTGGCATTGTACGTGCGAAAAGAGGGTTAAACAATTAGGATCCGAGTTTGCTGGAACCTGAGGGATTAACAATTTCTTTAGCAGTTGTATCCATTTCAGTCGAAGAATTAGTTGTTTGACTTCTACACAAAAGATAATTGTGCTTAGACTGACCGTAATTTTTTAATAAGTAAAAGCCTTAACTTGTTTCTAATTTCATTTTCGAATCGGTCGTATCATGTTTGGGGACTTAATAAACGTCAATTAAATTTCTAATTCCATTCGATGATTCAACATTTTGTTTTTTAAAAATTTAAAATGTTAATTATGTGCGAATTGACAATTAAAATGAAAGGATATCTATATATACATAGTGCATTAGTGATACAATCTTTAAAGTAAGAAAATTAACTTTATGAAGAGCCAAGTTTAGATGTGCAAATAAAACAATTTTTATAATTACTTGTAGAGTCAAATGCTGTCAAATTAAGTACTATTATAGAATATATGTCTCATAATAAAACTCAATCCTGTTACAGATTTTGATATTAAACTATCAACGGTACATATACTACTACAAAGGGCCCATGATTAACTTTACCAAAATCTATTCTTTAAGTTCGTTTGAGAACATTTTTAAAGTCTAGTAAAAACTTTTGCAAGCTCACCTTTATATCTTCTAAATCGTCCTCCATCCGCTCAAATTGAGAATCCACTTCTTTCAAATCCTCATCCTCGAACAGTTCGTAGTATTCCAGCTTTACAGACGCCATGCTTGATAATGTTTCACTAATACATTCCAATTTATTTTGCAGCCGTAATTTGTCCGCAGGTGAAGCTTTGACTTTTAGAAATGTTTTCAATTTCGTAATTCTTGCTTTTAAATCACCACGACGTATGTTCAATATTTTAATTCTTTCATTTTCAGCCATGTTAACAAAACGAAAAACGCAAGCAGTTATTTATATTATTTCGAATCAAATCAATTTTCAGCGTATTCGGCTCCGGCTCGACGGTCCATGTATTTTACTATGGTTAAATTACCTAAGGTGGACTGTCAAGCTTTCAATAATTACAAAATAATACAAAATTTCAGCATATTTATTTATTGTAGTCGCTGAGTGCGACGTACTCGAAACTTACAACAACCAAAAGCTGAGAACACCTGTCGCAGCAGGCGAACTTAGGGTTACAATTTATAGGTTGCCACATTTCGCGATAGTTCCGTCTTATGAGCGTAAACAGATAAGTTCCCTCCAAAGGACTAGCTGATATGTTAGTACTTGGATATTCAATTGCCTGAAAGGACAAAACAGTAACAGGATGTATAAAGTAAATTAAAGCTATAAATTACTAAGCAAAAGAATGCTCAAAATAGGTTTCATAATAATATACCTATTACATTAAAATATCTTGTGCATAATGCAACATAATTTTAAACTACAAATATAAGATTAGATTAATAAAAATATTCTTTATCACAAACCCCCTCCCCTTAAATAAAAGGTCCATAAAACAAAGGATTAAAAACGTGTAGTTTCAGTCTTATATGAAGATTTTAAAATGTCGTGAGATAAAATTTGCATTTCCTTGTACATGATAGTTCCTTTACTGAAATTACTACAATAACTACTAAACCATTGTCTGAGCAGCTATGTAGATATACTAAAATAAGTTATTTTTTATGTAAATTTCCTATCTCTAATTTTAAAGAGAAATTTTAAAATGTCTTTTATTACATTCGGAGAATTAGATTATACTAGAGATAGATAAGTTCCATGTAAAGTCTAGCTGATATGTTAGTACTAGGACATTTAATTGCCTGTAAGCATTAAGCAGTAACAGAATCTATAAAGTAAATTTAAATTATAAATTTCTAAACGAGAACCTGTTCAAAAAGTTTTTCATAATAATATGGTTATTTTATTAAATTACCTTGTACATGCTTCAACACAATTGTAATCTACAAAGCTAAGATTAAACTAATAAAAACAGGGGGAGGGTATTCCTTATCACATATCCACCCCCCTGTAACTAGACATTTTCTAGTATTTCTTCCTTCCGAAATGCCTTTAAAATTTCCATGTACACTCCTATTTCTTAGTAAAAACGCCATGTGAAACTTTTTCACCCAAAGTAGGTTTTCTTTTCACTTTATAATTTATAGTGCAGACCCGTAGCTAGGTCTGCTCTCAAGATTAAAAACAGTTTGTATTGTTTAATACTTTTTTATTCTTTCAAATGGATTCTTTGAATCCTTTTGAAGCTGAGTTTTCTTTCTATTTCCCATTCCCGTTTCGGTATGGAAGTGTCATCTCCATTGTAGAAGGGCAATTCTCCGTGAGAAAATCCAGTTCAAATTTTGTCCGCCGATAAGAGATAAATTTTTGCGGATATTGCATACATGCCATTTTCTTTTGTAAAATGTGTAGTTTTACTCTTGGATGAAGATTTTAAAATGTCATCGGATTAAATTTGCATTTCCTTGTCCATTATAGTTCCTTTACACAAAATACTTTTACAATAGATAATTATTATATTTTTCCTTTTTTTAAAAGCATGCCAAAAATGTGAAAAAATCTTAATTATGAAATGTTTTCAAATCGTGTATATATATCACAGATTTAAGGATAAATTTAGATATTCTAAAATATGCTATTTTTTAAGTAAATTTCTTGTCTCTACTTTAAAATGAAATTTAAAAATTTTTTTATCACATTCGGAGAAATTAGATTATACTAGAGATATATAGGTTCCATCTAAACGATTATATGATATATTAGTACTGGGATATTTAAGTACTTGTATGCACAGAGCAGTAACATTATGTATAAAGCAAATTTATGTTACAATTGTTTTAAAAAAAGCTAGTTCAAATAATTTTTATAATAATATAGTTATTTTATTAAAATACCTTGTACATTCTTCAACACAATTGTAAACTATAAAGCTAAGGTTAAATTAATAAAAGATATTCCTCATCAGATACTCCCCCCTGTAATTAGGCATTTTCTAGCATTTCTTCCTTTCGGAATGTCTTCCATAATTTCTTTATACCTTGCCATAAATTTCCATATACTTTCCCATTTCTTATTAATAATGCTATGTGAAACTTTTTTTACCCAAAGCAGCTTTTTTTTACTTTATAATTTATAGTGCAGATCCGCCAATAGGAATCACCCTAGTGGTCAGTATTCCAATTACAATACAGTTCAGCGCCATCTACAAGAATAATATAAGATCGAAATATAAGATCATATATACCCCTTGACGAGACGCTTATTATATACTTTATTCCCCTAGCGATGATTAATGTAATTACACCACAGCGCCATCTATTTGTATTGTCATGAAACACAAAATGTAATTTACACTATAAGATCTGGCAATCGTCTATGCTAAAATTCAAACAGCGCCATCTATCGGCTGTATTGCACACTGAGAAAATGATTGTACATCAGGCCATGAAATGCGACCCCAACCCGCCGTCCCTTCTAGGTGTAGCTACTGTTATACCCTTTCGTATGTCAAAAGCCCTCTAGCGGCTACCAAAAGACCCGAAACAGTGCCACCTATTGGTTACATGGCAAACTACGGGAACGATTACACATAAAATGTAGGTAACTGGTCATGCGAGAAGCACCCAACCCGCTCTCCTGGATGCAGTTCCTTTTATAGTTTTTCGGCGTCAAAAGCCCTCTAGCGGTCATCATAGAAATTACATAGCAGCGCCATCTAGCGGAATTAAAAAAAGTCATTTGATTACGGTGTTTTTTAATGCGACTACCAGATAACGTGTTGCGGGGAGAGTTCCCCTGAACTAAAGAGTTTTCTGAAGTGTAAAACCAGTTTCAATTCTTTAAATCTCTTTTATTCTTTCAAGTGGATTCTTTGAATCCTTTTGAAGCTGAGTTTTCTTTCTTCTTCCCATTCCCGGTTCTGTATGGAAGTGTCATCTCCCTGAGAAAATCTAGTTCAAATTTTCACCGCCGATAAGCGATAAAATTTTTGGGAATATTGTATATAGGCTATTTTCTTTTGTAAAACGTGTAGTTTTACTCTTGTATGAAGATTTTAAAATATCGTCAGATTAAATTTGCATTTCCTTGTCCATTATCATTCCTTTACAAAAATGATTTGTATATTGGTTACTTTTATCTTTGCTCTTTTGTAAAAGAATGTCAAAAATATTAAAAATATTAATTATTATTTTTTTTAAATCGTGTTAATTTCTAACCGTTTTAAGGATATGATTTGGATATTCTGAGACACGTTATTTTGTATGTAAATTTCTTATCTATCTTTTGTAGAGATATTTTAAAATGTCTCGTATCATATTCGAAGAAATTGGATTATACTAGAAATAGATGAGTTTCATCTAAAGGATTATGTGATATATTAGCACTTGGATATTTAATTACCTGTACTCAGTAACAGAATGTATAAAGTAAGTTTATGTTATAAATTTCGAAACAAAAGCCAGTTGGAAGTAGTTTCCATAATAATATGGTTATTTTATTAAAATACTTTATACATGCTGCAATACAATTCTAAACTAAAATGCTAAGATTAATTTAATAAAATATATCCCTTATCAAATTTCTTTTCCTCATTTACCAGATGTTTTCAATCACATCTTTCCTTCCGACTATCTTCCAACTTCAAATGCACGTTCCCATTTCTGAATAATAATGCTATGTAAAACCTTTTTACCTAAATTTGCGTTGTTTCTTTTTTTAAAACTTATTTATAGTGCTGCCCCGACACTAGATGTTCTTTCACGTGTAAAGACAATTCATATCGTTTTATTTGCTTTTATATTTTCAAATGGTATCTTTGGATTCTTTTGAAACCGAGTTTTATTTTTGTTTTCCATTCCCCGTTTCTGTATGGAAGATTTCCTTCTCCATTGTAGTAGATCATTTCGCCATGAGGAAATTCAGTTCAAATTTTCACCGACGATAAGAGATAAATTTTTGGCTGGAATCGTATACAGGCCATTTTCTTTTGTAAAACGTGTATTTCTGTTCTTTCATGAAGATTTTAAAACGTTGTACCTTATAATTTCATTTGTAGGTGCATTATAGTTTTTCTACACAAAGGACTTTTATAGAGCATCCTTCATTTTTTTCCTTTCGCAAAAGCATGCCTAAAATATTCACAAAGTTATTTTTTTCAAATCTCATCCATTTTTAGCAGTTTTAAGGATATTTTTAGATTATCAAGTCAATTTCTTATTTTGATTAGTTTCACTTTTAAAGGAAAATCTTAAAATTTTGTGAGTTGAAATTATTATTTCCTTCTCATTTATAGCTGTTCCGTAAAATGTAAAATATAGAACATCTTACAATCACGCATATTTGTAAAAATTTACTATAGCCATTTTTATGGGAATTATAATCTTCTTTATTTAATTATTCTTTTTTATATAATTTTTTTAGGAACTGCATACAAAACAAGTTATTTTTGTAAAATTTATTTACGATGTAATAGAATTTGCAAATGTCATCATCATTCAGTCATTGCAATTATTCCTATCATTTTGGATATGCCTTAAAACGTCACATTCACTTAAGTAAATTGCTTAGATTTGCACATAAATGGGACTTTCAAAAATCCTTTTAAACTATCACTTCCTTCTGACTTTACTATTCGATAAAATATATTATTTTTATAATAGGTTTTACTATCACACTCTTTTCATATATAAAAACTACTATAAACCTCTATTAAGAAAATCTCCATTTTTAAAACTCCTTTTTTATCTGCTATTTACATTATATTTGTAATAAAATAGTAACATATTTTATTTTATTTTCATTTAGCTATTATGTTGAAAGAAAACTTCATACTATCATAAGTTATATTGATAACTGTTTTTCATAATATTAGTTCAGCTCCCATATAGTTGTTAGAGAAAAATTTCAATTATACATGGGATTTATACTCTAGGCATCATTACTGAACAAAATGGATGTCTTGATTTAACTAAGCAGTTTTATATATGATATACTACAACAGGAAAATAGGTTGCATTTGATTTTGTCGTAAAATTGCAATGCTTTTATATAATGCATATATGCATGCATATGGAAACGTGGTAAAATGATTTGATGTGCATGTAAAATATATTTAACTACAAGTCCGTTATAAATATTTATCAAAGAAAGATATTTTTTATTAATATACTTTGTACATTTTAAAACGTAATAATATAATCCAAAGCCACCGTTTCATTAATGTAAAATATCACATATAGACATAGGATTACAATGTAAACATTATAAATGATACACATTTTTAAAATTATAATTACACTATGCGTCATTTAAAGAATGATTTACATATAAGATTTTTTGTTAATGCATATTTCTTTATAAACCGATATATTTTATGATTAATATATTACTTTTAACACTTACAACGTAGCAATAAAATAGTAAAATTATAAGATAATTAACTGAAAATAATGGACTATAAATAATTTTAATTTTGTTAGTCTAAAAGTATACTTAAAAATATTGTGACATATAATATTAGTTATGAAATGGGAAAAATAAAATTTTCACATTACATCAATTTGTTAGTTAAGAACCTTGTATATAACATAATGACTTGATGGGTATCTTTATGTTGATAAGCTGATATATTTTTACTTTTATTTGCTTTTATCTCGAATACATTCAGTTTTACCATAGAGTGCAGATGGACATAAAATTCGGAGCTATAAAACTAGGCTTTATAACAATTTTAAATATAAAAATTTAAATTTAAATATTTCTTTTATTTATAGGAGAGTTACAAATACGTATATATGTTCTGAAATAATTCATCCAGAGATGTTTAAAAATACAATTTAATTTCAAGATAAAGTTTTATTGTACGTATGTATAGACACGCCAAACTCTAAGATGACAAATTTTATTTAAACATGGACAAGTAGAGTGATTCTGTTGAAATATGAACACTGAAATATATCGTGATTACAGTACTTCCATTATTTTTTGCAAACAAGCAAAAAACTAGTAACTTTCCATTAGACAAATATAAAAAAAATCAACAATAGACTCAAATCAAATATAGACTCTAGGTATTTTCATTACCATTATTTATTTAATACACAAAAAGTAAAATCACAAAAGTATATTTAAAAGTTAATGTGACGTATATGTATACCTGAAGCATGGGCGTAAAGCGAGAAATATAACAATTAAAGCAATGCTGACTTTAATCAGATTTTTTTAGAAAATTATGGAGAGAATTCAGATATTTGGGAGCTATGAAGGAACTGTTAAATAAAGCTAGTTCAGTAGCTTGAAGGTACAGTTTGCTTTTATGGCCACTGAAATGATCGTACTGATAATGAAGCTCATTCGTACCAGTGAAACATCTCTGTCACTTCACATTTTTTATTACTGTCTTACTTACTTTGGTTTTCCATATTTATGATAAAAATATATTATAGTATAATATTAAGTTAAGCGTAACCGTAACTTTGATCTGATAGAATGCAAAATTCAAATAATTTTTATTAACATTTTTCAAAATATAAAATATCTTCCAACAAAATTTCAAATAGTGCCATCATTGTTTCTAATCTAAATAACATCATATTTCGCTTTCATTCAAAAATATATTATTTCCTGTACTTATGATACTCAATTAAAGTCGCACATGGTAAATTCATATATATAATATATTATATAATATATATATATATAAATGGTTAAAAAAATAATTTTTTAAACCTTATTAAGAATTATATTTGGTTAAGAACCTGAGAAAAAAGAAAATTATGAAAGACACGCTCTTATGGAACAGACTGTAGATGCCAGAAAATTACAGAAAAAAATTACAATAAAAAAATAATTAAAAAAAAACAAAATAAATTACAGAAAAAAAAATAAAAAAAAAGAAATACAGAAAACTAAATTACACAGATAAAAATGTTTAATAAAATATTGGTGTTAAGGTCTTTCTTACAAAACTATATTTTTAAGACATTGTTTATATATACACATAAGCTCTTCAGGAATTCGTTTAGAAATGGTTAAAAATACTCTTAAATTTCAAGATTGTACGTGCTTAAAAAGGCCAACCTGTGAGATGACAAATATAATTTAGACACGGACGAATAGTGTAATTTTGTTGAAGTATGAACTATGAAATTTATCGTGATTACCGTACTTCTTTTACTTCTTACAAAGAAGCAAAAAATTAGTATCTTTCCATTAGGCGAATACAAGAATAAATCGACAATTTTTACAGAATATATCTATTTGCTTTACCGTGTTTTATTTAATACACAAAAAGTAAAATCCCAAAAGAGTTTTTAAAAGTTAACTTGACGTCAGAAATTATGCATACCCATGGCGAAGGCTGGGCGTAAATCGAGAAATATAACAATTAATCCAATGCTGATTTTAATCAGATTTTGTTTAGAAAATTATGGAGAGAATTCAGATATTTGTGAGCTATGAAGGAACTATTACATAAAGCTAGTTCAGTAGCTTGACTGTGCAGTTTGCTTTTATGGCCACTGAAGTTATCGTTACTGATAATGCAGCTCATTCATACCAGTGAAACATCTCTGTCACTTCACCTTTTATATTTCTGTCTTACTTACTTTGGTTTTCCATATTTATGATAAAAATATATTATAGTATAATATTAAATTAAACGTATAACCGTAACGGTCATCTGATAGAATGCAAAATTCAAATAATTTTTATTAATATTTTTCAAAATGTAAAAGATTTTCCAACAATCTTTCAAATAGTGCCGTCATTGTTTCTATTCTAAATGACATCATACTTCGCTTTCATTCAGAAATATATTATTATTTCCCGCACTTATTTCTTTAGACCACCAATAGGAATTGCACTATGTGTACGTATGCTAGCATTAATCACCATTTAGTCTCAGCATATTTATACTATGAATATAGAAAATTGATGATTTTATCATTTATTCCACCTCAAGGAAATTAAACTCCCCTGTCGTGTAGTCCTCGTTTATATTTGAGTATTAACCTGTGATCAAATGTATAGTGGTGATTTTATTTTGATTGCGTTGTGTAAAAGTATTTTTGTACTAAATTTAACCACAGGTTCTGAGAAACTACAGACATAAATATGAAGATAAACTAAATGTTAAATTAACAGCATCCGAAACTAGTTTAATATAAAAAAAGTAAATTTATATATATACATCTATGTACATACAAAACTGATGGTAATTTTCATAAAATATGCTTTATCAACATCTTCTAAATTAGTTCTGACAATTTTTTAATACTTAAGTAATTTTGTAAATAGAGAGAGGGCCTAATCTCAATTTTAAAATATATGTAAAAGGGGGTAGAGATTTAAATAATATCTAAATTTTGCAAAAAAGTAGGATTTCATTACCCGGAACAATGCTGGTTGATGGGTATCTATGGATATTTCGTCTGTCTGGTCCGGGGTTTCCTCCTGAGTGTTTGGGGTGCGGCCGTGCAATTTGACACAGAAACACTTCCCGTCGGACTTCGCTAGACTCTCGAACTCGTTCCGTCTGATTTCTCTCCTCGTCTGGACTATCGAATACCTTTTGTTGGACTCTCTCCTAGTCTAGACTATCGAACACCTTCTGTCGGACTACCGAACCTCTTCTGTCGGACTGCTCTCTTCGTCTCGAATATCGAACACTTTCTGTCGGACTCTCTCCTAGTCTAGACTATCGAACACACCTTCTGTCAGATTCTCCTCTAGTCTCGACTATCGAACACCTTTGGGACCTCCGAACAACTTCTCAAAATTACTGTAATTACAGATATTTTGTATACATAGTATTTATAGATCTTAAATACACACATATATTTACCTTATCTCCTCTTCCTTCTTATCATCCAATCGGGATAGTTGTAAGAATCTCATTGGTCTGCTTATACCCCGCCTTGAGACCGCCAACATGAAAAACCTTATCTCTTCTAATTGAGCACTGTTCCTTAGGGACTCATAAATACTCCACAAAGGTACATTCTTATTTA
>CM063511.1:35209386-35219386 GCA_032207245.1 Pardosa pseudoannulata | reverse complement strand
CTGACTTGAAAAAAATTGCAAAATCATTCATGTCACCAAATTTTTAATTGCAGAAGCTCTTGATTTCTCATCATTGACTTCCATACATCACAGATGTATAAGATTGAAGCCGTAAATAATTATAAAAAAGATAAAGTAAAGTACTCCAAAAAGTAAAGATTAAAAAAGAGATGTTTAATAGGTGGTTTTGCTGCTAAACCACTGTCCGCTAAAGGGTTAACAGATACCGGTAATATTTTAATCATTATATTGGAATTTTTGTTATATTTATTACTGTTATAACAAAAAGAAATTGAAAAGGAAGATGCTAAACTAGACGTTAAAACAGACCGAAATACAAAATCTTAAATTTCCACGGCTGAACAGGTTAGAGAATTAATACCTCTTATATTGAAATTAGCGTTAAATAGAGTGCAGAAAAAAAGACTGTTCACCTATGGATGTTACATCAACGTGAAACACAAAATTTCAAATTTATACATCTCATCAGTGTTTAATTTCGTAATAATGATACGAGTACATATTTCACGTTAATAATAGTGAACATTTATATTTAAACCTTTAAAGGTAAAGTTTCTTACAACGCATGCTTGAATTATGGACTATTTTCGTCATTACAATACATTTTATATTTAATACCAGGATGTAAAAAAGCTCAGTAAAATGTTCGAGACCATTCCTGAAAATTTAAGTACGATATTATTGGATGGGCATTTTTACATGATAAAAGACCTCAGAAGAAAAGCTAGTGAATGAAAAAAACGACACAAAAACATTACGAAACAAAATTAAGAACATAAATTACCACGTGACACAATGCGGGATATAGATTTTTTTTTCTTCATTCCTCCAATAGTGAAAGACAAATGCCCGACATCTAACTCTCGATCATCAAAATTTCTATTCTTTCTGTTATTCCTACATAAAAGATGGCAATAAAGCTATAAAATATTTCATAAAACACAATGGACAAAAGACAAACGATCTAGTGGGATTAGCGATCCATTAGTCTAAAGAATGGATGGAAAATAAAAATCACCAGGAAAGAAGCTAAACAGCCGAAATTATTTTTGAATTTCTCTGTCGTCCGCAGCAATAACCCATCAAAATAAATTATGGAAAATATTTAATAAAACTGAAGAATTCATTAATAATGACAGAGAGAGTGCGAGAGCGCGCTTAGGGGAGAAAGAACCGCTGAAGAAAAATGGTTTACAATTAGTAAAATGTATATAGATTTGAAATATGTAATAAAAAATACGCAATTTTTGGATAAGGGTCATATTTCTAGAATTTTCATTAAAGATTTTTAAAGGCGAATTTGATACTGTGTAATTTTTAAATACTGCTTTTCCAGTTTGTCTTCCTTTTTTTTCTAGCTTTTGAACTTTCCTTACTAACACTTAATTATTTTGTGACTACACACATTTTAAATTAGGTCCCACTTTATTATATATGCCAGTAAAAGTACCCATAGCATTTATAAACCAACATAAAAAGCCCTTAGTGATTATCAATGAATACATATCATCAGTATTCAAGATACTTTAGAAAAAACAATTATTGTGTATAAATTACGAATTATTAAGAAAACGTTTCTTTATTTATTCGGACCACAACAACCTAATTTACAAAATAACTTTCACTCATATACTTTTACTTTTTTCGGAATCACTTAACAAAAGCATGCATATACAACATGTAATTATATTTCGCTCGATTAGATTGCTTGATACTTCCAATTATTCTATAGTCTTCAATTTACAGCAAGTTTTATGGATATGGATTTGCCTAATGAAAGCTATATATGGTTCACTTTTAGTACATACTCTATCCATATAAGTTTTTCAACTTATATTTTATTCATAAATTGAAAACGCACTTTCGGGATTTTTGGAGAATAGTCTATTATGTATCAAACGTGCAAATAGTAAATATTATCCATGAATGAAAGACAACGTAACTAATATGCTGTTCAACAATTGTAAAAAAAGCAATTCCAAATCTCATGTATGATATTAGTGACCAAAGTGATTTAGTGTAAATTGTAAAATTAATTTAAAATAAGAGATTTGAAAAAAATTTTCAATTTTACAACTCCTCTTCAACCTCCACTCAAAATGCAGCGAAAGAGGAAATGGAACGAATGATTCGATAATAACGAAATTTAATTGTTAATAGAAATAAATTCACAAAAAAATTGGAAAATACCAAGAAAAAGTTAGTCCAAAGGGATGAGGGAGAGTAGGGCGGGATCTCATCCAGCAAAAAACTCTTTTTTAATTCAATGCTGTTTAAACATTTGCTTGTCCTGTACTTCTCCTTTGAAATATGCATAAACTCTTTTTTACTTTTGTATACCACATGGGATACACAATGAATTATATTTTAAGCGAAAAATAATGAAAATTCAGTTAGATGTGTAAGTTACAGTCTGTTTCACAAGAGCGTGTCGTCTATTGCTCTGAAAATACAAACGAATTTGTTAAAATACATTTGTACCGTGTAGTATACATATTAAACTGAAATGAATTTCACCTAATACATTGTCCAGTCCCATTATTTTCGATTATGCAAGAATCACTTTCATTCGATTTTGACTTTGAGCGGCTTTTACCCCGTTCCGGTAGGTCGTCAACATTTTGTACCGCTTTATAACGTGCTACCCACTTCTTGACGAACGACTCCGACTTTCTCATGCACCGGGCTTTAATTTTCAAGAATTGTAAAAGTACCCTATGAGTCAGATAAAAAAAATGGTCTTTTGGATGGTTACACAGAAACAATGCCTCAAAAAGGCTCGCATACGCGACACTCATTTTGGAATTGTTGATTTAAACACAGCAAAACAAATCGAATAAAGAATATAACCATAAAGCGTTCTTCTCTAATATTTGAAGAACACGTGCAACTAAGCCGGTATCTGCGAGCTATCTATTGACGAAGTTATGAGAGACACGCACTTATAGAACAGACTGTAGATGTATGGAATACATACAGGATATAATTATTCTCATATGGGAACATATTTAAACCTTTACTAATACCTGTATCTCCTACTGCTACATACGTGTAGTAAATGACTAATAGGTAGATGGGTTGAAGGCAACATGTACATACAGTATGCTATATAGGTCGTTATACATAAACGTGAATGGGTCGCTCGGGTCTCATCACTGATTTTGCTAACCGGGCTAATAAAACTAAGTCCTATAGCTAAAAACCCATTTAAATATAAATCTTTTAAAGTACACCCATGGCTGTAATCAATTTCGAAGTCTAAGACCTCTAGGTATATCACAGTGCATACATATTTAAATTGTTGGTTTCAATTTCATCGTCGCAGTCGCCAATCACATTTCATTGGCGACAAACAATCATTACTTTTGTTTGTTGACTCCACCCTCGGTGCTCCCTGTTGTTCTATACTATTACTATATAAAAAAAACGACTAATAAGTAAAATCCAGGTACAACCGCTTTAGAAATTCGGGGATAGACAACTTAAAATTGTGATGGCAAAAGATTATGAGCAAGGATATTTCGTTAAAATAATAAGATTTTACATCCTTTAAAAAATCCCCACTCACGTTCACGTAAACCACTCATGCATATTATTCGATAAGATACATTTAAAGATTTAACGAATTTAAGTATGTACGCATGCGTGTATGTGTTAATGCCAGTGAAAGTGCTTATGTACATAATGATACAATATTATTGTTATCATATTAATATCAGTTTATTTTTTTATTGTTTTCGGCTAGACTTAGTACACGAAACGTTCCACCAGAGAGTATACAGGACATATA
This sequence comes from Pardosa pseudoannulata, assembly GCA_032207245.1. Taxonomy (NCBI): domain Eukaryota; kingdom Metazoa; phylum Arthropoda; class Arachnida; order Araneae; family Lycosidae; genus Pardosa; species Pardosa pseudoannulata. Next base: position 35,215,575 of record CM063511.1, on the reverse strand, counting down.
CAGAAAATCATTTTATATAAGAAGTTTTTGGGGATAAAGACTTGCTATAAATCTCAACAGTTAGATTCTAAGTGTAGCATGACTAAAATCAAACCAACACCAAAAGCCTAAAAAACACTAACAAACAGTAGGCTAGAAAATATAAAAACAATAAAAAATTTCATACCTTAAATTTTATTTTAGAACATGAGAAAACTTAAAATTTTTGACGACATTTCCTTGAAATCCAGCCATAAACTATAGCAGTGTGACTAAATTATACCATGTGGTATCAGTCACTAAAGTTAAATTTAATACAAATGAAAACATTACACCAGAATGATAAAAGAAATACATGCTTGAAGCATGCTATAAAGAAAGGTCCAGCCAATGATTAAAAGTTTAAATCAGTCTAATTTCATATTTTCCCAAATATTTATGTATAAACAAATACTATATGGTAATTAAACACATGTTAATAAAATATCACTTAGATTTAAACGTATTGCATTTGCGATCTCTTATTTTGGATTAGTTTGGAGATATACTGTCTAGTTTTATGCAATACGGGGGCTGTTAATGTTGAAAAACTAAAATCAAACGAACACCAAAAGCCAAAAAACTACTTTGAGCCATCTTGTTTTTGGCAACTATTGGCGAAACACGACTCCGCGAAGCACACGCCAAGTGCCTAAGCCTAACACGCAGCGGGACACCTACCTGGACTGCAAGATACCTGGTTGAATACTTATGCTTCAAATTACACAGCATTATGTATAATTTAAGCATTAAGAAAAGAAATAATGATCTAACAGATATAATGTTTCACACTCATTGTGGCCTGATACCTAAATTTAGAATTCAACCTGATCTTCCTAGATATCTAAGAGCTATACAATTGGATATTTTGATTAATGCAGTTATATGCGGTCTATTAAATTAATACTTTCTGTGCTAGACCTAGAAACTCAGCTTGAACTCTATGGAGTCGTGCTCCTAAAATAGTCACTATTTTTTTTGTATGTGTGTGTTGAAATATTGAAACATCCTTAAAATCAACAAAGGCATAAACACTTAATTTAGTACACGAAGTTAGTTTAGTTTACGAATTACGAAGTTAGTTTACGAAGTTAGTTTAGTTTACGAAGTTGACAAGGAGAAAATAAGTATCGCCCGAGAAATGGCGCCAAAAATACGCAAAAAAATCATACATATATATCCGTACACTGTGATACAGCCACCGTTCTGTACCAACCTCAAGTTCCCAATGGCAAAAAGTGCGAGACAGCTCGGCTGAATTCTGTTATACTTAAGAATAAAAAAAAACACCACAAGGGGTCTTCCTAGTACTATATACACATATATATATATATACACATATTCGATCCTCATTCTATAATTTTTATGTTCTTGAAAACGCAAAACTCATTTATATTTAAGGAACTATTATAGCAGTAAAACAAGACCAGAAAATACTTGGTTCATATCATCTTTTCTAATTGCGTTACCTCCTTCATTTTCTTTCCTTGGAAATCGCGGACTAAATTCCACTATGGCAAATAATGCAACTGTTTTGGACTATTTTGAACTTTATTTTGACGAGGTTATGTTGAAAATAATAGTAAAAGAGACCAACAGTACATGAGAGGAACAGACCCATGAGACTAACTGTTCGACACTTTGCTAGCCATATACACCCAAATCTCATCAAGAAAGAGCCTCGTAGATAGTATGCTGTCTGTTTTTAAAAAAACTGAAGGTGGAACAAAAAATTCGAAAAGAAACGCAAATTTAGTGCTAGGATTGTTAGGTAGGACTTTGCATCGAGCCTTGTTTCGAAATTTATCATACAAGACTTCATTTCTAATAAATGTTTTTTAAGTCTTTTGCATTTTTTAATTAGTATATAAGTTTTGCTTTTGTGTTTTATAAAATAAATGATAATTTAACCAAGATTAATTTTTAAAATGAAGCTTTTATATTATTATTCTACAATTTCATTTTTCTGAACACCTTTTTTAGGACCTAATTCTATATTAAAAAAACTCTTTTGCAAAATTTTTTTGTATATTTCAACTCTAAAATGTATATAGATTTGAAATATGTAATAAAAAATACGCAATTTCTGAACATATTTTGATAAAATAAATACGCAGCGAGAGGGTTAATTCATACCAAAATATCTGCTAATAAAATCTGTCGATGCACTTGGTAGGTGAAAGATATGAATGTATTCCAATTAAACAGTTCAGTCAACAAATTGATTTAACACCTTAATGTCCATACCATGCCAAAATCAATTTTATAAAATAATTCTTCTATTTTAGGTCCCACTTTATTATATATGCCAGTAAAAGTTCCCATAGCATTTATAAACCATCTATAAATGAGTTAACTCAGTACATATGAATTATTGATGGAATACACATTATTTCAATGAAATATTAGAAAATGTTTCAGAATTAACAATTTACAGTATTTGAATTAGAATACATTTGTGAGGAAACTTGAAGAATACATATCATCAGTATTCAAGATAACAATAAATATTATTCTATTGCAAGGCTTAAATTGCATTTTGAAAGAAATTGTGTATAAATTACGAATTATTAGGAAAACGTTCTTTATTTATTGAATGGGCTGTCTAGAAACAGCGATTAGCATATATTAGTTCCAAAGCAGAATAACTTGCAACAAATTGCATATAAAAGGAAAATAATTCATTATTGTGCATGCATATACAACATGTAATTATATTTCTCTATCCATATAAGTTTTTCAACTTATATTTTATTCATTAAGAGCTTTTCTTTTTAATCTTAATTGTAATCATTTTTTAACTCCTCTTCTTAGCCCACTCTCCTGTTTCTAATCATGGATCTTGTTGGTGCTTCAACCACATTTGGCGAAATTGGCGTGCTTGCAGCTTGCGTGCGTGGCGTGCTTGCAGCGTGGCGTTTGAAATCTGGCGAGGGGATCGTAACTCAACAAATTGATACATAAACAAAAACAACATTTTGAGGAAAAATTTTACAAAAATTGAATATTTAAAATCTAATTGAATTAACAAAGAAAACACAAAGGAAACACATAACATTCATACTAAATAGACTGAAATATTCACTTAATCACAAATTAAATAAACTGAGTGTGATTTTCATCACAAATTTGTGATTTAGTGTAAATTGTAAAATTAATTTAAAATAAGAGATTTGAAAAACAATTTTTAATTTTACAACTCCTCTTCAACCTCCACTCAAAATGCAGCGAAAGAGGAAATGGAACGAATGAGAAATGAAAATAACATCGATAATAACGAAATTTAATTGTTAATAGAAATAAATCACAAAAAAATTGGAAAATACCAAGAAAAAGTTAGTCCAAAGGGATGAGGGAGAGTAGGCGGGATCTCATCCAGCAAAAAACTCTTTGACTTAAAAGAAACTGTATTTTGAGTGGAGGTTGAAGAGGAGTTGTAAAATTGAAATTTTTTTTTAAAATCTCTTGTTTATTATTAAATGAATCCAAAATGATTAAAATTATTTTGTTTAGCTAATTACTGAAAAATATCACAGGATATGTTTTAATAAAATTTAAGAAAAGGTGAAAAACTGATTACTATTTATAATACAAAAAAAATATTTCAGTTAACATTTATGAACTAGCATATAGCCCGTGATATGACGGGATCAGTAAAATTTTTAATTTTCAAGAATTGTAAAAGTACCCTATGAGTCAGATAAAAAAATGTTTTTTTTTTGGCTGAGAATTATCGTTTTACAAAAATAATCGATTAAAATTATCACATATGTACCTAATCTATTATTTAAGCCAAATATAAAAGAAAATTATTTAAGTAATATCTAAGTTTAGTGATAATACGTATGAGAATAATACAGAATATATTTAAATAATCTAAAATAAATGATTATAAGAGATAATTAAATAAATGACGTTATAGTGCTAGAAAAAATTGTTATTTTTAACGTATTTATTATGTGATAAATTGATAAATTTAATAGCCTGCTCCTAAAATAGGGCTTGCTATAATGGTGAATTTAGAATATTTTAAATATGACAGTATTTTTCGCTGTGAAACGACGCTTATTCATACAAATTTATTTTAGAATCGGATCTATAGTTTAGGAAAAAAAAAGTTGAAAAAATAATAAACATTTATTTTGAAAATAATAAAACGACTTAAGGAATAAGAATTTAAAAGAAAAAGCAGAAAATATTAAATTAATTAGACATTTAGAAAATTTTGACTGAGTCGGGGACAGAACCGTCCACTTTACAAGTTTGCTGATCAAATGGGCAGACCCTCTACCGAACGTGCTAGACCTACATCCAATGAAGGACTAATTAGAGTATATGAGGGTGGAGTAAACACAGTCCAGTTTAAATATTACGCTCCACCCTCGGTGCTCCCTGTTGTTCTATACTAAATACATATCAAGAATGAATTTAGTATAGAATAAGAGGGATAATAAGACTTGAAATAATAGCATTAAACTCTCGAAAAAGGGGGATGGGGTGGATTTCGAACTCGCTTTGAATTTCGCTAACTCAGGAAAAATCCAATATGGATGCTTGTATCCATTCCAGGTACAACCGCTTTAGAAATTCGGGGATAGACAACTTAGGCTATTATTATATAGGGGATGCATATTTCATTCCAACTCCTTCAATAGATTAATAAAATAAATCATATAATTAAATATGCCATTACATTGTTTTTATCATTATGTTCTACATGTCATATAATTAAGAATGTTTGTTTACAAAATGTTAAAATAATAAGATTTTACATCCTTAAAAATCCCATTAAAATATTATATAAGCATAATAATTAACACAATTAATAGAACATTTTATATAAACATAATAAATTTATTTTACAAATTTAACTTTATAAAGGATATATTTTTACAATTTTAAATTCAGTGAAAGCATTAAATATAAAACCACAAATTACCATAAATAGTTAACATGGCAAAAATGTAGCAGTTTAATAAAGCAGAAAAATGAAATTCCTCTTAGAGAACTAATTTGTGTAGAAGATAGCTAATGAATTTCCAAAGCATTCTAAATAATTGTTCATTAGAACACAAAAAATATGCTTTTAAGTTTTCGTATCAATAGATAATTCCAACAATTTAATTTCATAATTAAACCACTCATGCATATTATTCGATAAGATACATTAAAGATTTAACGAATTTGCTCACGTAAAGAGATTATTTTTATAATTAGTAAATCCCTTTCTTTCCCTACAATTAGGGATTTTTAAAGACACTAAGCATAAACAAGTTTTGATCTGCTCTTAAAAAGATTGCATTGCTGATTTTAAAGAATGTTAATCCCATGTTATCCATAATTTATTTACTGATTGATTGATAACGAAGTCATTGTGCATAGAAACTCAATATTTTTTTATTGTTTTCGGGCTAGACTTCGATGCTGCTGCCACAAATAACTTATAATAAAGGTTTATAACTTTGTTTTATATAAGAAGTTTTTGGGGATAAAGAACTACCATTCAATTTTCACTTAAAATATCAAATGGGAAAGTAGATTATATTATACCTTAAATTTTATTTCAGTAACATGAAAAACTTAAATTTTTGACGACAAAAATGCTATCAGTCAGTGAGACTAAAGCAGTGAGACTAAATTATACCATAAATTTTATTTCAATAGCATCATGAAGTTAAATTTAATACAAATGAAAACATTAGACCAGAATGATATATGAAATACATGCTTGAAGCATGCTATTTAAGATATGACAGACAAAAAGTTATTCTTAATGGTAAAAACAAAAAGAAAATTGTGGCAGCAACCGATTAAAAGTTTAAATCAGTCTAATTTGATATTTATCTCAATATTTAAGCATATTAATATACAAACACATGTTAATAAAATATCACTTAGAATTAAACGTATGGCATTTGCGCATAAATTATTAATCATCTAAAGGCTTCAGAAAACAATAAATATATTTCAGAGCATTATCTCTTATTTTGGATTTTTTTCGATATATACTGTCTAGTTTTACGCAATACGAGGGCTGTTAATGTTGTTACTAATCAATAGTGTAGCATGACTGAGATCAAACCAACACCAAAAGCCAAAAAAACACTAAAAAATATAAAAACAGTAGACTAGAAAATATAAAAGCATTAAGGTAATAAAAATATACCTTAA
>CM063511.1:35194386-35201886 GCA_032207245.1 Pardosa pseudoannulata | reverse complement strand
TTGTTTGTTGGCTAAGAATTATCCTGCATCAAGAAATAATTAATTGAATTTAAAACTATCACATATGTACCTAACCTATTATTTATAAACCAAATATAAAAGAAAATTATTTACATAATAGCTAAGTTCAGTGATAAAACAAAGAAAAATAATTTGTAGACATTATTTAAATAAATTAATGATTAAATAATGTGTTTAAAGGATAGACATCATCATGCTAGAAAAAATTATTTTTTAGCTGTTTATTATGTGATAAATTGATAAATTTAATTGCCTGCAACTTAAAAAGGCCTGATATAATGGCATTAAACGTTCGAAAAGGATTAAAAGAGTGGATTTCGAATTTTAAAGACTAGTATATTTGCTGTGTGTAGCATATTATACCAGTTTTATTTTCGAACCGGATTGATAGTTTAGAAAATATAAACTTACTCGCTTTGAATTTTGAAACTCGTCAAGAATATATATGTCTCTATGTATTAAAAGATCAACCACTTCATAAATTCAAGGACATACAGATAACTTAGCTATTATATATAGGGGATGTGTGTGTAATAATACTTTAACCGGAAACTTATAACCTTAATTATAATTGTATATTTAAATAATTTCTTTTTATTTCTAAATATGTATCGTCTGGATATTCACCCCCGATTCTGGTAACTCTTATTTCCGAAAAACAAAATTTGTTTTTGCTTATCTCAATAATTCTTATATATTCTTCTTACATAACTTAGTTTCACTTCTTCTTGCTAGTAATAATGTGAGTAATCCTCCTGATTAAACTCTATTTTTAATTATAAAATTGTTATGGTTAATATTCAAGACAATGACTGCAAGGTGTCAAATATAGTTACAATTTTCAGAACCGCAGTAGCTCAGTTGGCAAAGACAACGAATTCGTAACTGAGAGTTGCTCTCCAGAGGACATCTTTGGGAATTTGAAGGACAATGACTATAAACATATTTTAAATTGGATTAATGAACACTGATCTGTAGCTTTTTTTGCCTCAACCCAATCTTTTTCATCCATGCTCGTCTCTGTCCTTTTCTATCATTTGTCCCCAAACTACAGCCACCTCATCGTAACAACTCTCGTGTGCATATAAACTGGAATTGCGTTTAAGTCCCTTTCGTACGATATGACCAGTGATAATTTTTATCATTTTATGGTTAATGTTCAAACAATGACTGCACGGTATCACACATAGTTACCAATTTTCAGAAACCGCATAGCTCAGTTGGCAAAGGCAACGAATTCGTAACTAAATTGCCCTCCAGAGACATCGTTTGGGAAGAAGGACATTACGACTATAAACATATTTTTCACCAAGTTGATTAATGAACACGGTGGATCTGTAGCTATTTTTTTTTTGCCTCAACCCAATCTTTCCATCCATGCTCGTCTCTGTCCTTTTCTATCATTTGTCCCCAAATCTACAGCCACCTCATTGTAGACAACTCTCGAGTGCATAGTTGGGGCAACACTGGATAATGCGTTTAAGATTTCGTACGATATGACCAATAAGAATCTTATCATTTTAATTCTTGTTCTGTGCTTTTTTGAATACCTCCTCTATAGAAGTTCTTTATTAATTATAGTATTAATTTGTTTTTACGCTGACTTGACCGGACCATACAGCAGCAACTGTGATGACCGTGCCTCGACAGTGACCCATAAATGGTTACCAAGACACCGCTAACCTACGATAGGCCCTCATGGTCCTATTTTAATGTTCCAACCCGGTAAGAGCAAAAACAGAGGTAAGCTCAGACTAACAGAAGAAAGCTAGAGAAATATCACTCAGGTACTAGATCGTGAACCCGTACCCACCTAAAGGAGTGCATCTGGGGAAATTATGGTATGTAAGCGGAATTGACCTCGAACGGTAGTTACCTCATTCAAATTGGATGTCGTAACTGAGATTGCGGGTTCGAAGAGCCGGCCTAAGATCCCCGTGTTCACTAAAGGGGCCTGTCACGTAAAATATTCGTGGTCACGATGTCCTCCATGTTTATCAGTACCTGTGACTGGATCTTCTGCTTGGCCCTGTTCTAAATTATGAAACCCACTTGTCAGTCGTTTTTTTTCCCCTAGCACCTCTTTTCCAACTAATCGCGTCGACAGGGGTTTCGACAGCGAATTATTGTTCGAAAACAGATTGTGACCCCATTCTCGTTCGCATTCGATAACTCGTATCGCACATTTTGAGGAAAAAAAAATATTGCAAGCGATAATAAATGAAAGAAACTAATTTTGCGTAACGGAAACTCCTTTCCTAAGGGAAAATAACTTAAATGTAGCCTGACGACTTTTAAAACCCACTCTTTTTTGGTAAGTTCCGCCTATTACGAAAAGGTTACTTTTTGAAAGGGAAAAAAATCTTGGAGAAATCAAGTAGCCTCCGGTTTATATCGAGCTTGGTTTGACCAAGTGTCATAAGACAACAAAAACAACAATAACCATTTTTCATTTGTGGTAGGTCTTATAACACCCATTAGAAAGAGAAATTCAATGAGAGAAATTATACTCTATCATCCCTTTTTCATCTTAATTAGAATTCAGTATAGAATATTTTCATATTCGGATGAAGATGAAGTGGATTATTTTAACCTTTGCATATGGACTTACAGAGATATACTTTTAATATCATCTATTTTTTAAAGATGAGTAACAGGGCCGTAGGTTGCTATAAAATGCTCTCATTACTAGAAAAGGGTTGCAATGCAGACAATAAGGTCGTGATTAACCCGATTGTAAAAAATTGGTAAACTACATTCAAATTCTAACTCATAATTTTTGAGGAGAGTAAAATAATTAGTATTTATCTCAATTAATTCGGACTGTCTGATTTTTTTTTTGTTTCTTCGTCTATTAGATTACTATTTAATTATGTGTGTATTGGATATCGGAATAATTTAGTAATTGTCTAATTAATTATCTTAGCTGCTTCATAATGACAGATAAAATATTTAAATTTATTCCTTACATTTGCAACATGATGTATATACGTATAACAGAAATATTATATAAAATATATATATTTTTTATCTTTTATTATTTTAACTGATTGTTTATTCTTAGCGTCGTATAAAATATGTTTACTAATGTATATTTTCGAAAGTTACCTTATATTTAGGTAAATTTACTTTTCTTAATTAGGTATATAACGTTATATTTTGTTTAAAATATATGCTTTTAAAAGATAAAATAATTAACTTTTTAAATAAAGAATCTCAAATTTTAATATTTATTTTTTTAATGTTAAGAAAACTAATTTTTTTTTTATTTTTAGTTTAAATATATTGTTTCAATTAATATATTTTTGATTTAAAAGATATTTGATAAACTTAAATATTTGTTATGAATTTTATTTATTATAGATAATCAAAATGTATGTTATAATTAATAATTTTTAGCAAACATACCGTTTATAATAAAAATATGTTTTTTCAAACAACCTGCCTTACTTTATAATCGATTTCTACTGTGTAATACGAATATACAAGAAAGATATCATGTTAAAACAATTTATACAATTAAATAACATAGCTTTTCTGCTTTGAATTTGATATGTACTTCTATAAAATTGTTTTTGTAAAATTCTTGGTAAAAAATAATGGCAGTTCATTAAAATTAATGAGTTTGTTTTAAAAGTATGTTATATAGTATTTCAATTCTTATATAAACGTTTTCTATTTTAATTAATAAATCGACTTTCCGAATTATAGATCTGCAGATGTTTTATGTAATACAAGTAATTTATGTACTCGGTTTCAAAACGAATATGTCTACAACACGCCTCTATTTCTTTTACAAAATGATATAACAAAAATGTATACTAGTGCATATAATGGCCCTAAAATATCAACATAAAATGATCTAAATGCCTGCAGATTGTTAACTAATTATTACACTGAATTTAAAATATATTCTAGTATATAGATACCATAGAATCATCCATACGATTGTTTAATCAAAATGTTCGAGAATGTACTACACCCACCTCAAAACCTGTAAAAGAATCTGGTCTTTTAGTAGAGTCAGTATAGATTAAACAACGATAAATAATGGACTTGATTGTGAATATGTTAATTCTTGCTTAGTGTATCTAAAGAGCGGATTTCTTTATGAGCAGATTAACTTTATGGTGTGTTGGGGTTCAGATTTGGAACAATGTACTGAACTAAGCAGAGTTGCTGAAAGAAGTTAGCATTCTGCATATCTGTAATGTTTAATGCTCCTAATCTAAACCCGTATCACTTTAAAATAATATTTTGATTGTTGCTTTTCGCTTAACCCCCCCCCAAAAAAAAAAACCTTTTAATCTATATCTATTAAAATTAATTGTTAAATACATATTTTAGAATAAAAAGGTGGAGAAATATTATTACATCTAATTATCATTGAAATGACAAATATTTTATATTTAAAATCGTAGAAAGAGTTTTGATCATAAAAACCCAAAAGAAAAAAATTCCCTTTTATGAAGTTTATTAGATGTCAAACTTGAGACACCAGCATTGCCTTTTTTATGACCATATCCCTTTTTTTAATGGTTTGTGAGTGAATTATTTTGGTGACTTTTGGAAAGTAAATCCTCATATAGCAGATCAATTTCAAAAAAGATGTAGGAATAATATGATCCTGCGGTACCGGAGTTCGTGGGTTTGAATCCCACTATGGCATGGATGTTCGTAGCCGTTCGGAATCGGCTTTAAGCTGTAGGTCCAGGTCTCATTAGCCCTCGTGTAGGAAAAAGTAGACCCTAGCACTACACACTAAAAAACCAGAATCTACGTTTTCATCTCACAAGTCTTATAATATTATTTTAAAATTTATTTTTATTTTTTTACCATGAAACATTATTTATGAATTTAGTTTTATGTTATAGGATAAAACTTTTTAGATGACAAGTCGTAAGTTTTGCTTTTCAAGGACTTATTTTTATAATTCTTTGGACTTATAAAAAATAAGTCCAACTAATTTGGACTTCTTTGGAGTTTTCAAAGTTTTGAATCCAAAGATATTTCCAGATTACTCTGTACATATATATATATATATATATATATATATATATAAATGTATATATATATATATATATATATATATATATAATATATATATATATATATATATATTGTCACGAAGATTCGAATGAACACACCGTTTAACGTAACAGAAGAATTTATTGAAGCTAAGTAGCAACTCGCAACTTTACAAGACCGAGAAGTTGCCTACAACTACACTTCTTTCATTAAGATCACTTGGTACATATCTTCAGCAACTCCTTTCATTAAGTGAGATACTTTCTCGTTGTCGGACATTGAAGGATTGACTTCTTGACAAAGCCCTAATACACTCTGAATGTAGGACTGAGTACTCTCTCCTGCCCTTTGAGCTCTACATTTTAGTTGTTCTTCGGCCTTTTTTGTGTACTTGAGACGATCGCCCAAAAGTTCATTTAAACCCCTCTTGAATGCGTCCCAGGAGTCCAAGGTATCTTCATTATTTATGTACCACTGTTTGGCCGTACCGTCTAGGAAAAAATAGACGTTTGCAAGACACATCATTTCATCCCATTTGTTGAACTTTGCCACTCGATCGTATTCTGCAAGCCATTTCCGAGGGTCATCTCCAGGCTCCCCACGGAAGGTTGATGGGCTCCTTAAGTAGGAGTTACCATGGAAGGCTTCGTATCTTCGGGCATTATCTGCTTCTTTCTTTTTTTTGGGTCGTAAAGGCCAAATTCCGGAGGTAATCCTCTTAAACGGAGACTTCTGCGAACACTGTCAGAATTATCCACAATGGCGAAATCGTTACCCGGCGCCTCCACCAAATTTGTCACGAAGATTCGAATGAACACACCGTTTAACGTAACAGAAGAATTTATTGAAGCTAAGTAGCAACTCGCAACTTTACAAGACCGAGAAGTTGCCTACAACTAGTGGGTATCAGCTTTTATACCCGAACAGAATATTCGAGAAATAACTAATTTACATATTAAAGAAAGATCTAGAATATTCAAGAACATAAGGAAACAATAAATAACATTTTTAAATTAAAAATCCGTACTTTGGATAAACTGCCATGGCAAGCATCGAACCCACAATCTTCGGGTCTGGATCGCGTGCTTTGACCATTCGGCCACTGAGCTCGTTGGCTAAGCTTCTTTATGCGGCATTGCTCCTTTCTCAAAAAGACAGCGTCTCGCTGCTATTTAGATCTGGAGCGTGTCAAAGGTCCCTTGTAAATTTCTTTTGACTTTTCTTCCGGAAGAACGACACCTGGATTTCGTCCATCTTCACTTTCGGTCTGCTTCGTCGGATCATGGTACGACTTCATACGTAAAACATGGACAACGTCTTTTGGTTTTCTTTTTCGGGAGGCAGGATCGAAATCTTGCACTTCATAGGTAACGTCGGATAGACGGCGCAACACTTGATAGGGACCAAAATACCTCCTTAAGAGCTTCTCTGAAAGACCGACCTTTCGGACCGGGGTATAAACCCATACGAGGTCTCCAGGACTATAAGACACCACTCGGTGCTTAGAGTCATAACGTCGACGGTCTTTATCTTGCGCTCTCAGAGTATGCGTTCGAGCCAACTGTCTCGACTCTTCTGCTCTGGAAATAGTCTTGGCTATGTAATCGTTAGTTGCATCATCAGGGCAGAATGGAAACATCGTGTCCAGAGTCGTTTCGGCTTCACGTCCATGAACTAGGTAGAACGGTGTGAATCCTGTTGTCTCCTGCTTAGCAGTGTTATAGGCGAACGTCACAAATGGTAGAATTTCGTCCCAGTTTTTCTGTTCGGTGTTAACATACATGGACAGCATATCGGCTAGAGTTTTGTTAAGGCGCTCCGTCAAACCATTTGTCTGGGGATGATAGGCCGTCGTCATGCGATGATCGATATTGCACAATTCGACGAGAGCGGAAACAAGTCTGGATTGAAAAACGGCACCACGATCTGTAATAATGACTCGAGGAGCTCCATGTTTTAGAAGAATCTCTTCGAGCAGGAACTTGGCTACTTCTTCGGCTTCAGCAGTTGGTAAAGCTTTAGTTATTGCATAGCGTGTACAATAATCGGATCATACTGCGATTCATTTAATTCCATGGGCAGATTTAGGAAATCTCCCAGCCAGATATATCCCAATTCGATGAAATGGTGCGACAGCAGAATAGATGGAAATCAGGCTTCCAGGTGGTAGTTGTGGAACTGATTTTTTCCTTTGGCATTCTCGGCAGTGCATGACGTATAGAACATCATTCCGGTACACCCCGGCCAATAAAATCTTTTCCGGATCTTCTTCTCCAAGTTTTTTTAAATTTTTGTTTTACTTATATTATTGTATTATTTATTTTTGTTTAAAGTTATTGGAATTTTCAAACTTTTAATCAGATGTTGCTTTTTGGATAACCCTGTACCTATTTTATTCTAAAAAATATGCAAAAATATTAATAGTTGTGAATTTCATAGATAAGTAAAGCA
>CM063511.1:35179386-35181886 GCA_032207245.1 Pardosa pseudoannulata | reverse complement strand
CCAAGTTTCAAAACGAAAGAATTGAGTCATAAGTCATTAAGTATGTATTATCCCCAAAACCATAACCTGAGTAAAACCCTTGATGTTATGAATATAACATCATAAATGCATTTTAAATATTCAATGTTTCATTCATAACTTAAATGTAGCAGCAAAATTTTAACAAATAAATGTTTAGCTCCCTAGTGCGTAAATAAATATTCCCCTTATACCTTTTGCTCCTATTATTTGTTTGTTTTTTTTATTATTTTTCAAATCTTAAAGTAGATATGAAATAGTCGACCAAGTTTCAAAACGAAAAAATTGAGACATAAGTCATTAAGTATGTATTATCCCCAAAACCATAACCTGAGTAAAACCCTTGGTGTTAGGAATATAACATCAGAAATGCATTTTAAATATTCATTGTTTCCTTCATAACTTAAATGCAGCAGCAAACTTTTAACAAACATTATTTATTTTTATTTATTATTTTTCAAATCTTGAAGTAGATATGAAATAGTCGACCAAGTTTCAAAACGAAAGAATTGAAGCATAAGGCATAAAGAATGAATTATCCACAAAATCATAACCTGAGTAAAAGACTTGATGTTATGAATATAACAACGGAAATGAATTTTAAATATTCAGTGTTTCATTCATAACTTAATGCCGCAGCTAAATTTTAACCAATAAATGCTTACCTTCCCAGTGGGTAAATATACATTCCTCTTTAGCTTTTTGTTCCGATTATTTGTTGATGAACTGATAAAGAATGATTTATCAACAAAATCATAACCTAAGTAAAACCACTAATGCTATGAATATAACAACTGAAATGAATTTAAAATGAACAGTGTTTGATTCATAAATTAAATAACGCATCTAAACTTTAACCAATAAATGTTTACCTTCCTAGTGTGTAAATATATTTTACTCTTATGTTGTTTTCCTCTATTATTTATTGATAAATTATTTTTAAAATCTCAAATTACACATGAAATAATCGACCAAGTTTCAAAACGAAAGAATTGAAACATAATGTATAAAAAATAAATTATCCATAAAATCATAACCTAAGTAAAATAACTGATTCTATGAATATAACATTGGAAATGCATTTTAAATATTCAGTGTTTCATTCATAACTTAAATGCAGCAGCTAAATTATAACCAATAAATGTTTACCTTCCTAGTGCGTCAATATATTTTCCTCTTATGCCTTTTCCCCTATTATTTATTAATAATTTTGTTTAACTCAAAGCACACATGGAATAGTCGACCAAATTTCAAAACGAAAGAATTGGAACATAAGGCATAAAGAATGAATTATCCACAAAATCATAACCTGAGTAAAACCCCTGATGCTATGAATATAACAACGGAAATTCATTTTAAATGTTCACTAGTTCATTCATAACTTAAATGCAGCAGCTAAGTTTTAACCAATAAATATTTACCTTCCGAGTGCGTAAATATATTTTCCTCTTATGCTTTTTGCCCCTATTATTTATTGATGAATTATTTTTAAAATCTCGAAGTACATATGATATAGTCGACCAAGTTTCAAAACGGAAGAATTGAGATATAAGGCTTTAAGAATGTATTATCCCCAAAACCCTAACCTGAGTAAAACCAATGATGATATGAATATAACATCGGAAATTCATTCTAAATATTCAGTGTTTCATTCATAACTTAAATGCAGCAGCTAAATTATAAACAATAAATGTTTAAATCTCTGGTGAATAAATATATTTTGATCTTATGCCTTTTGCCCCCTATTATTTATTGAGAATTATTTTTAAGATCTTAAAGTAGATATGAAATAGTCAACCAAGTTTCAAAATGAAAGAATAGGAACATAAGTCATAAAGAATGTATTATTTACAAAATCATAACCTAAGTAAAACTCCTGATGCTATGAATATAACAACGGAAATGAATTTTAAATATTCATTGTTTCATTCATAACTTAAATGCCGCAGGTAACCAATGAATGTTTACATCCCTAGTGCGTAAATATATTTTTCTCTTATACCTGCCCCCTATTATTTATTAATGAATTATTTTTAAGATCTTAAAGTAGATATGAAATAGTCAACCAAGTTTCAAAATGAAAGAATAGGAACATAAGTCATAAAGAATGAAATATCCACAAAATTATAACCGGACTAAAAGCTCTACTGTTATGAATATAACAACGGAAATGCATTTTAAATATTCAGTGTTTCATTCATAACTTAAAAAGCAACAGCTCAATTTTTAAACCAATAAATGTTTACCTCTCTGTAGTGTTTTATATTATTTCTTGTTATTTTTTCTTTTTTTTTTTCTTTTGTACTGATCTAAAAATATTTACTCAAGCAAACTATATTTTTGCTTTGGTACCATCTCATTTACTCTAGAGGATTTATTAACTTCAAAACAAACAAAATGTTTTAATTTTTTTTTCATCCTTTGCTAAAGATTTTAACAAGGATAAACACATATGTTCTTTGTTCTAAAAATTTTGTTTCAA
>CM063511.1:35124386-35169386 GCA_032207245.1 Pardosa pseudoannulata | reverse complement strand
ATTTATATTTGTATAGATATTTTGATAAATAGAGAGAGAGATAGATAGATAGATAGACAGATAATATATTTATATAGACAGATAGACAGATAATATATTTATATAGACAGATAATATATTTATATTTGTATAGATACTTTGGAAATATTATATAGTTTCAGATTTTGAGTATAATTTAATAATATTATACGAACACAATATTAGAAAAGTAGAAAATATTATTATTATGATACCAAAATAACCATTTAATAAACGTAAAAGGTATGCATGCAAGAAAATTTAAAAGTTAATCATTCTTCGACCACCTTTTAGTTTAAAATTAATCATTCTCCATGCAACTTTTATTACCATGCACACCACTTTATAAAATAAAATTAAAACGAATGTATGTATGGAAGATTAAAAGTTTGATATCCTCCCTGCTTAATAAACGCGAAATGTGTATGTATTAAAGATTAAATGCTTAGTATTCTTCCTGCACAATTTGAAATGTTTAACATTTCCTTATGCTTGTAATTAAATGCATATCTTTAGAGCTATGCCACTAGTTTAATATATTCATGTAATAATATTAAAACTATTGAAATATAATTAAATTTACTGTACTATAATTAAATGAGATGTACTAAACACGACCAACTTATCCTCCTAAATTTGAAATCTATATCGTAGAATATAAAGGGCCTAAATCCAAGTGCTAGATATTGTTATTTAATAATATCTTCCACGTGTTATCACGAGATTGGCATAAATTACTCGAATTTCGAGATCTGACAAAGCTATTTCAGTTAGAATTTGGATACGTAAAGACCACAAACATACTGACACTACTAAATTTCTTGGGAATCTGCCATAATCTGCCAAAATCAGCTATTGCCGAGAAGTTTTTTTCCCAGTTTACAAGTCTCTTTTATGCTCACAGTTAAAGTGACCATAAAAGTATTATTTTAATACTTCTTGATTAATATGTATTAATCATATTAATCATGTATGTATTAGATGGCTCAGTCCATAGAATCCACTTGCACCATTGCCTCATAGGCCATTGTCTGGTTTACAAGACTAACAAAAATCTAGGCGTGCGAATAATGGAAGGAAAAGCATTTTCTTTTATGAAAGTTCTCTGTATTTTGTTGAACATTCCTAAGTTAAAAACAAAACTTTAATTAATAAAGGCCCATATAAGAGAAATCTGATCGCAAAAACAAAATTCTAACTGTTTTCAAATTAAAAACTCTTTATGTTGAGCAAATATCTGTAAAATTTATGCAATGTTAAAATGTTTTCAATCAATTCACTCAGAAACTGAGTAAAAATGTATAAGATCGTAACTGTTAAATTTTATTAATTGTTTAGTTTTTTCATATTCCTGAAATTATATATTAAAAATATTAAATAAATTAAAGGAATTAAATACATTATTGACTATAATCAATCAGTTCTTCTTCAAAATTAATTAAATTTAAATTTTAAAAAATTCACATTCGCTATATAAAGACTTTATATAACTTCTTACTTCATAACAATCTCATGTATTATTTCTGTTTGTTATCTTTATCTTTCTTCTTTACAATTTTCGTTTGCAATTTATTTTTATTTAATAGATTTAAAATATGTTATCAACGACGTTATTAGGTTTATGAATTCTATAACTCAAGGGGGCAAAATATTCAAGTTAGTTTTAAACCTATTGTTTTGAATTTATTGTAATATATGTCCATGAAAATACATTTTTCATTGTTTAAATTTCTCAAAATTGAAATATTTATAGTACATTTCTTATAATTCTATTTCAAAATTTATTTTATAGGTAAGTAAACTTCAGTTTTTTTTAAATTGCTCTAAATTTATTATTATTTTTATACATGCATCAGTTCATATGACCTAAATAGTAAGGGTAAGAATTTCTCAATAAAATGACTTACATATTTTTAGAAAAAAAATAGAGCTTTATTATATTTAAGATAAAAGAAATATTTGTTATTATCAATATTTTGTTGTCAATAATATTTTATTAACGAAATCAATAATGCACAAGAACGAAGTATTAAAATTCAGAAGTTTAAAAATTATTTCGAAGTTATTGTTGCATTTTGTGAAAGTTTGAGAAAACAGAAATTTAGATAGTGCATTTTAACTCTTATTTAGATAGTATATTTTAACTTTTTTATAAAACTCCTAATTTAAAAATATATATAAAACATTCCGCATTGTATAAATGTATTTTACGTAGACATATAATGAACTAAAAGTATAATACTTATCTAAGATTATGACGATCTAATAAGTGAATGACAAAAATAGAAGTAAAAAAAAATATTTTAATTTAAATAACTCGTCTCTAAATAAATATATTTGGAACTTCCAGTTAATGAATATGTTAAAAAAGTATTTACAAAATGTATCACAAAATTCTGAAAATTGTTATGGCATTTATAACCGTCAAGAGTCGACAAAAAATTCAAATTTTCAAAAATACTGTTCAAAGATTTTAATGTATGAACTAATTACCTTGTTAATACAATATTAATAAATTATTTCGAAATTATTGTTGCATTTTGTGAAAATATGAGAAAACAGAAATTTAGATAGTACATTTTAACTCTTATTTAGATAGTATATTTTAACTTTTTTATAAAACTCCTAATTTAAAAATATATATAAAACATTCCGCATTGTATAAATGTATTTTACTTAGACATATAATAAACTAAAAGTATAATACTTGTCTAAGATTATATCAATCTAATAAGTTATTGCCAGAAATAGAAGGAAAAACATTTTATTTGAATAACTCATCTCTAAATAAATATATTTTCAGCTTTCTGTTCAATGAATATGCTATAAAATTATTTACAAAATGCATCACAAAATTCTGAAAATGGTTCTGGCAGCTATGAACGTTATGAGTAGACAAAAAATTCAAATTTCCAAAAATACTGTTCAAAGGTTTTAATGTATGAACTCATTACCTTGTTAATACAACATTTAGTTAAACTTCATCTATTTTGTGGCATATTCAGTTCACTTACTATTATTTTTTTTAATATTCAAGAGTTTGAAGTTGTCTTTTTGAATCTACTAAAATGGGGATTTGGAAATAGTAGTTTACCTTCATATATTTTTCAATGTACATAATGTGTTAATAGAACCACACTAAAGCACTTCGTACACAAGTTAAGCAAAATGTGTGTATCATTAAAATCAAACTATGAAGTTCAAAATTTACTGAAGAATAAAGTATTTAAAAACTCTTACTTAGATACTAGATTTTAACTTTTGTAAAACAGTCCTAATTTAAAAATATATATATAAAGCAATTCGTACTGTATAAATGTATTTTACTTAGATATATCATGAACTAAAATTATAATACTTGTCTAAGATTATGCTGATCTAGTAAGTTAACGACAAAAATAGAAGTAAAAATTATTTTCTTTGAATAACTCATCTCTAAATAAATATATTTGGAACTTTCAGTTCAATGACTATGCTAAAAAATATTTACAAAATGTAGCACAAAATTCTGAAAATTGTTATGGTAGCGTTATGTCTTTTTCTTTTCGTCTAAGCGGGATATTTGTAAAAATCTAATTGGTTTGCTTAACCCCTCCTTGAAAGAGGCAACGTGGATAAACCTTATCCCTTCAAATTGGGACTGTCCCTTAAGGACTCATAAATAACTCCACAAAGGTACATTCTTAATTATTGTCACGCACGGAGACGAAATTCTAATCTGGGACTGGGATCAGAACCCCGCCCGAGAATACCGCACACGACGAAAAAAAAAACCGTTGAATACATTTTATGGTTCTCTATCCTTTACAAAAGATGTGATGAGGTCAGATTTAGATCCCAAGCATGTTATTTCTCATATGAATTAATCAATTATAGTACTGATCTAAATTGCCTTATCACAGTGTGTATCATTAAAATTAAACTATGAACTTAAAAAATTACTCAAGAATAAAGTATTTAAAAACACTTAGATAATAAATTTAACTTTTGTAAAGCAGTCCTAATTTAAAAATATATATAAAGCATTTCGCACTGTATATATACATTTTACTTAGGCATATCATGAACTAAACGTATAATACTTGTCTAAGATTATGACGATCTAGTAAGTTAATTAAAAAATAGAAGGAAAATATATTTTATTTGAATAACTCATCTCTAAATAAATATATTTGGAACTTTCAGTTCAGTGAATATGCTATAAAAGTATTTACAAAATGTATCACAAAATTCTGAAAATTATGGCCCTAATGATCGCTATCATTTGACTGCGTAGCACAATATTCAAATTTTTAAAAATACTGTTCAAAGATTTTAATATATGAACTCATTACCTCGTTAATGCAACATTTAGATAAACTTCATCCATTTTGTGTCATGTTCAGTTAGCTTACTATTATTTTTTTCAATAATCATGAGTGTTAAGTTATCTTTTTGAATCTACTAAAATGGGATTTAGAAATAGTCGTTTACCTTCAAATATTTTTCAATGTACATAATGTGTTAATAGAATCCCACTAAAGCACTTCGTACACAATTTAAGCAAAATGTGTGTGTGTCATTAAAATCAGACTATGGAGTTCAAAAATTACTCAAGAATAAAGTATTTGAAAACTTACTTTGATAATATATTTAACTTTTGTCAAACAGTTCTAATTTAAAAATATATATAAAGCATTTCGCACTGTATATATACATTTTACTTAGATATCATGCACTAAAAGTATAATACTTGTCTAAGATTATGACGATCTAATAAGTGAATGACAAAAATAGAAGTAAAAAATATTTTAGTTTAAATAACTCGTCTGTAAGTAAATATATTTAGAACTTTCAGTTAATGATTATGCTAAAAAAGTATTTACAAAATGTATCACAAAATTCTAAAAATTATTATGGCCTCAAAGACCGTTACTGTTGACTACGTAGCTAAAAATTCAAATTTTGAAAGATACTGTTCAAAGATATTAATATATGAACTCATTACCTTGTTAATACAACATTTTTAAATTATTTCGAAGCTATTGTTGCATTTTGTGAAAATTTGAGAAAACAGAAATTCAGGTAGTACATTTTAACTTTTATTTAGATAGTATATTTTAACTTTTGTAAAAAACTCCAATTTAAAAATATATATGTAAAACATTCCGCATTGTATAAATGTATTTTACGTATACATATAATGAACTAAAAATATAATACTTGTCTAAGATTATGTGGATCTAATAATTTATTGACAGAAGTAGAAGGAAAGACATATTTACAACATATTTACATTATTATGGTGGCTATAACCGTTATCAGTTGACAACGTAACAAAAAATTCAAATTTTCAAAATTACTGTTAAAATATTTTACTGTATGAACTCATTACCTTGTTAATAAAACATTTATTTAAACTTCATCCATTTTGTGTCCTGTTTAGTTCACTTACTATTATTTTTTTAATATTTCAAGAGTTTTCAGTTATCTTGTTGAATCTACTAAATGGTGATTTAGAAGTAGTCGTTTACCTTCAAATATTTTTCAATGTACATAATGTGTTAATAGAACCACACTAAAGCACTTCGTACACAATGTAAGCAAAATGTGTGTGTGTCATTAAAATCAGACTATGGAGTTCAAAAATTACTCAAGAATAAAGTATTTCAAAACTATTCCATTCAATAAATCAATATACATCTGCGGCACGTCCCAATTAATTCACCGTTTAATGCATTTAAAGATGTGGAAGTAGGTGTCCAGCGCAAAGTTAATGAACTGGAAGTCATTTTAGCATGAATATATGACAAATTTTAATTAAATTTTGTTATGGCTCTTAGAATTTACGTTTCAGCTACTTACGTCATTAACGTAATTTCATTCGATTAACATACTGATTAAATATTGATTGGCATATTGATGGCGCTCTGAAAAGGTTCAGAGAGTGAAAGAAATATATTAAATTGCGATAAATATCATTGATAAAGATGGAAAAATGATCTTTACTATGATGAAAGATATGTGTGTTTACATTGATGATTAACTTAAAACTGCCACTCTAATGATTTGGTTTTTTTTTAACTCAACTAATGATTTCCTTATTCATATTTTATCAGTAGCATAAACTTACCTTTTATTGAATGAAGTTTTTACATTCACGTGTACATTTTAAGCAATTAGTTCAAGTGCCAAGTAGTTCGTAAGAATAAGTGGCAAAAATTTTGAATATAGATTTTCAAGCTAAATTTAATATGGTAAAACAAAAAGCACATTTTTGTGGAAATGATTATTCTGGTTGTTAAAAATCTGTGTATAATTCTGTAGACATTGTGGAAATTTTGAAATTTTTCTTCCTTTTCGAGTACAAATTTGTCATGATTTTCAAGATTGCGAAAATCCTCAAAATATATTAAAAATTAAGATTATATTTTAAGTATTCGATATTACTTTCTGTCAATCTCATACGACATTTAATGCAGAGTGGCAAGTATGATGAGGGAAGAGTGAAACCATTAAAAAAACATGCCGTTTATTTAAATTAATCAAAAATTAATAACATTATACATTGCTCCACGAGCAATAAAAATAAGACTATCGTGAAACTCAGAGGGAATCAAAAGAACAACCGTCAGAGTCAGCACACAGAAAAATACAATTGTTTAAATACAACTGGGCTGACCACATACACGTGTAAATTTGCATAAAGTTTAAAAATAAAAAAATATACAAAACTTAAAATACACACACAGTAACTAAATAAAGAAAATATAATTACCAATGATGACTAGTACATTTGAAACCGTTTACAATCTTAAAGTGTCAAAAATTGGATATAATCAGACCAATACATAACCGCTGGTTAAGTCCAAGTAATCCTAATAAGTGGCCCGCCTATACAATTTTAGACATAAAAACAATTAAAGCCATAATAGTAAAGGTAGTAAGTCTTGAATTCACTCAAAAATAAGTTGTAGTCAGATGCTTAATCCTGGTCAAGACATCAAAGTAACCATAATAACATTTCAAAAAAACATTAACATTCAAAACAAAACTGTACTGAAAGTTTAAGATAAAAAAAACTAATTCACAAATTTACAGTACGTTATAAAAACACAGTATAACTTATTCTATCAGAATGTGGAGAAAAATCTGATCTAATCAAAAAAAAAGTTTCTTGAACACGAATGACAACACCTTATAAACATTATACAATCTTTATAACACATCAAGAAAATGAAATTATATTTCTTATTTTAAGTAAAACAAGATAACAAGTATATACACACAGTACATTAACAAAAATCTCCCTACACATGTGTATAAATATCTTAAATACAGAGTAAAAGAAACTTCTTATAAAATTTAACATAGCAAAAGTTCCATGTTTAAATACTGAACACACAGCTCATAAATTTCTTTAGTTGCAGTTTAGATACTGCTTTCGTGAAATAATCAGCAAGATTTTCCTTTGTATTAACATATTTTAAAACAAAAAGTGTATCATTTATCAAATTTCTGATAAAATGCAATTTAACCGATATATGTTTCATTTTGTAGTTTTCTATGGGAGATTAACAAAAACTAATAGCAGCTTGATTACCACAGTATAAATTAATTTCTAAAGACTTTGAACTTAATATTCCATTTTCAGCACACTCGTGAACAATTCGAGTAAACCAAATAAGTTCTTTAGCTGCTTCTACCAGTGAGACATATTCATTTTCCATAGTTGATAAAGAAACACATTTTTGCTTAAAAGTCCTCCATGAAATTGGGGTTTTATCGACAAGGAGTATCATACCACCCACGGATGTTCTGTCATCCCTGTTGGATGCAAAATCAGCATCACTGAATCAGTTAAAGATTAAATTTCTTGTACCTGATAGTTCAAGTTTATATTTATCACTGTGACATACATATCCCAGTAACTTTAGAACTGCATCATAATGCACCATGCCTGGATTTAATTGGAACTGGGAAAGAAGATTAGTGGCGTATGATATGTCTGGCCTAGTTCGTGAAGCTAAAAATGACAAGCAACCTATCGCTCTACTATAAGGAATACTTTCATTTCTTTCTGTTCTAACTCAGTACTTGGACATTGGGTTTTAGACAGTATTATACTTTTCGCGATGGGAAGTGATGTTATTGGGAGTTTAAAACTGCTAAACATGTTACGTATTTTTTTAATATATCCTCTCCGGTGTATGTATAATTTTCCATCAGTTTCTTCAAATTCTACTCCAACCAAATTTTTAGTGCTCCCTAAATCTTTTATATCAAATTCGACACTCAAAATACCTATCACTAAGTCAATTTGACTACTAGTTTTAGCAAAAACTACTAAGTCGTCAACATATAACAACAGCACTACACTATTTTCGTACGTAAAAACACAGTTCGCCCATGATAATTTACAGAAGCCTTTTTCCTCAAGTTTATTACTAATTTCGTGAAACTATTCATGAACACTCTGATGAAGTCCGTACAACGCTTTCTTTAACAGACATACCAAATGGGTCTTCTAAGAATCAACAAAACCTTGAGGTTGCCTCATGTAAATAGTTTCAGATATTAGGGCATACAGATAAGAACTTTTGATATCCAACTGTCTATGTCGCCACCCAAGGAAACCAACTAAAACAGCAAAGAATAGATGAATGAGGGAAAGTTTACTACAGGGCTGAAAGTCTCATCGTAAGTTTCTCCTCTTCTCTGAAGAAAACCTTTTGCAACTAAGCGCGCTTTATATCGAACAGCTTTTCCTTCAGCATTTCTTTTTACATTAAATACCCACCGGTTCCCTATAACTTTGGCTTTCTGAGGTTTAACTACGAGATCCCATACATGACGATAATGCAATACTTTGTTTTCCTCTTCCATGGACTTATACCATTCATCTGCTTGAGGGGTTCTTAGAGCAGCATTAAAACTTAATGAAATATCATTGTCACCTAGTCATGCTGAAAAATTACAGGATTCATTATAACTTAATTCTACGTATTCATTAATCTTTTCTGCTAGTCCAGAGTAAGTGTTTTTTGTACTAAAATTAAAGATGGATTAATCATACTTTATATTATTTGCACGACAGTATTTGACAACATCATTTAGCAACCTTAAGCGTGCCTTATTATCAGAATAATAATATATATCATGCCTACCTCCCATAACACGGGGAACGGCCCGTCTAGTCCATGTGGTGGTTTTTAGGTGAGGTTCAAAATCTGAGTAAGGTTCTTTAGATGAACTTTCGATCTCAGTTTGACCATCACTAGTAACATCCTCCCTAATCATATGTTCAGTATCAGATCCATCACTATCCGTCTCATTGTCAGCATCAACGTAACAAGGTTTCGGTACAACAGTGTCCAGTACGCGACCACTGGGCTCTACAAACTTTACATTAAAGGTCTCAATAACCCTACGTTCTTCTGGGATCCAGATACGGTACCCTTTAGTACGCATTGCATAACCAACCATAATGCCCTTCTTGGCACGGGAGTCTAACTTCTTACGAAGTTGTCTAGGAATCCCTACATATACAGGGTTACCAAAACACTTTAGATGTTTTACTGAAGGAGTTTTACCTCCAAAAAGTTCAAAGGGGGTTTTTACCTGGTTGTGTTGGCAGAGTCTATTCTAGGTATAGGTAAAACATAATACGGCCTCATCCCAAAAACATTTCTTTAAAGAACTATGTTCTAGTAAGGTTCGCACTCCGTCTACGGCTGTGAAATTGAACCTTTCACTAACTCCATTTTGTTCAGGGGAATAAGTATATATTCTCTCAGAACGGACACCCTGATCTTGCTAAGTAATCTTCAAATCGTTTGTGACAAAATTCTAGCCCTTCATCTGTTCTAACATTTAGTACTTTGTTACCAGTGAACCTTTAAGCCCTTTTCTGCCACTTTTTAAAGACATCAAAAACGTCCGTCTTTTCCATAAGAGGGAAAACTGACACTTTCCTTGAGTAATCATCAATAATACTCAAGAAATTATGTCCATCCTTTGACCTTACTGGCATTTCACATAAAGCCATGTGCACAAGCTCTAAGGGTCTATCAGATCTAACCTTTGCTATAGGTTTAAACGACACTCGTTTAGATTTACTCAGTCGGCAAGACTCGAATTTAATTTGTTCCTTGTTTTTAAAACTTGGTAAACCACAAACGCAATTTTCATTACTAGTTTTGATAATATACTTCCCATTAACATGATTAAACTTACAATGCCAACTATTAAGAGAGTCATCAATAGTACTCAAAACTTCGGGGGTTTTGACCTTTGGGTACTTAGGGTAAACATAGTACAATCCTTGACATTTCTTAGCTCTAAAAATTACGCGATTGTCCTTTCCAAAAACTCTTATGTGGCCATTTTTACCCTCAAAGCTAGCCCCGTTGCTATCAATTAAATGACCAGCTATTAAATTTCGTCTAAGGCTTGACGAATACAAAACGTTTTTAAGAGTAACCTCCTCTTCCCTTTTTTTGTGCTCAAAAATCATTCCGATTTTACCCATCCCCTCAATTGGCAATCAATCCCATCTATGGCTACAGCCAGTGATGTTCCAGAGATTTTCTTAAAATCAATAAAAAGTGACTTATTACAACAAAAGTGCGAACTTGCATCTGTATCAAACACCCAGGCAGTCTTTCGATCATTACTATTACTCAAAGAAGCTTCTACGACAAAACTACCCTGTACTTTCTTTTTAGAAAATTTTCGATGGGGTTTGATCTTCGGTGCTATTTCTCATTCATCTGGTGGGTTCAACGGCTTGTTTAAAATTTTAACCCTACAGTTTGCTATTTGATGACCATTTTTACCACACCGGAAGCACTTGCGATTTTCATAACTTTTAGAACTAGCAGTTTGGGTTGTTTGTAACGCAACTGTTTCTTGGTCACCCCTAACCTGCAAAAGTCTAGACTTCTCAGCTAAAAGTTCATTTCGAACTTTATCAGATTTAAATGTGGAGTCGGGATATCGATAGATACACTGAACAATTCTTGCAAAATCACTCGGAAGGTGTCTAATAAAATGAAAAGCAACAAACCAGTCATTGATAGGTTTACCTGCATCTTTCAGTTCGTTAACAATATCTGTTAAACGAGCAGCAAAAAGTCCTATACTTTCATCCTCATTAGATTTACATTTAAAAAACTTATCGGTCAACCCGATAATGTGGGCACGGGAATCAGGTCTAAAATGAGTTTGTAACCTATCCCATGCAATACAAGCATCATCTATTCCAGTTAAAAGTGTTCTATACGGTTTAGATAAATTTAAGTATATGATACTAAAGGCTTTTGCTTTCCTGACCCCATAATCCTTTACTTCCTTGGGATCAGGTACTATATATTTCACAATTACAGGTTTCACTTCACTTTTATTCACGATATTCCAACAATTTTTATTCATTAAAAGGACCTTTACGTCGTTTGCCCAAGTGGCATAATTGTCAGCAACAAGCGGATCAATGGGGATTTGATCCATAGTTATAATATAGTATACAGTACTTACGAAAAGGTTGTTTTGTGCCCGCCGTCGAAGAAAATGCAAGATTCAAGTAGGCTCGCCAAAGAAGTGCGTACTTAATTCAAATACGTCCTTCAACACCCATTGAAAAAGGAGAAGAGTTTTTCATAACACCACACATAGCAGGAATCAATACTCAACTTTTACAGCAACGCCGTAGGAAAAAAAAACAGTCCAATTCCATCAGGTTGTATAAATCTAAAAGCATCCTTCAGTAGTTCTGACAGGTGATATATTCCGAGGGCTTTCTTCATCTGTCCAGACACCCAGTAGAAAAAGGATAATTCACTTTTAAAGCAACAGTGAAAGACATCTAAACAGTTCCAGCAGAATATATAATTGACGGATTTCTATCGTAATTCAACTCTACCACACACCTTACTATAGGCAGAAGCCCATAACCAAAATGTCAGTCTCACACGACATTTAATGCAGAGTGGCAAGTATGGTGAGTGAAGAGTGAAACCATTGACAAAACATGCCGTTTATTTAAATGAATCAAAAATTAATAACATTACACACTGCTCCACGAGCAATAAAAATAAGACTATCGTGAAATCCACACAGGGAATCAAAAGAACAACCGTCAGAGTCAGCACACAGAAAACTACACTTCTTTAAATACAACTGGGCTGACCACATACACGTGTAAATTTGCATAAAGTTTTAAAATAAAAAATATACAAAACTTAAAATACACACACAGTAACTAAATAAAGAAAATATAATTACAAATGATGACTAGTACATTTGAAACCGTTTACAATCTTAAAGTGTCGAAAATTGGATATAATCAGACCAATACTTAACCGCTGGTTAAGTCCAAGTAATCCTAACACTTTCTTTTGTAGCCCCTTCAATATTCTTGTGTGAAGACTTAGCGTCTAAGAAGGATCACAGACCTTAACAGAATTGAAAATCACTTTTATTTTCTGGAGTAAATATTTGCTTTATACAAAGAGATTCTAATATCACGAAACATTCGAATTGTAAAGGATTTTTTCTTGGATGGCATATCCACGATGATCACAGTCGTAACAGAGAATTAACTATTTTCACACGATAGGAGAAAATCATTTTCCACGTGCAACTCGAACCCAATATATTCCCTGTTCGATGTCTGAGACCCTGCCGTTCCTTGTATGAGCGGACTTTACGAGTTTTCCGCACGTAATTGCAAAAAAAGCTGGTCCTGGAAGCCTCGATATCAACGCACCTATTTAAAAAATTTCGAAAAGCCCCGAGTCTCAAAATTCTAGGATTATTATACCTTTGTGTCAGTTACGGTCCCGCCAACAGTTTTCTGGTCAGTTACGATTCCAGTTATCTGATAATTCCAGCTAAGGTTACAGCAAGTGAATTAGTCGAATTCTCCTTAGCTAGCTGTCAATTTTTGGAATTCTATGGAATGATAACCACGACCGATCAGGGCATGAAACCTATTAAACCGAACTGTCAGCTTTCCAGACAATGCGTCGCTGTGCTATTGTAGTCTGATCAAGCAGGTGGGAACAAACTCGGTCGATTTATGTCGTTAGTGTTCAGAACAAGGGGATTCTTCACACCCTGTGTAATGAACTTTTTGTATTTGGAGTTTTTGGAGTATTTTGTTTTGTATTTTGTAATTTCTACTTTTATATTTCTGTATTTGGATTTTAATCTAGATCTCATCTCATCATTTTAATCTAGATCTTATATCTGTGTAATTTTTATGTATTCTATATTAAGTAAAGTATTACTTGAATATCTTATAAATTGACTTTCTGACGAAGAGTTATTAACCTGCCTTTTCGTAAGATAAATGATATGAGAAAATTAAAAATTGCTCTTCATAAATTGAATTATTCTTCTTTAAATCAGCCATTTGATGTAGTGCAACCAATAAATTTCAGCCTTCACTATTTGTCAGTAAAGCGCACCTGTTTAATACATTCCATCAACCACTTTAACTTGTTAATTTACATAATACAAGAGTGTCTACAAAATTGAACAGTTAAAAATACAGAAATTTAATTCTTTCTAGTCAATTTCTTTATTACACTGAAAAGCTGCCCAATATTTCACTGTTTGGAATCTTTAAATTTGACTCAGGTCAATTTTCTCAGGTATTTAAAGAAATTTTTAAAGCATAATACCTTAATTAAATATCAATAAAGTCATAAATGTAAATATGTATATTGTAACGTATTCTCGTTATATTAAATTTCCAGATACAGACTTATCTACGACCGTGAGAAAAAACTGCATAAAGTGGAAATAGTGAACGGGTCTTTTGTGAACCTTTGAACTGAGCTCTTCTTTACGTAGGGAAAGGACGTTGTTTCGCATACATAAGGATGCTGTACAGAGGAATGTTAATTCCGAGGACCATCTCAATCATTCTGTCTGAGCAATTCATTGGGATGCTGGCGAAGTGTTTCCAGTGTTAGTTTCAATGACATCCCGAAGAAAGAGACTCACACGTCAGAAATCCTCTACATTGTAAAGGAAGCAACAATACTTTCCTACCTTGTTCTCCAAGGGTTTGTCCAAGGACATCGATTAATACTGTGTGAGATTGCTCCTATTACGGCAAACTTCCCTAGCACCTGTCTGGCGAGAGCAAGTCTACAAGCTGTTTCCGCACCACTTCATCAACCAGCTGCCTGATCCACTGAGAGGGACATTTTGCGGAGACGACGATATAAAAAGGCCAGAGTTCGAGGCCGAGGGAGAATTTCTGACCAATCGAGTCTCCTGTGAATTCATCGGTCGAGAACGTCCAGTCGAGCAACAGAAAGTGTCGTCCTCCCCCCTTTTTTGTCTTCAAACGATTAGGAAACTGATTCCTGCAACGATGATCATTTTCATGTGTAGATATTCATCCTTTTCATTGTATTTATAATAATTCAACATTGTGTTTCTAAATAAATATCTTTAGTTTGTATGTAGGCCTTAGCTATCCTTTTTCGGGCTCACTTAAAAGCCCAGTACGCTACAATATATTTCGCAGAGCATTTTTGTATCAGTCTATAAATATCATTCCACCCATCTTACGTTTATATAATGCTACTTCTTTAGACACAAACAGTCTTTCACTAGTGTAACATTAAAACATAAATGAAGAGACCTTGTAAATGATTATTTTTGCATTACTCTCTGGACATTTTGCAATTTTGTTCTACGGTAACACATGTGCCCACATATTTTATTAAACTTTTGACTTTTAATCTAATGTTTTATCGCTTTAGAAATTCCGCTGGTCTCAGGTATAACTGTCGTTAAGAAATCTGTATTCACCAGAATACGTGGCTGGAATACTTTGATTTTCAGCCTCGTATTGAATTCCAAATAACAACAAAACACATGACAGCTTATTTTAATAATTTCCCTTCACTAATAAAACAAACTAAACTAATAAAATATTATCTACTGAGCAAATGGTTATCGGTCTTTTTATGTTATATTCAAGTCATAATATTTTTTCAATTTTTAGCAATTTAAAATTAAAAAAAATCATTTAAACACATTTATAATAAAATAAAATCTTTTTTCAATTATGTATTAAATTTTATTTTAAAAAACTTAATTTAATATTAGTTGCATTAAACTCTTAAATTATAATTATAATTTAAAAAATTTCCACGCTCGCTTTTAAAAAAAATTCCCACGCTATTATTTACTTTATATATATGTTTTTAACCCACTGAACGGACGCGTCGATGGGGGTTTGACAGCGAATTCCTGTTCGAAAACGGACTCGTCGACCCCTTCTCTTTCGTTGTGTTTATTCTTATTTCGGCACGGCCGTCACCCTCTCGACGCAGGTGGTCTGTTTGAAATTTGTCACGCCGTTTACGTGTCGTCAAACTATTCAGGCGCTCATGGCGCGTTTCACTGCAATACTCTGGGGATTATTTGGCACCTGCTCTACTCTATTCTTGAGCTCTTGCCTTTCACCCCCCACATACTCACTCATTCTCCGAACTCCAGACAGTGTCCTTGAAATGTATTGAAAGTTTTCTTGAGAAAAGAATATATGTTTTGAAATTAATTCATAAAATCTTTGACATTGGCAAATATTTTGAACAAGGGAAATGGGTTTTCTTTAAAATACAAATATAAGTAAATGTGTAGTGTTAAGGTTAAGTACTAAATTTCTTTTGAAATCACTTAAGAAAAGGATATCAATGACGTGGGATGAATTAATTTTTGGGTTCTATGAAAAATTTATTCACACCACGTGTTGCATTTTTGCTGATCGCTTGCAGGTTTACACTCACTTCGATTGCAGTGCTAATAGTATTCTGTAGATTTATTTATATTCACTTGCCTGAAGGTCTAAAATTATAATTCAAAGGATACGTCTTTTTTAATTAAGAGTTCATCTGACAGTGAAACAGAAAGTAGTTTCTCTGAGGAAAGTGAAGAAGATAATCCATTAGATTTAGCTAAAGACTGGTGCCGCCTTGATTCAAGACATGGAGTAGCGCCACCAAGATTTCCATTTATTATATCTTATTTCAATATATGTTAATAATTATATCTTAAAATATTATATGTTAGTATATATTATTATATGTCATTAAAATATTAAATCACTTTTCATAAAAATAGACCACTAATAATAATTTGATATATTCTGCAAGAAATCTATATAAAATATTTAAAATTTATATACCAGTAGTACGAAATGAATTGCAAGTTAACTGCTGCCACTCATTTGCACCATAATTTGAAAGGTATTAAGAGTGAGTTTGTGTCCTATTCTCAAATTTAAGCGAGAAGGAAGGAAATTACCATGTGTAAAAGCCAGTCGTTGGTGACTACAAAAGAGAAGGAGAGGAAAAAATCTGAGTAAAAAGTGTGCAGCAAATGAAATAATAAACTGTATTTTATGGTTTTAGTAATTGAGCTTTTACATGTTCTAATTCTTGCTGAGAAGAGATGAAAATCTCATAAAATATTACTAGAATTTCAGACTTGGAGGACATTTTATACCTTCTGACATTTTACTCTCAGTTAATGAATAACGAATCCCCACTTTTATATTTTCAGATAATGCTACTTAGAATATGGTATCATATTTTGTCTAAAAGAAAAGTAACCAACAATTTCCAAAAACATTGGATCAGATATATTTCCAAAACAATTTCTTCTATTTGTAAATTGATTTTACTTTTACTTCAAATTCTGCAAAAACATATTGAGTTTTGATATCTGAAGACCATATTTTAAATGTAACAATAGTGGTTAATTATATACAATTTAATCAAAAATACTGATTACACTGTTTCATGATAAAGGTAAAATAAATAATTCAAATAGTTCGAATATGACAAACAATTGAAAAATTCATAATAAGATATAAATTAAAAAAATGTGTCATTTAAGATTGGGTTACATCAGAAATATGTTCAAAATGAGTAAGAATATTTTAAAAAGTTATAAATGTAAATAAATAAGAATTAATGATATTAGTGTACATTTAACCTGCTATCTGTGATACCAGAAGAAGAAACCAAAAGAATCATATATATATATATATATATATATATATATATATACGCATATATAAATATATGTATATATGTATATATATATATATATATATATATATATAATATATATATATATATATATATATATATATATATTATATATATATATATATACGCATATATATGTATATGTATATATGTATATATATATATATATATATATATATATATATATATATATATATATATATATATATATATATATATTATATATATATAAATATATATATATATATATATATATATATATATATATATATATATATATATATATATATATATATATATATATATATATATATATATATATATATAT
The DNA here is from genome assembly GCA_032207245.1 of Pardosa pseudoannulata. Classification (NCBI taxonomy): domain Eukaryota; kingdom Metazoa; phylum Arthropoda; class Arachnida; order Araneae; family Lycosidae; genus Pardosa; species Pardosa pseudoannulata. Next base: position 35,151,983 of record CM063511.1, on the reverse strand, counting down.
ATATATATATATATATATATATATATATATATATACGCATACATATGTATATGTATATATGTATATATATATATATATATATATATATATATACATATATACGCATATATATGTATATGTATATATGTATTATATATATATATATATATATATATATATATATATATATATATATATATATATATATATATATACGCATATATATGTATATATATATATATATATATATATATATATATATATATATATATATATATATATATATATATATATATATATATATATATATATATATATATATATATATTATATATATATATATATATATATATATATATATATATATATTTATTTATATATATATATATGTGTATATATATGTATATATATATGTATATATATGTATATATATGTATATATATGTATATATATATATATATATATATATATATATATATATATATATATATATATATATATATGTGTGTGTATATATGTGTATATATGTATAAACATATATATGTGTGTGCATAAATCCAATGATTGTTTTTTAAAATGTTCAGTTACAGGGAATAAAACCCATCTATAATAATATATTTACATATTTGATTAAATATTCAAGAAATTAAAATTAATTTTATTTACATATATACATACAATATAAAATAGGTGTAAACATATTAACTTCCTGCATAGATTAAGCGAACCCATCACTGTCGCTTAATCATCACTATGGTCTAGCCAACTTATCTAATGCACAGTGAGAAAAATAGAAATAAATTATGTACGTGTCTTTTAATATCTCCTTAACACAAAGAGTCGTTGGGCGTTTGCAAGCCTCCTAACATTTAAAGTGTCCTGAAGAATGTAAACAAAAAGTGTAGGTAATTTTAAAAAGTAAGTAACTTAAGAAATTATAAACATTTGCCAACTTATCATATAGAGAATTATTATGTCAAGTGGTAAACAAGATACTGAGTTCCTCAATGCGCTAATTCGGAAGGTTTGCCCAATTTTAAGAATTTTAATGGTTGGGACTTTCACTGGAAACGAAAAAAATCGAATTTATTTAGCGTCAAGAAATTGAAATAAGGAAGTAAATTTAACTTTATAAAAAATTCTCCTTGGAGTTTTGAACGATGTCATAAATATCACCTGTACCGAATTTCAGGCATTTAGAGTGGACATTTTGCGTGTGTATATACATATGTACAAAGTATATTCCTAGTAAACTTAAAATTTGTTTATCTCTTCAATATATAGAAAAAATGGACTAATGTGTTACAGAGAAGCTGTCATCCGGTTGAGTATATGTAGGTATATATACATGTAACAAAGAGAAATTACGTTCTAAATATGAAACATTTAAATATTTTGTATGTGAATATATCTTTCACCTATCTTTTAAATTTATATTTTTTTTCTAAACTGAAAAAATTCAATCCCTTTTTTTAAGTCTTTTGAAGAATCAAAAGAAATTTTTGAAAATTATATTCAGTTAATCTGAATTCTAGAAGTTATGAATTGTATAAAATTTAAATTATATTTTTGAGCATCTGAATAAGATTTTTTTCGAATTAAGTTCTAAATAAAAAAATTCAAATAAAAATATTATCCTGTTTTCTAAAATGGGTTTTTTTTATAAACATTTATGGAGAACATAATTCATTTGATGATAGTATTTTCCATTATACAATAGTTCAAATCCGAATTAAACTTTATAACATAACCTAATACAATAAAAACATAAAGCAATTATTAGAATTTAGTTCTTTCCCTGTATAAAAATTATTCAGAAAAGAGTAATTATTTTTCCTTAAATATACAACTAGAAAAACTGGAATTATAATCTTAAAAATTTAGTTCTACTTTTTATACAGTAAAAGTAATTCGTTTCAAAATTTTTGTAAAATATTTTTCCTCATAACAAAAAAATATAAATCTTTTTTTAAATCCTTTTAAGAAGATAAAAAAGAAAATTTTTTAATTTCTATAAATTAATCAGATTTTTATAAGATCTGAAATCCTAATAATTATAATTATAAATATCTCTTCTGCTTTTAGAGTATGTAATTTTAAATTATTACTGAATCATATAAAACAAAATAACAAATTTATAAATATTACACAGATTGCATCATTACCTCATATTTGTAAATTTCTATGCTCTGCCTTACCTGTTCCACAAAAATTATCACCTTTTTTTCATAAATATTAGAGTTGCCTATGGTTGCCATTTGAAGTTTAATTAATTCGCTTTAATTGTATATTGTTTAAATGTTAGACGAATCCATTGAAAAGATGAAACAGCAGGCAAGTCCAATATTTCAAGTGTGACAAAGTATTGATATTTCATTATTGAAACATTACTTTCTTCGGAAATTGTTTCGAATGGCGTACGGAACAAACAGGTTTTAAAGTTAATTAGTCGAGATCTCAGATAACGCTGCATTTCCGCTGAAAGTTTACATCGAGTTTTGATAACCACGGTGCAAATTGGAACTGTAAATTCTAATATCGTCAAACTGGAATTGAAGGGTGAACCATTAGAAAAATATATTTAAAAAATATTTTTCATTTGATGAGTAAGTGTTGATTTAATTAAAATCACACACCATTTGAAATGCAGTTATACTTTGCATCAAATAAACTCTTCTTAGTTATATTTCATCTATGTATGTTTGTTCCCACGATGTTTCCGAAAACTAATTATTCAATATAAAGCAATTAAGTAAATAATTTGTATTTTTTTGTTTTTCTAAATGTTTATTTTTAAATCATTATAGGTGACATAGTTAAAGCAATGATAATTAATTTTTATACGATAATTACTATCCAAGTTGTTTTAATTTGTAAATCCTAATAGAACATAAACATAATTTAATTTATTATATTTTAGTATAAATAATAATTAGCTATAATATTTATTTTAAGATAATTTGTTCACTTATAATCATCTTGAAAGTTTTATAACTAGCAAAACTAGCATTGTAAATCAAAATATTTTAATTATTTTGATTAAACAGTACAAAATGATATCACTAAAAATTTTGTGATGTATTATTTACTAACCAGAAAAAAACAAAATATTAAAGTAAAAAATACAAAAAAATTAAACTTTTTTAATATAAATTATATAAGGTGTGATATGTATTGCAATTTAAATGAAATTTTTAGATATCTAAAGTATTACTAAAGAAATTAATATTAATCATGCTTAATAATAATTGATAGTAATTATCAATAATTAATAATAAAAATATTAACAAATATTATTAATTATATATATATATGTATATATATATATATATATATATATATATATATATATATATATATATATATATATATATATATATATATATATATATATATATATATATATATATATATATATATATATATATATATATATATATATATATATGTGTATGTGAGTGTGTATTATTATAAATTATTATTTGAATAATTTGTAATCATTACATAATAATAATAATATATAATATTATTATTATTATGAATTGTAAAGAATAATTAGTACAATTTTAAAGTATGTAATTTTTAACTATCAGCCAGGGAAAGAAAAAACTAACCCTTTCAAAAATATTTGATAAAAGAAATTGTACCATTTCCTCCAATTAGTAAAATTTTTATGTTGTGGCTTATCTGTTCAGGAAAAATTATTGCTTTTTCCGACAAACATTCTATATACCAATGGATGCCATTTAGAATCCAATTATACCGCTTTAATTGCATATTGTTTAAACATTAACCCAATCCCACGAAAAGATGAAATAGGGAGGATGTCCAGTATTTCAAGTGTGACAAATTATTGGAAATTCATTATTGCCACATTACTTTGTTCCGAAATTAAAATGTTCGTTCTCCTGTTGCATTGTTTCGAATGGTGTACGGAATAAACAGGTTTTAAATTTAATTAGTCGAGATCTCAGATAACACTGCATTTCAGCTGAAAGTTTGCATTGGAGGTTTTGATAACCACGGTGCAAATTGGAACTGTAAATTCTAATATCGTCAAACTGGAATTGAAGGGTGAACCATTAGAAAAATATATTTAAAAAATATTTTTCATTTGATGAGTAAGTGTTGATTTAATTAAAATCACACACCATTTGAAATGCAGTTATACTTTGCTCTAAATGAACTATTCTTAGTTATATTTCATCTATGCATTTTTGTTCCCGCGATGTTTTCGAAAACTCACTATTCAATACAAAGCAATTAAGTAAAGAATTGCAATTTTTTTGCTTTCCTAAATGTTTATTTCTAAATCTTTGTGGGCAACTTAGTTAAAGTAATAATAATTACTATTTATACGTTAATTACTCTTCCAATTTTTTTTATTAATATAGCTTAAAAGAACAAAAAGATAATTCAATTGATACTTATTTTTTAATATAAAGAATAATTAGCTATAAAAGTTATTTTCGGATAAACAGTTCATTTATAAACATTTTGAAAATGTTATAAGTAGCAAAACTGACATTCTAAATCTAAACATAGTAATTATTTTGATTAAACAGTACAAAATACAGTTTTTATGTATTATTTCCTAAACAGCAAAATATAAATGATTCAGGTAAAAAAAATCAAAAATATAATTACTATTTATTTAATCTGAATTATATAAGGTATGATACTTATTGCAATTTAATTGAAATTTTTTAGATATTTAAAATATTATTAAAGACATTTATAAAAACAATATATAATAACAATTGATAGTAATTTTCATTAAATAATAAAAATTATATTATTAAAATTTATTAATTATACACACACACAAATATATATTATATATATATATATATATATATATATATATATATATATATATATATATATATATATATATATATATATATATATATATATATATATATATATATATATATATATATATTAAGTGAATAGTTTGTAATAATTACATAATAATAATAGAGAATTGTAAAGCATAATAAGGACAATTTTAAAGTATGTAATTTTTAACTATTAGTGAGGAAAAGAAAAAACTACCTCTTTCAAAAATATTTGATAAAAGAGACTGTACCATTTCCCCCAATTAGTAAAATTTTTATGTTGTGGCTTATCTGTTCAGGAAAAATTATTGCTTTTTCCGACAAACATTCTGTATACCAATGGATGCCATTTGGAGTCCAATTATATCGCTTTAATTGCATATTGTTTAAACATTAACCCAATCCCACGAAAAGATGAAATAGCGAGGATGTCCAATATTTCAAGTGTGACAAATTATTGGAAATTCATTATTGCCACATTACTTTGTTCGGAAATTAAAATGTTCGATCTCCTGTTACATTGTTTCGAATGGCGTACGGAACAAACAGGTTTTAAATTTAATTAGTCGAGATCTCAGATAACGCTGCATTTCCGCTGAAAGTTTACATCGAGTTTTGATAACCACGGTGCAAATTGGAACTGTAAATTCTAATATCGTCAATCGGAATTGAGGAACTAACCATTAAATTAGAAATATATATTTAAAAATTATTTTTCATTTGATGGGTAGGAATGGATTTAATTAAAATCACACACCATTTGAAATGCAGTTATACTTTGCATCAAATAAACTCTTCTTAGTTATATTTCATCTATGTATGTTTGTTCCCACGATGTTTCCGAAAACTAATTATTCAATATAAAGCAATTAAGTAAAGAATTTTTATGTTCTTGTTTTTCTAAATATTTATTTTTAAATCTTTGTCGGCTACAAAGTTAAAGTAATGATGATTACTTTTTATAGGTTAATTACTATTCAAATTATTTTTATTAATATAGCCTAATAGAACATAAGCATTATTCAATTAATACTTATTATTTTTAGTATAAATAATAGTTCGCTATAATAGTTATTTTCAGATACATAGTTCACTTATAAACATTTTGAAAATTATATAACTATTCAAATTAGCATTTTAAATGTAAAAAATTTAATTATTTTGATTATACAGTAAAAAAACTATCACTAAAACTTTTGTTATATATTATTTCCCAACCAGCAAAAAACTAAATGTTTAAAGTAAGTAAAACAAAAAAATCAAATTACTATTTAATTAATCTGAATTATATAAGGTATTATATATATTGTGATTTAAATGAAATTTTAGATAGTTAAAGTATTAAAAAAGAAATTTATAAAAATAATATATAATAATAATTGATACTAACTATCATTAATTAATAATAACTATATTATTAAATATTATTAATTATACACACCCGTATATATATACATATATAAATATAAATAAATATATATATATATATATCAATTTTCATTAAGTGAATAGTTTGTAATAATTACATAATAATAATAGAGAATTGTAAAGAATAATTAGTACAATTTTAAAGTATGTAATTTTTAACTATCAGCCAGGGAAAGAAAAAACTAACCCTTTCAAAAATATTTGATAAAAAACACTTACCATTTCCTCCAATTAGTAAAATTTTTATGTTGTGGCTTATCTGTTCAGGAAAAATTATTGCTTTTTCCGACAAACATTCTATATACCAATGGATGCCATTTAGAGTCCAATTATACCGCTTTAATTGCATATTGTTTAAACATTAACCCAATCCCACGAAAAGATGAAATAGGGAGGATGTCCAATATTTCAAGTGTGACAAATTATTGGAAATTCATTAATGCCACATTACTTTGTTCGGAAATTAAAATGTTCGTTCTCCTGTTGCATCGTTTCGAATGGTGTACGGAATAAACAGGTTTTAAATTTAATTAGTCGAGATCTCAGATAACGCTGCATTTCCGCTGAAAGTTTTGCATCGAGTTTTGATAACCACGGTGCAAATTGGAACTGTAAATTCTAATATCGTCAAACTGGAATTGAGGGATGAACCATTAAATGGGAGGACTGCATTTAAAAATTATTTTTGTTGTGACGAGTACGATTGGATTTAAATTAAATTCTTCACCACTTGAAATGCAGGTAAAATTGTAATATAAATTATTTCTTCTTAAACATTCTTTATCTATTTTTACCATTACGACATTTTCAATATCTGGGATCTAAGTATAAAACAGTCAAGTAAAATATATGTTTCCTAAATGTTTCTTTTATAAAAATTATGAGTAATATAATGAAAGGAGTGATAATTTATCTTTTCATTATAAAACATTTAATAACTAAAATATATTTCATTAAAATATTAAAATAAAGCAAAAACATAATAAAGTCAATAATACTGAATTTTTTTCATTATAGACAAATTATTAACTGGTAATTAATTGATATTCCACAAATATAACACTTATAAACATTTCAAAAGTTATATTAAATTTTATATAATATTACGTATCAGATATATAAAATTGTATTTAAGAGTTCTGGGCATTACGTATAAAAGAAATCACAAAGAAGTATTAATTTCATGCTTTTTTAAATGTTTCTTTTACAAAAATTTATGAGTATGTTATTAAATTACTAAATTTTTTATTATGTAATTATTAATACTAAAATATATTTATGTCATTAAGAAGACATAAATATAATTAAGTTAATGTTACATATATTTTTGTTATATATTTTTTATAAAAATATATATAAAAATATCCATAAATTTATATAAAATTTAATTACTAAAAAGAATAGTTTTCAGTACATATTTTGATTTTAATCTTTTGGAAATTTATATTAGATTTTATGTAATATTACGTACCACATACACAATGAATTAGGAAATCAAAAGAACACTGTGTCAGAAAATAAATTGTATTGTATTAGTTTCGAGCACTACGGTCTACTTTTTGCAACACGAGGGCTAATGAGACCGGGACCTACTGCTTAAAGCCGATTCCGAACGGCCACGAACATCCCCGACTCTGTGGGATTTGAACCCACGAACTCCGGTTCCGAAGGCCAGCCCCCTAAACATTCGGCCATCGTTCGGTAAATAAAGTAAATAAAATATTCTATTATAATATATTTTTTATAAATTTAAAAATATGAACTGATGAAATAAAATTTGCTATAAATGCATATTTCCCCTTTCTTTCGTCCAAAGAAACATTTCCTACGATTTAGCTGCTATTTTTATACATTTTACCTACTTTTGTTGTCAACCAAGTTACATGCAAATATAAAAAGTAACAGTTATGCAGATTGTCTTAGAAAAGAACGTTAACAGTAGTATCGGAAACGTTAAGTAATTAGTATTTTACACGTGATTAAAAAATAAAACATGACACAAGAATGATATATGTTTGTCAGTTTTCTATTTTTTGTTCTTTTGTCTTAGAAAAGAAGGATAATTGAATATGCCCTCCCAACATCTCTGAAGGGTCTCGAACTGAGATTTGAGCCGAGCCCATTGCTTTACGACAAAAAAAAATAATTAAAGTCTCAATATTAAAGTCTAGTTATAAATAAAATAGTAAATTCTTTTAATTTTTATAAATTCAAAAATTTTATAAAATTTTGATAAAGCCATAAAAAATTGTCTTAAAACATATTACTAAAGCTATCCGATGATGTATGACGTCAATCAAATTTTAGAGATTCCAATGAATTTTTTATGTAGTTTTATATCAAATATTATCTACCATATAAACTTATGTATAAATATGAAAAGAAATTGTATAAATATGGAAAGTAAGAATCCTGGTAAAAAATATTATTTCTTAAAGACAAAAATCTAGGCAAAGTTCACAATGGTTTTAAATCCCTTAAATATACATGCAGTATTTACCATGCGAGTCCCAGTAAGTCTCCATATTAAGTAGATTCATAAGATAGTTTGGATTCTTCTAAATTCTCAATATTTTCTTGTTTTTAACTGTAATATAAGACTTTTTACTTTCAAATATTCAAGTATAATTTGTGCTATTAGAATTCATTCTACTAAAGCTTTTTTTTTGACTTTATCAATTTCATTTTTAACTTAGTGAATAAATTAATAAAAAATGTTTATTAATTACATTGTGATTTCGGTGAGAAACATGATGTGTAATGTAAATTATCATGGTGTAAATTATCTGCTTATATTTATATTTTTATATACTACAGGAATAAAATAGGGGTTTAACCAATAATTCTTACAGTCATGATACATTTGTAATCCGACATATCAATATTTTTTCAGAGAGATTTTTTTTATTTATTAACCATAATTTGAATATTTGTGTATAATACTAAGTAACCTCCTAAACCTGGTGAAATGTATTTGGTGTAATCTACTTACAATCTAAAAATCAGTGTTCGGTTACAAGGGGGAAACACAGAAGTAATATAATACTTTATATTGAGATTCAGACATTTATTCTGTACATTCATTTACAAATAGATCCTTGGTTATCATATATCATAATCATCAATTATTTATGTCTTATATTTACACTATAATTATTACAATTCTCTTTATAAAGAACTATTACTTAGTAACAAGATAAAAATTATTAACAGAGGTCTAAGTTAAGTGACTGTAAATATTATTTTATCTTTACCTATATTAAATGCACAGGGGAGTAGTCAGGGGCTTTCCTCCATCGATGTGTCGGTCCTTCAGTTGGTACAGAGGGTCAGGTAGAGGCTTTCCTCATGAGGTGAGTCGGTGCTGTTCTTGTCCCACTTCTCTCGAATCCCGACTTCAACTCCTCTCCTTAACTTCGTTTTTCAACTCCTCACCTCGATTTTAACTCCCTTTTTCTTCCTTTCCAATCGCCTTTTCGTGACATTTCCCCACAACTGCACCCCCTTCGGGAAAGCAGGTGGGCTCATTAAAAGAGTCCTTTTTGTGAAAGCTGACATTTTTAGCCGCTGGTCCCATAACTCACGGTTATATCTCTGTGCGAGCTTGACCGTTAAGCTGCCATTTCGTGAACTATACCTTCTCTGCGGGGGTCCCTAAACTAGACGAGTACAATTGGAGTCATAAATTCCTCTAGGAAAACCCTACCACGGCTGGGCATGCCCGTGCAAATTATCGTGGGAAAGTACTTTGGTACAGTATTATAGAAAAAAAAGTAATTTTACTTACTATAAAATGGCCAATTACCATGTTTCGCTATAGAACATGATATCGTAATATTATTTCATTTAAAGTGATAATAGGTAATTCAGAATAAATTGGTTTTGATTATTATAAAATTTTAATTTTAGAAGTATCACATTTGAATCTGGGAAAATGTTCACCCTATAACGGGAATAAAGAAAGCAAAATTTCATGCAAGTTACATTTACTTATTCCCTTGTTAGCCTTTTGAGATTTTATGAAATATAGTTATAGTTTTATCTTAAACATCATATTTGAAAGTTTTGAACAACATCGATAAACCAGACACATCTCTTTCATTTCCTGTTATGGACAAATCAGAGAGTTCAAACAAATTCTATTAACCTATTTGTTTGATAAGCATCTGACAAGCATAGTCAGTGAATGATAATGATTATTATATACACTAACAGTAAAATGAAAAACCTCTGATGAAATTTCATAACAACCAAAGGTAATATTTACAATTTTTAATTTAAAATATTTAATTGGACAATTCATATATTTTTATTTTGACAACATACAGAATTTTTATTTTAAAATATTTAATTGGACAATTCAAATATTTTATTTTGACAACATACAAAATTTTATTTTAAAATATTTAATTGGACAATTCAAATATTTTTATTTTGACAACATACAAAATTTTTATTTTAAAATATTTAATTGGACAATTCAAATATTTTTATTTTGACAACATACAAAATAATACCGAAATTATATTTGATACTAACACATTTTGCTAGCTTAAAAATGCATATAAAATATATTTTTTAAGATAGTAAAAGATTACTAATATATTAATTATATATTTATTGATTAATTTTGCGCTCTCTTCTTAAGAAAACTGGTCCATTACATACGTTGGATAGTTTTTCAGGCCTTATAATAAACACAGTTTCGATCGTACGCATTCGCTGACATTTAGTTAAAAATAAATAATAACTCAAATATCCATCTTTTTACTACAAATTATGTTTCAATAGAATAAAATTTGTCATATCTATAAGGACGTTTTTTTCTGTCAAAAACTGATGAATTTTAACTAACTAGTTATGTACACTTAAATAGATAAATTGTCGATATAATAAGAAGTTATATTATTCTTAGAAATGAAATAGATGAATTCCAAAGACTTATTTATTAGAAAATGTTTTAAAAAATCATAAAATCTTTATAAATTAGTTATTAGAAATATCTAAATTATCTACGGTGGCAATAATTAAGTTATATACAAACACCGTTTATAATTTTTGTTATTTGCAAATCACAATTCATTGAGTAGAAGTATCGAATATTTAACAAATTTTTCCAAGCTTATAGTGTACTGTAAACTGGCAAATTCTTAATTCGTATCTTGGTTCAAAACTATTCCCTAGACCTTTTATAGGAATCTGTTCATTTAATTTTTGATAAAAAATGTTTTTTTTCAACTGCTTCTACTGAAGGGAAATTTTACATCTACCATTCGTTTATGACAAAGGTATTGGACGATTTTTTTATTGCGATTGTTTAGGAAAATACAAGAAATGACAAAAGCTTTTTGAAAATACTAATCAGGAATCTTTTGGAAAACAAATAAAACGTTATCAATTTTGGGTAAAAAACAATTGCAAAAAACTTCAGAAAAAAACTGAGTTTTTCTTCTAGAATACATGAAATTGAGACCATAACAGAAACTTGCTAACTTCTTACTCTTCTTCAAATACAACGTTTATTAACGTTTTAGTAATGACCTGAAAAAAATTGGAAGTGCATGAAACAATAACTGCGTAAAAGCAAGAAAGGGGAGTCAATTAAATTCTCAATATATTTTAGTCTTATCTCAATATAAAACAAACCGTTATCATTTAAAGGTAAAAAAATTGTAAAAAACTTCAGAAAAACCTCAGTTTTTCTTATAGAATTCCTGAAATCGAGACCCTAACATAAATTTGCTAACTTCTTACTCTTCTTCATATACAACGTTTATTAACGTTTTAGTAAGAATCTGAAGAAAAAAATTGGAAGTGCATGAAACAATAACTGCGTAAAAGCAAGAAAGGGGAGTCAATTAAATTCTCACTATCTTTTAGCATAGAGTAAAAAGGAAATTAAGATTCATTTCCTCCGTTTTATGAACTTTAGGAATGCTGGAAGCGCATTCCTTCTTGAAAGCTTAATTTAAATGAATAAAAGTTGCTGTTGATGTTTGTAGGAATTTCAAAGAAGTCGCAGCGATGATAAAGAAACTAACTCTATGTGTCTTCTATACTTTAAAAGGACTATCCATTGTGCGTAAAATCTCATTATATGCTCAGAGAAGAGTCCCAAATACCGACGAGCTTTACTTTTCTTTGTAATTAGGAAAATTTAAATTACCTAGACTGCGCATTTGTGTCGGAATTTAAAAGCTTTTTAACCGCGATAATGAATTTAATTTTTCTTCAAAGACATTTTAATAAGCCCCTTTTGGAACTTCTAGGATAAAAAAAGGAGTTTGAAAAGGGAGAAGAATGCAATACACTCCTTTCGCTGCATCTCTTTGTGGTACCCTTTATTATATGCAAACATAAACATTTCGGATTTTGTACTACATTATCTTTATTTTAGATTGTTGTAAAAGATGTCGAGTGTATATTGAAAATGGCTCTTAAATTTTCTAAAGTTTTAAGCATTAAGGATTGATTTAGATATTTTTAAATGGCTATTAATTTGAAATACAGAGTGATATAATAATGTAATACCATAAATTGAAGTAATCAACAATTTATTCAAAGATTCCCAAACATTTTCAAAAATTTCCCAAATGAATCAGAAAAACAACAAAATTGTATTTCAGTTTTCCGTTATTTATTAAAAGAACTTTTACACAGAATATCTAAAATCATATACTCCATTATTCCCCAACGTGTGTATAATGTATAGTTAATTTCTACATACGTAGATTATATTTACTACAAAAATTGATGTTTCCCTCTTTTTTTTTGTCTGTGGAAAGAATGTAGCCAGATTTTCAACAAATATAGCATTTAATAACACCAACACTTTTCTTATTTCTACGTTTATAATATTATTCATATTTATATACATTATATTTATTTAAAAAGATTAACTTTAACTAGAAAATATTTGCAAAAAATCTTTGTTTATTTAATTTATTTTGACTTGATGATACTTCATTGAGCCTTTTCTATTTACGGTAATATAAGATTTCTGCAATTAGGGTTGAAGGAATTTAGGTAAATGTTTATATAGACATATCTTAATTTATGCATAGGAAAAGGAAAATAACTTTTAAGTAGAGATTGATGCTGTAATTAATTGCAATTAGATAGAAAATTTGTATATCTGAGCTAAGAAATACGTTTTATAATGCAGTGTTAATTGTTTTGTACTCCCTCAACGAAACAGTTTTAGATGTGTTCTGGTTTTATACACTCGAGGTATCTGATTAATCTATGCCTTTCCTGCTGGTCTAGTGTTTATCCTTGTAGTGTTTATGTTTGCAGCTGCTTACCTTGTTAGTTTAAACAAATATGAACCCTGTCAGGAAACCAGAAGGCCAGCAGAAGAGCTGTTGCTGTTTGAGGTTTCTGTCAATTCTTCAAGTCATGATTCCTCAACTGAGGCATTCAGACTGTGGGGCGACTATGAACAATACTATGAAAAATTTTATTTTATATTCGTTTGTACATATTTATAAAAATTGAAGCTCATATATTAAGTTTTTACAAGGATCATACATATTTTATTCAAAATCATGAGTATAGTATTATTTTTAAATGGAATAGAAATATCTAAAACTTCTTTTTGTAGAAGAAATTTTCTTTCAGCATTGACTTTCGTACTAAAAATATTTGGAACACATATACAATAAATCAGTACAATTAGTTTGAAGTACTCTGTTCCGTTTTGCAGCCAAAAGGATAATTTTTTAGGCACATTCAGACGTATATTTACAATTATACAACAATCTTTCTTATGAGTAGTTGAAAGAGATGCAAGTGATAGATAAAATATGCCATTATACGAAAATTTCAACACCCTGTTGGTGACCATTGGATAACTATTTTATCTAATTTAAATTGTTCTCAAAATATAGTGCTTTTCATTGCCTCTTTTTATATTTGGTTGTTTTTTAAAAATAGTTTTATGCTTTGGAATTAATTTTGCATGTTTATTTAATTTGAATTCGGATTCGCTAATTCTGGTTTTAATAATTCTCTGAAGTAAAGCCCTTGATAAAAAATAGTTTTCATAGCTTCTAATGTTCTTTCTGTTTCTTAATAATAGTTTTATGCTTCGGAACTAATTTTGTATGTTTATTTCAATTGAATTCAGATTCTAATAATGGCTTTAATAATTCTGTGAAGTAAAGCATTTCATAAAAAAATAATTTTCATAGCTTCTAATGTTCTTTCTCTTTCTTAACAATAGTTTTATGCGTCGGAAGTCATTTTGTATGTTTATTTCATTGAATTCGGATTCTAATAATGGTTTTAATAATTATGTGAAGTAAAGCATTTGATAAAAATATTTTCATAGTGCTACGCCGTTGCTTGGTGCTACTGAGCCGATCCCCCTTACTTTAAATTTATTTTTACTCATTTAATTCTTAATAATATATTTTAATTTAATTGACTTAAATCCATAAGGTTACCCAGGTTCAACCCTATCGGCTCAGGTTAATTAATTTCATTAAGACATCAAAAGGAATTTAGATTAATAAAAATAATTTATTAACTATTTACATATGTGCAGTAAATTTTACTATAACTGTCACTGCTTTTTAAAAAATAGTAAAAAACAGAACTTACCCCACTGCAGAGAAAAGGACATCTTTTTTTTCAGCCAAAAATAGTATCACTGAATCACAAAACTTAAAGAAGAAAATTTTACTATATCCATTCTATCTCAAATCTAAAAAATCTATCATCTTCTCTCCTCTTTTCGTATATATCCTCTAATCTTTTTTTCTTAGCTCCTTTTTCCGTCCCATTTGGGAAAATAGCCACTCTTGAAAATTCAGGTGGTCAGTTCTCAAATTCTGATTTTTTCATTGGATAAGTACCCCACGCTCGTATTTATTTATTTATTTGCATTTTTATATTTATATTTTTTTCTACACTCCCTTCTCGAAACATGCCCATCTTGAACGTGCCCTTTTTATCTTTTTATTTTCTCTTTCTCGATATCTTTGTATACTGATTTATGCATTGAGGGTATAGGGAGTTATTCGTAGACGCTTCTTTTATGATTTTCCGAAAATACTTTTTCTTTCTTATAGCTATAAGTGCGGTATCTTTGTACCTATTACACTTGGTTAAATTCCGTTCTGTTCAAATCGTGTTTTTCAAGAGCTCGCTTTTGCGTAAGTTTTACGAGCCGGTCTTCTTTTGAAGTGTTGACCACAATTTTATATAATTTGGACCTCAGACTGTCCTTTCTTTAATTTCACAATACCTAGCTACTAACTTCTATTTCTAAGAATGTGCGAGGCATGAGCGTTTCTTATAATAATACTTTTTTCTTTATCTCTACCATGTGGCGGACTTACACATGCCGCATTTTCCTTCTTTTTGGATAAAGCCTTTTTCTAAACGGGGTTTGTGAATAACATTGTAGAAAGTCATTGTAATTTAGCCTTATTTACAGGTTCGTGACTACACCACAAGGCGCATACATATTTGCGAAGAAAACCCTAAAATATGAAAGTTTTCATAGCTTCTAATGTTCTTTCTGTTTCTTAATAATAGTTTTATGTTTCGGAACTAATTTTGTATGTTTATTTCATTTGAATTCTGATTCTAATAATAGTTTTAATAATTCTGTGAAGTAAAGCATTTGATAAAAAATAGTTTTCATAGCTTCTAATATTCTTTCTGTTTTTCAACATTAGTTTTATGCTTCGGAACTAATTTTTATTTTTATTTTATTTGAATTCGGATTCTAATAATGTTTTAATAATTCTGTGAAGTAAAGCATTTGATAAAAAATAGTTTTCATAGCTTCTTATGTTCTTTTTTTCTTAACAATAGTTTTATGCTTCGGAACTAATTTTGTATGTTTATTTCAATTGAATTCAGATTCTAATAATGTTTTAATAATTCTGTGAAGTAAAGTCTTTGATAAAAAATAGTTTTCATAGCTTCTAATATTCTTTCTGTTTTTCAACATTAGTTTTATGCTTCGGAACTAATTTTTATTTTTATTTTATTTGAATTCGGATTCTAATAATGTTTTAATAATTCTGTGAAGTAAAGCCGTTGATAAAAAAATAATTTTCATAGCTTCTAATGTTCTTTCTGATTTTTAACAATAGTTTTATGCTTCGGTATTAATTTTGCATGTTTATTTCATTTGAATTCGGATTCACTGATTTTGGTTTTAATAATTCTTTGAAGTAAAGTCTTTGATAAAAAATAATTTTCATAGCTTCTAATGTTCTTTCTATTTCTTTTTTTTTTGCTTCAGTGAAGTAGATATGAACAACCATAGCTAATTTCAATGTGGTAATTAGTATTAATTTTGTTTATTTAAACCCTTTTTTCAGGATACAGATTTTAAGATTTTTAATGTGGTTTCTGTAAACATTAATCTAACAAATTTGGAATCACTACTCAATCCTCACTGCTAAAAAATGAAAATGCTTTAAAGTACAAGTATTAAAATAAATTACTGTTCATTTTATGACCACTTATTATTTACAAATGTTCATAATTCAGAAATGGAAAATATAATTTTATTTTAATCTTTAAACAGTCTTCAAATTTCAAGTGCCATATTGAAAATTAGATTTCTTTAAACCTTTCTACGTGTTTACCTGAGCTCTAATAAAAGCCTGATTAAGACATTACTATAAATAAGTAAAATTGACCAATGAATAAAGTGGAGGCATAAAATAAGGACCACAGAATGAAGCAAAGCATATGTAACAAATTGAATATTAGTTTACTGTTTCCTGTGAAGGAATTTGGGGTTCGTTTATACACAGCTAATACTTCAGCAGAAATATAGATAGGTAGATAGATAGTGAAGGAAAAACAAAATAAAGGAAAAGATAACGGGATATATATAGTAAGAAATGGGTGGAAAACCTAAAGATATATGTTGGGATAAAAGGAGATGCACTGATAAATATATAAAGATAAATCGATCAATAGGTGGATGGATATAAATACTCATCTTTGAACCCAGAGACAAGAATAGAAAAAAGTACTAAAGATCAATATCAAAACTACCGTTTTCATCACCTTAAAGTATGCTGAGATATGCAAGTAATGTATTACTTAATATTATACTTTTCCTTAGAGAATTCGTTCAAGTGTCAGCATTAAAATTTTATAAAATATCCTTTAATGACTGAAAGGCGATTTATTTTCTTTAGTCTCCTTAGGTAGTAACAGAATATTATATGATATAAAAATTATTCAGAAATTTTTTTTTTGTTGTGCCTTTCTAACATTTATAAATATATAAAGATAAATCGATCAATAGGTGGATGGATATAAATACTCATCTTTGAACCCAGCGACAAGAATAGAAAAAAGTACTAAAGATCAATATCAAAACTACCGTTTTCATCACCTTAAAGTATGCTGAGATACGCAAGTAATGTGTTACTTAATATTATACTTTTCCTTAGAGAATTCGTTCAAGTGTCAGCATTAAAATTTTATAAAATATCCTTTAATGACTGAAAGGCGATTTATTTTCTTTAGTCTCCTTAGGTAGTAACAGAATATTATATGATATAAAAATTATTCAGAAATTTTTTTTTTGTTGTGCCTTTCTAACATTTATGAATTTTATAAATTATTTAATAATAATGTTTATATGGGCGAACCGTTTATCTATAAATGTAAATGTAACAGAATGCAAAATTAGAATCCATTTATTTAACAAAAAAAATTGAGTTTCTATTCTCTAACAATAATTTAATAAGAATGAATAAACACAGTAAATAGTTTTGTTAATTGTAAACCACCCAGTCAAATGATATACTTGTTTAAAAATTAATATGATATTTTATATCAGCAAAGGATTCATGTTTCAGCTTAAAAAAGTCATAATTAGTGTTTAACTTAATTTGTTTCATTGTTGATAGATATTTTTTATGTCTTTTTGTACAATGTTTTCTATTAAAAAGCATCAGTTTGAAATACAAATGAAGAAAAGGACATTTTTAATTTCTCCAGAGATGAAATTTTAATCTGTTTTATGCGATTTTAGTCATTCTTATTGCTACAAGCAAAAATGTATGCCATCCATTCCCTTTAAACGACTTTGAAATTAGTAAATATAGCTCTAATAAAGATTTTTTTATAAATTGGACTAGAAGAGATGTAAAATATTTTTGGTGATTTTGTTCATTTCTTATGCAGAAATACGAACTTAAATAGTCTAATTAAAATACTTGCTTTACTCTTCTATTGAGTATACTAGCATATAGCCCGTCATATGACGGAATCAGTAAATGTTTCATTTTCTAAAATTGTAAAGCACTCTATAAGGCAGGTAAAAAATTATTTGTTTTTGGCTGAGAATTATCTGGTACTTTCTCAATAATTTGTTTATCTTCTATAGTTTACCGATACTGTGAATGCAGTTTAGAATCACGATGAATTCATTTAGAAAGATAATTCGAAGTTTTCTTAGCTACAACGAAATTATCTCTCAGTTCTAAGCAATTTTTTTGCCACAGTAATTAAGTTAAGTAAAGGAATGAAACTATCACCCCGGTAGGCATGGGCCTGTATTGCATGGGCCGAACCCTCAAATCAAGAGATTTCTTTCAATAAACACAAAATTGAAAACGATCAGAAAATTAAAGAGCTAAAAGGTGAAAAGACACACAAAAATAAACGAGAAGAAATTTTAAGGATATAAAACATGAAATGTTTATGTGGCCAGAGACATCCTTACAAAATACATAACAAACATAAACAGTTGAAAAAATAGTTAAAATTTATTTTAAAAATAATAAAACAACTTTAGGAATAAGAATTAAAAAAAAGCAGAATATATTAAATTAATTAGACATTTAGAAAAATTTGGCAGCGTCGGGGACAGAACCGTTAACCTGAGAAGTACGACAATCAAATTGGCAGACACTCTACTGAGCGTGCCATCCCTACACATAGTAAAGGAACTAATTGTATATGAGGGTAGCGTACGTGATAGAATGGACAGCAGAGGGTTTAATATTGACAGCGATTATTTGGTGGTATATATCAATGATATCCAAAATGAAAAATTTAATCTCCTGCTCTTAACAGGGGAGAATAAGACTTGAAATAATACCATTAAGCGTTCAAGAAGTGATGATGGGGTGTATTTCGAACTTTCTGTGAATTTTGCTAGCCCTAAGTCATAAAAAATCTAATATGGATTCCTGTATATATTCCAGGTACAACCGCTTCATAAATTCACGGACAGACAACTTAGGCTATTATTATATAAGGAATGGTTTGGATTGGAGCGCTCCGGCTTACTGTTTTGCTCCAGAGAGCTAATGAGACTAATACCTACTGATTAACCCAGTGTTTCTCAACCTTTTAGTATTCACGGCCCAATTTTCAATCATAATTTTCATCGCGCCCCCCTCCTTACCGCGTACAACAAAATGTATACAATAATAATGTATTTTGAGCATTATGGCGCTAAACCTGCACTACAACCTTAATTTTAAACTTTGCAAATTACCAAGAATACGGAAATTTATTGACATTTTGCAACACTGATACTCAGCATTGAAAAAACAATAATCCTATGCCTTTTTATTGCACTTGCGTCCCGCCATGTCGGGCATTCTCACGGTTTCGCGAGAAGTTTCGATTTGTCTGGAATTTGTCTGGTCAGCTTAAAAGTTAAGTTAGGAGCGTGCGCAGATGTGAACAAATGTTTTCTCATAGGGAGAAGGAGAAAGTTCTATGACGCCAATTTCAATTCCAGACAATCTCATTCGAGTCGATCCTTCTTATCGCTATTGAATCTATTCTTAATGTGTATGTTATATATATTTTCGTGTAATTGCAATTCACGGTATTAAATATTCACGGTAGCAGACTTATGCAGAATCATGGATAAATTTTTAAGCGGGCGTAAGCGAGCATTAGACGATAGACAAGCATCAACAAGTACACAGACAAGCGTGGTTCCGAAAATAAAATCAAGAAAATATTCTCAAGAATATTTAAATTTTGGGTTCACTAGTACTGAAGTAAATGAAGAAGAAAGGCCTCTGTGTATCATTTGCTCAAAAATGTTGGCGGCAGACAGCATGAAACCTAATAAACTTAAACGACATTTGGAAACGCTTCATAGTGAGTGCGTAAACAAACCCAGAGAATTCTTCGAATTAAAATTAAAATCATATGAAAAGCAAAAATCATTGTTTAAAAAAACTTTGTCTGTGAATGAAAAAGCTTTAATTGCCTCTTACAAACTTTCATATAAAATAGCCAGATGTAAAAAGCCTCACACCATTGGTGAAGAGCTTATTTTGCCAGCCGCAATTGAGATTGTAGAAATTATGTTTGGAGATAATTTTGCAAAACAATTGCAGTCTATACCTGTTTCAAATGATACTGTTGCCCGTCGAATTGATGATATAGCTGAAGATGTAGAGTGTCAGCTTTTGTCGAAGTTGCGTGACAAATTGTTTTCAATACAACTCGATGAGGCAACAGATAGTAATAAAGATGCTCATTTCATTGCCTATGTTAGATTTTGTGATGATTTGTCAGTAGTAGAAGAATTACTTTTCTGCAAACCAATAGAACTCAAAGCAACAGCACTCGCATTATTTGCTATCTTAAATGATTTTATGAACGAGGCAAACATAGAATGGAAAAATTGCGTCGGAATATGCACCGATGGTGCTCGTTCTATGTTCGGAAGATTCCAAAGTATTCAAGCACTTGTGAAACAAAAATCGCCACACACATTGCATGGTCCACAGAGAAGCTTTGGCTTCCAAAGAAATGAGTCCTGGTTTGAATATTGTGTTAACTACGGTTGTAACCGTAGTAAATTATATAAAAATGAGACCCCTGAAGTCAAGAATCTTTTCCGCAC
Source organism: Pardosa pseudoannulata (assembly GCA_032207245.1). NCBI lineage: Eukaryota > Metazoa > Arthropoda > Arachnida > Araneae > Lycosidae > Pardosa > Pardosa pseudoannulata. The sequence goes on along the minus strand of CM063511.1, from coordinate 35,130,869 downwards.
TTTGTAAAGACATGGGTGCAGTACATTTAGCGTTACTATTTTATTGCGAGGCAAGATGGTTATCACGAGGGAAATTTTTGCAACGTGTTTATGAATTAAAAGAAGAAATCGCCGTTTTCCTAGAAGAGGAAAACAGACCAGAAGCTGAGAATTTTCGCGATAGTTTATTTGTGATGAAATTGAGCTACATGGTCGACATATTCGAGAAATTAAATAACTTGAATCTTCATCTGCAAGGAGCAAATACACATATATTGGATACGAGTGATAAAGTTAATGCTTTTTGTAGGAAATTGGAATTGTGGAGCAGAAATTTAAAGCAAGAAAACTTAACAATGTTTGCAAATTTGAATGATTGTATTAAAACTTACAAGGCTGAAGAACAACATGTAAAAGTTGTTTTTGCAACCATTGAAAATCATTTAGCAATGCTAGCAAAGAATTTTAAAAAGTACTTTCTTGCTGACGACAAACTGATATCAAGTTACAAATGGGTGAGGGATCCATTTCAAAATACTCCCGAAGGACTCTCAATTGAAGAGGAAGAAACCTTCATAGACTTCATGGCAAGCTGCGAAACTGAAAGACAATTTAATAAAATAAATCACTCTTTGAATTTTGGGCAGGAGTGGATGATGAGTTTTCTGCACTAAAAACAAGGGCATTTCGCATTCTACTACCATTTTCAACATCTTACCTTTGTGAAACTGGATTTTCTGCGGTGGCTTCTTTGAAGACAAAATATAGATCTCAGCTAAATATAGAAAAAGAACTGAGAGTGTCTATTTCTAATATTAAACCCTCCTTCGAAAAAACTTTGCTCTGAAAGACAGGCCCAAGGAAGTCACTAATAATTATTAAATTTGTTTTTAATTTAGTAAGTTGTTTTAATTTAATAAGTTAATTATTAAATATGTCGAAATGTATTTTGTTTTGTATGTGTGTGTGTGTTCTTTCCTTTCAGTCACTTAATCAATTTTTTTAAATAACATTTTCTCTTGGATATGCTAACGCCCCCCTAGGGGGGCGCGCCCTACAGGTTGAGAATCACTGGATTAACCGGTTTCGAAAGGCTATGAACATCTATGCAAAGAGCGGTATTCCAATCCGCGAACTCGGGTACCGAAAGGCAGCGTTCTACCATTCGGCCATCGTTCGGCTTTATTGCGTATATGAGGAAGCCCACTAGAAACTACTCTAGACCATTTTATTTTAAAACAGGAATTAAAAATTCTCAAGATTTTTCAGAGCTACTTTTGTTTCATAAAGGAAGTAATATTTGAAGAACGTTTGTTGATGCAACGCTTTATAATGCTAGACTTTCTCTTATGAGATTGTTGTATGAAACAATAACATTGACACTCTATTTGCAACTTGGGTTATTGTTTAAAGTACGGAGGGAAGGGTTACTCTAAAAGAATATAAACACATGCTAGTGGCAAAAATTCGAGACCGAGGTCTCATTCGAAAAGTTAGGCCACAGTTTCGCACCAGGATTTGGTATCGTTCTTCAGTGTAGGACAAAGCTTTCCTTGGTGCAGATAGCTGATTCACAGATAAATTAGCATGATAAAGAAGAAAAAGGGGGTGGTAAGTAAACTTAATACCTGCAAAATATACAATATATATATGAAAGTAATCAATAGATGGACTACAGTATAGACACTTTAATAGTATTTCGTTCATCGTATTTCGATGAGTACAATAGCTAATTGACTGTTTGAGAAAACTGGCATAAAAGTACTTGGAGATTGTAGAATTTTCTTAACAAAATTCGAATTTAACGCTAACAAGTTATTTAAACTCAATTAGCCTCAACCATTGCATCTTTTTTTTCTTATTAATATTATTATTATTTTACCTTTTTTAATAAATACTCTAAACTCCATTTAAACTCCATTTAAACTCCATTTAAACTCCATTAGCCTCAACCATTGCATCTTTTTTTCTTATTAATATTATTATTATTTTAACTTTTTTAATAAATACTCTAAAATAATACTAAAATTGAATAAATGTAATGACAGTTATATACGACGCCTACTTTACGCTTCTTAAATGATAGATAAGCAAATGTCGTGTAGTCCTTGTTTATATTTGAGAATTAACCTGTGATCAAATATATAGTGGTATTTATTTTGATTGCATTGTGTAAAAGTATTTTAGTACTAAATTTAACCAATGGTTATGAGAAACTACAGCCATAAGATACGAAAATCTGAAACCCGCTTAAAATAAAAAAGGAAATTTATTATAATGATATATAAACATCTATGCACACACAAACTGATTCTATCTTCATAAAATATGTTTTATCAACACCTTCAAAATTAGTTGCCACTCTAAATTAATTCTGGCAATAATTTTTCGTTACTTAAGTAATTATATAAATATAAGAGATAGGACCTAATCTTAATTTCAAAATATATGTCAAAGGGGGTACCTTTGTGAGTTAATATGGTGTGCCCGGAAAACTGCTGGGTTAGGGCTGATCAGGATTGGGTATGTATGGATCTTCCGTCGGTCTGGTCAGGAGCTTCTTTCTGAGTGTTTGGGGTGCGGCCGTAATATTTTGATACAGGAATACTTCCCGTCGGACTTGTTTCCTCGACGGGACTCTCGAACACTCGGACTTCCGAACACCTTCCGTCGGACTTGTCTAGTCGACTTCCGAACACCTTCACTCTGACTTTTTCCTTGTCTGGAGTCCCAAACACCTTCTCTTTTTTAGATTTTTCTTATTTTTATTAATTTCATCCTTCTCCCCTCTTCCTTCTTATCGACCAATCGGGATAGTTGTAAAAATCTAATTGGTCTGCTTAACCCAGCTTGAGACCGCCAACGTGGAAAACCTTATCCCTTCTAATTGGGCACTGTCCCTTAGGGACTCATAACTCCACAAAGGTACATTCTTATTTAGTGTCAAGTACGGAGACTGGATTCTAATCTGGGACTAGGATCAGAACTCCGCCCGAGACCACCGCACAAGACAAACAAATCCGTTGAATAGAAATTTATGATCCTCTGTCTTTTACAAAGATGTAATGAGGTCAGATTTAGATCCTTTGCATTTTACTTCTTGTATGACTTAATCAATTATATTACTGATCTAAATCGCCTCATCAGAGCAGATGAAACCGATTTATAAATGATATGCAACAATAGTGTAATTTTTGGTATAATTAACTATTCAGGGAGTGGAGAAGCCTTTGATTTTTCTTCTAAACATAGCAGTGACTTAGTAAATGTTTAGAACATATGATCTAGGAGAATGTTGTTCCTCTTTATGATTTTAAACAGTCATTCACACTAAGTGAGGTAACATCCACTCCTTGTGGCCCACAAACTTTTTCGAAAATGTGAATGTATTACGTAAATCTTTTTCTATTTTATTTATGTCAAAAATCAAAAGAAATATAAAGACTTTAATGAGTAACACAGATGCGGAGTCAGCATTTAAGATTAAAAAAATACCAACTTAAAATAATAAGTTTAAAAATTATTCAACATTGTTCAATAAATGCATTTATTTAATTATACCAGAATACTTTTTTCAATCAATCTGTTTTGTTGTTAAACCATTATGTATCATACTTTCGACAACACTCATTAAATCATGATTACTTTTAATGTATGTGTATCACAAGTTCTATTTTTGATAATATTGTAGCGTACTGGGGCTTTAAATGAACCCAAAAAAAAAGATAGCGGAGGCCTACGTACAGACTATGATATTTATTTAGAAACTCAATATTGAACTTATGATAAACACAGATGAAACGATGAATACCTACAATGAAAATGATGATCGATGCAGGAATTAGCTTCCTAAGAGAAAAAAAAGGGGGAGCACACTCAGTCGCTCCTTCGTCGTTCTGAGCCGATGAGTTCACAGGAGACTCGATCGGTCAAAAAATCCTCTCTGGGCCTCGAACTCTGCTCTTTTCTATAGTCGTCTGACCGCTAGAATCCATCTCAGCTGGTCGGACAGTTGGTTAATGACGTGGTGGGGAAAGCGCTCGTAGCGCCAGCAGGTGCCAGTAATCGGTTTGCCGAAATCGTTAGCAATCTCGCCTATCATTAATCGCCGTCCCTGGACAATCCCTTGGAGAACAAGATAGGAAAGTATTGTTGCTTCCCTTACAATGTAGAGGACTTCTATCGTGTGCGACTCTTTCTTAGGGATGTCATTGAAAAAAACACTGGAAACACTTTGCCGGTATCCCAATGAATTTCTCAGACAGAATGATTTAGATGTTCCTTGATGTTCACAATCCTCTATTCAGTATCCTATTCTGTCCTTTCACTAGGTATAGAAGAGCTCAGTTCAAGTGCCCACAATAGGCACGATTGCTATTCTTCTACGTTAGACTGGCTTTTCTCACGGTCGTAGATCAGTCTGTACCTCTAAATTTAATGTAATGCAAATACGGTACAATATCAAAAATCAAAAGAACTTGAGGGACTTTGGTTAAGATATAAACTGAACCCACATACAATCTTCAAAAAATATCTCAGATCATAATTGTAAATTAGAACAAAGGTGTTCAACATTGTTGAACTAATGCATTTATCCAACAGACCGGAATATGCTTTTTATTTCAACTGCTATATCATTAACTAAATTGCAATCATAATTTAGAGAACAAAAAATAATAAGATTTAAAGTTAACACATGTGCTGGACAAGTTCTAATTTTAATTATATAAAATAGAAAAAGGATTTTAAAGATTTTAACAGTTAATATAAAACTAAAGCAACTTATAATCTTTGAAAAAATCACAACTCAGTTTGTTAAACTGGAATTCTGAAATAAAAGGAAGATTCGTAGATTCGCTCCTTAAAAAAACAATAAAGTATTGCCCCGAGGGAAAAATGCTTGCGACGTCATTTTTAATTAAAATTTCCACAATAAAATGCTATCTTACCAAATACGAAATTGGTTTTACTTTTTAATTCAAGTTTCAAAGCTGAATTTCTCGAAGAAGTGCAATAAAAAAGTAAAGTGAAAGTAAATATTAGAATTACAAGATTGAAAAAAAAATTAAAATAAAAAACTTCAATAAAACATAACTTTTCGTTATTTAATTTGACATTTTATGTTATTAAATTAAATATTTTATTTAGTTATTGTTGACTGCAAATAAATCATTAATGAATTTTTTATATAAATTAGAAAATTCATTTTGGAGAGATTATTAGAATGCTAAATTTTATTAATCACACAGGATTCTTTAAGAAAAAAATATATATATTTAAAACAGCTAAATTTAGTTTTTTTAAAATGAATTATTTTCTCATATGCTTAAAATATTTACTACCCCAACATGTTTCAGTGACTGCATCAATTTTAGGCTAGATTGCTTCAGAAATAACACTTAACGGAACATGTGATTGTCACGTTCCTGGAATAGGTGGAAATAATGTCACCAAGGATACTTCCAACTCAACGCATCAATTGTAGGGTCGGTATCTTCAGAAACATCAGGTAACGGAAGATGTAATTGTCACATAACGTGGAATAGGTGGAAATAATGTCACTAAGGATACCTCCAACTCCCAACCTCATCAATTACAGGCTGAGTTAATTGTCACATAACGTGGAATAAGTGGAAATAATGTCACCAAGGATACCTCCAACTCCCAACCTCATCAATTACAGGCTGAGTTGCTTCAGAAATATCACTTAACGGAACTTGTATTTGTCACATAACGTGGAATAGGTGGAAATAATGTCACCAAGGATACCTCCAACTTCCAACCTCATGAATTACAGGCTCAGGTGCTTCAGAAATATCACTTAACGGAACATATAATTGTCACATAACGTGGAATAGGTGGAAATAATGTCACCAAGGATACCTCCAACTCACAGAATTTGATAATATAAAGCCAAATTTTAAAACAAAATTCATTACTAAATTTCGCTTTCAGCTTGTATAATAAACATAATACACATTAAATAAATAAAAAAAAGAATGTATGTATACAGATTTAAGCATCTAATATTTAGTTCATTTAAAAATTATCGGATATCATCAAAACAATAGTATTTCATCAACTGGGTATACTTGACAGATAATTAATTCCCTTTTAAGTTGCTATACACTTAAGCATAAACAACAAGGAGTTTGTTGTAACGTAATAAAAAATTCTTTAAAATCTGATGCTACTGCATAAGCTATAAATTCCTAACAGCATAGTCAGCCCCAGATATTCTTTAGACCATATATTTTGATAAGGAATAGTCGTATATTATGTCACGAAGTTTAACTAATCTTGTGGATAAATTACCTTAAATGATAACCCTTTTTTGGATGGTCAAAACACTTTAAATAGTCAAATGGTCAAATGGCTTCCACTTTTGAGATAATTAACCTTAGTGGCACAATAAAAGCCTTATTAATTTCATTCAATAAAGCTATTATTGTTTAAATAATACTACATATCACGAAATGAAAAATCTTGCAAATATTATCATTT